>NDFZ01004996.1:60865-87284 GCA_002192655.3 Mamestra configurata
ACATACATGACCCGCCACATCCTACTTATCAGCCTAGCAAAGTGAAGACTGTTGCTCAAATTTACCCATTTTTTTTAAGTACTCACAATACAGTTCCTCCATGCCCAAAATATCGTCCATATGCAGGCTTTCAACCGGCGCCTGGTAGTAAGGGTACATGACGGAGCCCTTCACGTTGGAGTGCGACAGACCCAGCGCGTGCCCGATCTCGTGGATGGCGACGGCGAAGAAGTCCGTGACGTCCTCAACCTCTTCCTTAGGATTTTCACCCCAGATCTCGTCGTCGTCGAAGTGCATGGCACCGTGGGGGGGAGGGAAGGCGTGCGCGACGATGCGGCCGGGGCCGTCGAACGGGAATCTGGTAAAGATAGAAAAGGACGGGTAACAGGTTTGGTTACTGATGTTTTGGTGTGGTGTGTGATCGGAAATTCGCTGCTGGTATGGCCAGCCACTTAGGTATGACTTGTTCTGAACAACATTGAGCTGAAAAGGTGAACCAATTAAGTAATTTGTTTTTATGCCAACTTCTTCATGCGGTCTACATTTCTGTAGTTGTTGTTATTGAAAGAGAAGAGCTGATGACACATGATTAAGTCGCTGTGTAATCAAATAGTTTTCAAGTTTTCATTTATACTTTCGGCTTCTTCTCTTCGAACTCCTTAGATTGTGTGGGCCCAGTAGATGGCTAGGTTAATTGCAGCATCATGCATTGGGGCATTCATTAGGTTCCCCAAAGTACAGGTGTACGAGCACTTAGAGCACTTCAACTCCAATGTGGGAATTGCTGCGAGTATTGTACTACGTTTGTGAGTGAGATAAGAGCCTTTTTGGTCTCGCACAAGTCTTTTATTGTTAGTTAATTAATCACTAAATTTTATCTTGTTTTTGTCTTTTGAGCAGTCCCATATACTAGTTTTAGGGTTCCAAACCTCTATACGGAAAAACGGTAGGTACCCTTTAGGGATTGTCTGTCACAGCCCATTTTCTCCGAATCTACTGTACTGATTCAGTTGAAATTAGAGCTTGGTAAGTTTGACCTATTTACATAAATGGCGTAATGTAAATTTTGAATATATGTTTTCTCTTTTCGTATAAGTAAAGTGTTGGTGATTTCGCACGAGTATATTTGAATAGTTCTTTGCCTATAGATTACAGGAAAACCAGAAGTCTATGATTTGAAAGTAATACCTATGTTATAATAATGAGATTCGTTCGGAACCCTTTGCATACGAGTCCGATTCGCACTTGGCCGGTTTTTTTTTCTTTCTTACCCGTCTCCATGATCCCCGCGGACGAAGGACACCTGTATGTCGGCGCGGCCCTGGTCCACGCCACTGAAGCGCAGGTTGCCGTGCGGCGCCCACACCGCCAGCCCCTTCTCTATCAGCTCCTCCACGCGCGTCTTGTTCAACGAGCTAGAGCCGTTCACTACTCTGCAAAATAAGTACAAACCATAATATACCTGTAACAAGCTATATTTCGAACTAATTAGTTAAAGTCGAAAATAATCCCAAAAGAACTGAACATATTCCAGGATATGGTCTACTCGTGCGCCAAGTTCCATCCAATCCGTTATAACGTGAAGTGGTAACAGACAGACAATTTATAATATTAGTAGGTATGTACTGTCTGTTCCGAAGCTGAGGGATTTATCAACACAAACTGCAATGTTAGTGTGCTAATGTAGATAGAGACAGTCAACCGTCCCTCTACTGAAACAATTTAACAATGACAAGGCCTTTGTTGTGCCAGGAAACGAGGATTCGTTTGTACATGAGTCAACTAGGTAGGTACAAAGCCTCGATGTAGGTATATGTATATAGTTTTTTTTTTTTTTTTTTTTTAAAAACGTTGCCCCACACTAGGAATTTCTCCTGTATCGTGGGTGCGTTTACAAACATACAAATTCACATACACAAACAGCCAGACCCGGAACAACTATCTGTAGGCCATACAAATATTTGTTCCGTACGGGAATCGAACCCGCGACACGCAGCGCAGCAGTCAATCGCTCAACCACTGCGCCAATCGTGTCGTCAAATGTATATATATGGAGTTTTTTTTTCTGAAATTTATGCTAGTCTCGCGTGTGACCACTATCGCACATGAGGGTAAGCGATGTTGTGGCGGTGGAGCACGTTTGCCTAGAAGTAACCTTAAAGACCACCTAGCTACAAGGATGTAGCCATCAGGAGTATCAGGAAACACATATTCGAACAGGGAAAGGTTTTTAAAGAATCCTGGTTTTGTATAACGTCGTCCCTCTCACCCATGAGTGCGGTTTTCTCTTTCTAAAGAAAAGTACGACTACGACCTAAAGGTTCTTTGAACATACCTGTACGATATGTACTGCTTGGTCCACGCTTGCTGCAGGATGTATCTCCGACTCCTCGCAGATATGGAGGACGATTCTATGTCTTTCACTCCACATCGCTTTTTCGTGAAAAGCTAGAAGCCAGATAATATATTCAAAATGTAATATTTAAGTAACTTGGTTATATTTTTTATTCATTAAACAATTAATTATACGAGTAGGTAGGTACCAATAGTATGTGCGTTGCAAAATGTTGTTGACAATGATTCGCGGTTTTTTAGGGTCCTTATTGATTCCTGGTTTGATTCGCAGGTTGGCGTTTTGATTTAGGTACAGACGCCAGCACGTCAAGCTACCGAAATTTTCCCAATCAACCTTGAACCTAATGCTTTAGCGATATAGTTGAAAATCTATTAAAGGAATTTGACAGATTGTTTTAGCTTAATGTGCTGGCGTCTGTACATATTTCTTAGTGAGAGCCTGAAGTTTGGACTTCATTCCGATAATCTGATAAACTCTGAGAACTGCCTTAATCATTACCGGCGGAATGTGTCAAACCCCTTCATAACACATTCCTGCCTCGATTGCAGGTTCTTCTCCAATACCTGTTTTGTATCATCGTCCAGCGCGCCAGTCTCGGGGAGACCGGCGAAGGCCTGCATCTTCCGCACCGCCTCGGAGAAGGAGATGACCGTGTAGGCCGCGTCCTCATCGGGGGTCGCTTCCGGCAAGTAGCCATACTTCTTCAGAAAGCCGAGCTGCAAGGTTTGTTTATTAAATTAAGCTTTGTCAGTGAAGCTTCTTTGAAGAAGCACTCTTGGGGTCAAATTATTTTTTCAGGATAAACTTAGGAGGTAAGTACCTAAGAAACCGAGGTTCAAATTTCTATCTTCAGATTAACAGCTTCAATCAAAGAACATTCGATAGAATGATTATGACCAGAAGATTACGAAGGTAAAAGCAGTGTTGCCCTATATGGAGGTCCTGATACAGGGTCCGGGGAATTTATTAGCAGCAGCCGGAGAGTGGGCCCTGTGCGTGTTATCAAAACCTCTGCCCAATCCTTCAAGGATGACATTGATAGAGTGATGTTATTATAAGTGCGGGTCCGTGACCTTTATGTTTTTATCTCATTTATTGAGAAACCCTGACCAAGAAATAAAGTACAGTCAGAGAGTATTTATGTTTGGTAGTTTTATATAATAAGTATCTTTGTGTAAAATAGTAGGTAAGTATATACTATTACTATAACGTTTTTATAACTAAGTATCTTTATTGGCAACCCGAAGCCAATGACGGAGCTTCGAAAGGCCTCACTTGTTTAATTAAAGTACATTCATAATCATCTGCCTAGTCTTTTTCTTCCGTATTGGGGTCGGCTTCCAGTGAAACCGGATTCAGATGAATACCAGAATTTTACGTGGACCGACTCCTCTCTGACCTCCACAACTCACTAACAGACTACTTCTTAGTAAGACAGTACTTCTTAGGGTAGCACAGTACTCCTTGGCAAGACTGGTGTCAGATTTTCTGGCTTCTGGCAATCTGTGGATGACCTAGCCAAGGATGTAAAAATTGCAGCCGGGACCAACGGCTTAACATGCTTTCCGAGACACGGATGAATCTCGGTATTTTAAGATGGTCACCCATCCACAGCTCGGCAAGCGTTGAAGCTCTACTATTTAGCCTCGAGCTTTTTCAATTAAACATTTTTTTATAACACATAAATTAAATTACATTATGATGACAAAACGAGTATACTTGGCACTTTAATTCCACTAACACCCTAATTTATTTAATTAAGAAGCTTTATCGTGGTGTTATGTGCACTATTCGAGTGTCGATCACAGGGGGGGGACAGTTGGAACGCGAACAACAAAACCAAAGAAACTAGCGCCATCTATTATTCTTAACAAGTGTTATTTGACATTGGTACTCTAATGCGCCGATAGGTGTCGCTAAACTAAAATATAAAACCGAAATATATTTTTTTTTACTAAAATGGCAACATCGTGTTATATTTTCAAGGCGCTTGCGTTTGATCGTTTTGAATTCATTTTGTGTGTATTTCTTGGTTTTCGAATGTATTTCTGTGTTATAGACATTCCTGATATTCAGACTGCTACCCGGAAGCCAGTTTAACCTTCGCAGTATTGACTGCTGTGGTTTGTAAAGTGATTCCACAAGAAATTGTGAAAAGCACTATTGCCTAGTATTAGAATTGCGAAAAGACACTTCCTTGTGTTCTTTGTGTCTTGTAAAATAGACAAAATGCCCCATCGCTGTGCGTTTGGATGTGTGAACACTGGTAAGTAATGTATTTATGAACTCTGGCTAACCGCTAACAAAATTTTTAGTTTAGCTACCCGAAAACAGTAGAGTTCGTTAGATCGAAACTAGATCTACCTGGACTTCGCCACCGTTGTATTCTATAAAAAGTTGTCTTTGTCCTAGCCCAACAACCTACTGATTGGTCTCCTCCAAGTCATGAAAAGGTACATGATACTAAACAATAGCCCATGGCCTGAATTATTACCAAGCACAGGTTTCAATTAAATTATTTAAAAGTCTTGTGTGTGTGGTTTTCACATTCAAGCTACCTGCTTTGTCAACTAACTGTCAAATAAAATATAGATGCTAGAGATAATTATGTTGATAATGCTGAACTTTCAAATATTTAGACATAGCTCTACAAAACAATGTAGGAGTCTGGGTAGATATTAACATAAAATGGGCTACCAAAGTCAACCAAATAATAAGACCGGACTGAGAGTGACTCTTAACAGACTTATCACTATATTTAGCTATTTTCGATGTTTTCAGATGTTGTAATGCACGTTTTTCCAAATCCTGACAAATTTCCTGAGCGCTTCAAAGCTTGGATTGATCTTCTTGGGGGAAAACTGGAAATACCCTTGAATGAATTTCTCAAGAAAAAGAGAATTTGTGATATCCACTTCATTTCCGAACACAGAAATCGAAATAAATGTCTGAATGCGTTAGCAATACATAGACTGCATTTGCCTGGTGAGTTATAAATTGATTCATACAAAAATTCTATGAGATTGTGTATTTATAAAAAAATCTATGAAATTAATATCATATGATTTTAATATTTTTATTCTATTCCAGGCATATCTAAGTCTCAGGAGTCTGAGAACAGCGGTGATAATCAGCCTGGTACTTCCTTTGCAGCAGCTGATATTATTGCATCAGGTAGTTAGGTATCTTTACTAATTTAATAAAGCTGAAGCTCATGACGTTTATATTATTATACCTTGACTCATTTAAGATAACACTTATTGGATTTCTTTAAATTTCATTTAAAAAAATATACAAGAATTTAGTTCTAGAAAGTTCTCTGAGAAGTTGGTACATTTATTCTAAATATATTTCTTTTACAATTTCAGGTGCATCTATGATTCAGGAACCTGAGATCAGGGTGTGACACACAACATGGCAGTTCAATTTTAGCATCAGGTATTTTATTAATTTATTCTAATTTAAAGGTTTTGCAATTGATTATAAAATTAGTTCTAAACACTGGTAGCCAGTCTATTATTTAAATGTGATGGAAGGAGTACAATTAGTAACTTTCAATCAGGATGCAAATAAAAGTGTGTCCAAGATGCCATAATAATAATTCTACTTTTAACATTATTCTGAATTATTCATACTTGAATTTGCATTGTTGGTAACTGTTTTTTCTTAAACTAGTAGTAACTTTGCCTGAGCCTTGCCTGACTAATTGGTATACCTACATTAATTGTATCAAACTTGCAAATATTTAACCATAAATCTTGTCTATAAATAATATTATTTCCTTTAAAAATATATTTTACATTACAGGTTTACACCATCATGCTGTTACTGCAGCTACCGTGATAAAGGAGCATAATTATAGTGTTAAGCAAACCCAGACAAACACCACTTGTTGAAGGTACATTTATATTTATAATCTTTGCCCTAGTCTTATTTTCACTCCATTATATATTTTTTTTATCTGTTAAACAAGTTGAACATTGCATATTAAAGTAAAATAATAATCATTAATTAGTTTATTTTTTTGAAATAACATTACAATATTTACAATGAAATTGAAAATCCATAAAGGACATTTTCATCATGTATGTCTTTATTTTTTCAGGTGCTCCCGAAAGAGCTGCAGTTAACAAATGCATGCTAATTAAACCGTTGCAGACGAAAATTAAATATTTGCGAAATGAAATATGCCGTTTACGCAAAAAAGGTCAGGTTGTCAACATTGCAAATTAAATTTATTAGACAACTCATCTAGTAATACTAACAATACGTATATTAAAGCGAAAGAATATCAAAATAAAAAGTGGCTTTGCTATCCTAACAAAGAAACAGAAAACTTCTTTAGAGATTCCCAAAATATTGTTTGCTCTTTTTTAAAAAAGAATGTGCCCAAAAAGTATTTAAAACGGACAATTTTATCATTTATAGATATGTTTGTAGATTGTCCTTTTAACTGTCCAAAACACAAAACAATACTTAAAGAAATGTTATTAAATACGACGGTGAATATTTTAACATGCAGTTGGTGTCGATCCGTCAATCGAATTTTGTCAGGCAAAATCATTTATAATGGTGAGGACGAAATAAAAATTGCTGCCCAAATTTATTTTAATAAGCATAAGCATTATAAAAATAGAAAATAAGTACCTAATAATGTATATAATGTAAACAAATACTTATGTAAGTACGTACATATTTGAAATAATAAAGCTATTGACTATTTTATTTACTGGTTTTATTTCTATCATTAATTGAGTTATCTTGTAATAATTTAGATTAGAGATATTATGTTATTTCCCATAGAAGCAATTTTGTTTCAGTAAATTATAGTGGCTTTAATTTACAGAAACAAAATAGCTTATATGGGAAAAAACATAATATTTCTAATCAATAAATGAACCAGATACACAATATGTCTATGGGTAGATATATTGGCTTTAGTTCTTGTTAAGAAATCCAGATGGCGCTTTCAAGCGATATGCACAAAAATTTCACGAGAGGGCACTCTTCCCCCCTATCTTTATTATACTCTTTGGTCTTTCAACAGCACAGAGTACACCATAGATAATACACTATAATATACTGAAAAATAAAAAATACTGATCAACACTTAATTTATGAACATGGCACATTCCAATAACAACAGATCATCATGTTCATTTAAAAACAAAGAAGTAGGCACACACAATTCTTATCTGCCAACAAAACTCATTTTTGTTTTGACGATTATATATTCTGTGGTATAGTCTAGAGATACAATAGTAGGTAAATAGATTACTGACCTGTTCATTAGTCGGCGACTTTGGTTCCACATAGATGGTTCTGCTTGTCACAGAGCAGCAAACTATGCTGAGTAAACACAACACGCTCTTTACGTACATAGTGAAGAATGAGAGCCGATAATGCCCAACGGGTTGTATCGGGGCGACCTTTGGCTTCAGATAATGAATCATTACAGATGCGGTGATCTGGTTAACGACCTTCGGCGGAAGATCTACACCGTTGTTTACAGAAAATAATATTAATCTATTTTTTTATTAATTTATTATGCTTTGGTTAACTACCTACACTCATTCACCGTAGGGCCTGAAACAAAGCGTTTTTACAAGCGTAAGCGTACAACCTTCTGCCAGGGTTGCGGAATTTGTTCGAAAGAGTCGCCAAGGCCCCGGAACGCAAAGGGCTTTAGAAGGAACACGGATGAGTTATAGTCAGTTTACGGCCCATTAACGACCTTGCCGCGGTGAGCAGCGGCTAAGCGCGGGGCGGCGAGCGATAAGAACAAAGGTATGAAAATGTTTGAAGCACGCCACGAGTCGCCGCTCATAGCGAAAACGCGCGCGGTTTTGTCGGAGCGAATCGCTGCAGCAGCGGCGCGCAATGCGGGGAGCGGCGAGATCAAAAGTACAGGCGAATGAGTGCGACGCCACGAAACAGAGCGGCGCGGATAGCGGTGTAGGTGTGAACTGTGACGGACTCGGCGACAAACATATAAACAAAAAATTTTAGACGATTTTGTGGCGGTAATGGATACCGAGGCGTTTATAACAGAAATTTTAAATCGACCGAATATATAGTGTAATGTTTCGAAATACAAAATAAAACACAATCTGTGATTATTAGGTATAAGAAAAATAAATAATTAAAATTTGCGTGATTATATTATAATTATCTGTATTTTATTTACACTTTCCTCAAAGTGAGAAACAATTTTTCTGGATTGGTCACCCTTTTGGATCTGATGTGCTGTTTTAAATATACGTGTACCTATGTGCTGCAGAATATAATCAAATGTTTCCGCACTCATTCTTGTGTACTCATAAAACTTATCCGGATATTTTCTGTTATCTTCGTATAGGTCACGAAATTCGCCATTTAAATAAGTATCGATCTTTATTCAGTTCGTGCACTCCTTCTCTCATATTAAGAATATCTTGTTTTAAAAATATACTGCTTTCTAAACACAGAAGGGATAATTTTGAGCACGTTCCGACTACTTAAATACGTCCACCTTGGCCGCCCGCCCCGCCTGCCGCGCCGCTCGCCGCTGAGACCGAAGTCGTGAATGGGCCGTTAAGAGTCTGACACGCCCTTCCGCTCCAACCAGAGCGGAAGAAGTAATTTGATGATTTCCCAAACTTAAAAAAAAACATTTATTCTAAGCTGCGTGAGGCACGCCGATCCTGGGGAATGTCTTCTTGACTTCGTGCAGTCGTATCCACCGCTACAAGATCGGAGAGTCCCACCTATCAGCTACCGTACCAAAAATGGTACGTTAGCTGATAGAAAGTCTTCAGTGGTGTTATTATAGGCTTAACCGTTTTGCCGTTTTGCCAAATGATCTAGTTAAATAACCTAACGGTATAAAATTATATTAAATAAGTATAGGTAGGTGGTGGAAAGAAAGCTTTCACCCAAACGATCAAACATGAAAGCCTGAAAATACTTATCCTGTCTTTTGAAAAACCCCTGGGTCTTAAACTGTAGCGACATCAATGCCACCACATGAAAAACTAAGAAGCGAAATTTGTACGGCCACAAAAAGAACCGCAACGCCATCTACGACGAACTAACAACGAAATCATGCATCGCGCAAGCAAAGTTCTCTGTGCAATTTGAAGATATACAACAGTCTGAATATCAACTATCGGGCAGTTGCCCACCAGACACAATAACCGTCTGGCAGGAGGATCCTCCCATTTTTCAGTGGAGGTATGCGGGACTTTACTCTCTGTACCGCATACCTCTGTGCAGAAAGTATGACAAAGACAAATTATATGGACTGAAAACATTTAAACTAAAATAAAAGTTTGTAAATAGCTTAGTGTTGTGTTCGGGTTTATTCAAACAAACAGATTCAACCTCTGCCGTTAAACACAGGATTTGCGCAGGTTTTTGACAAAAGATGACAGAAGCTATTGTCAAGTTATTGTTGGTATCTCGTCGAATTATTAACTATTTAATTTGAGCACGTTTAAACCAAAGTTAACTAACCCATAATCATGTCAAATAGTAGCAGATTACTGCCTAGGTCATCTAGATCAAAAGAAAAGTTTAGGGTTTCTAGTTTGTTGTCAGTGGTTCGGGACAGTGCCGAGAGCACGGGGTCAACTAAACTTATGATGGCCAGTCCATCTAGACTCTTTTTAAGATGCCAGGAGGAATTTGGTATAAGTCCAGTTTTACAAAAACCTGCTCCGTTTGTAAGTGCACTTTTTTCACTAGATACATTGTTTTTTTTCAGCGCGACAGTAGCGCGGCAGAAACACGGCTAAAGTTTCTAATAGTTTCTATAGCTTTTGTTTCTTATAATGAGATGGCATGCCGCGCTGCTAACGTCCTAATGTGAAAGCGGTCTAATGGTGCGTATAGCGTACCTAACTAGGTACTTAAGACTGTGTAAGGTTTATAACGAAAACTAATCTATACTAATAATTAAGCTGAAGAGTTTGTTTGTTTGTTTGAACGCGCTAATCTCTGGAACTACCAGTCGGATTTGGGAAAATATTTTTGTATATGATAGCCACGTTCATAAGGAAGGCTATACGGGAACGAGAAAATCCTACGAGAACGGGGAAAAACGGGATATGCGCGTACAAAGTCTCGGGCAAAAGCTAGTTATACTATACACAGACTTTAGAATACCTAAGAAAGACAATAATAATGCTCGACGAAAGGTAAAGGTCAGCCTGTCTAGAAGCCTAGATAACATCACGAGTGTATTTCCCCGCAGAGCCTCACACCCACATTTAGCCATTGATTTTAAATTCCTATCATCCGAGCACGAATTCAGGCACCGGGCTCTTACTGGGAAAGTCCTAATGGAAAACCCAATAGCAAACTACCAATAGCTATATTAGGTTTCTTTATGTAAACTTTGAGAGAGCTGAAAGTAGGTACACAAGCTAATGCAAAAGTTATGATGTAGAAACTGCGCTGGATGAACGGCTACAACGAAAAAGTGGGAGTGATCAACCTGAACTATAAGGGCAGCACCACTCTCTTCTACTCTGCTTCCAACTGCGGGGTGCTGTACAACTGGACGACGCATCAAATGTGGCTGCTGCAAGGACACGTGAGACTCTAGCTCCTATAGGATCGCAAAGACCATCCTCACCACCATTGATTAGATACTCTGAAAATTTACTTATAATTTTTATTTGTCCTGCTTTCAGACGCTTTCGCATTCGTATCGTAGTCGCAATAAATCAAAGACATCTCTAATTTCTCCACATTTTGACAATTTTTTGACATTCAGTGTCGCTGGGATGTTAATCCCTTCTGATCACTGAACTTAGACCACGGAAGTTCACTAACTCATCATCTGCCTAGCCTTTTTCCCAACTATATTGAGTTCGGCTTCCAGTCAAACCGGATTATGCTGAATACCAGTATTTTACGTGAAGCGGCTGCCTACCAAACCTCCACAACCCATTAACAGGGTAACGCGGTATAGTTCTTGGCAAGATTGGCAGATTTTCTGGCTTCTGACAATCCGTAACGACTGCCAGATCTACAAATGACAGCCGGGACCAACGGCTTAACTTGCTTTCCGAGGAACGGAGGAAACTCGGTATATTAAGATGGTCACCCATCCACAGATCAACCTTGGCAAGTGTTGCTTAACCTTGAAGATCGATTCGTGCGGCTGTTATTCTTTAGCCACGAGAGCGGAAGTTCACTAACTATATGACTAGCCTATATTGTCCCACTGCAGGGCAAAGGCTTCCTTCTCCCTTCCCACGTAATTTTGTCCACTGCTAGTGCGGACTATTTCTTTCGGTAGGAGAGTAGAGCTCGTCCCGCCATCTACGCAAATTAAAGCGTTTATAAATAAAACCTACAAAGTTTTCCTCACAAAAATAAGATGGCGCTATGCGTGTATAACTCTGTTTCACTATGTCCCCTAAATCCACCATCAGCTCTGCTATACCATCAATATTAATTTCTAATTACAGCGCCACAAGATCACATGCATAGCATCCGACGAAAAGGGTAAATGGCTAGTGACAGCCGACTCCGGCCCGGAAAACGTGCTCATAGTGTGGGACTTCAAAGACCTATTTCCGCGGAAGACATTCTTCACCCCGCATGGGAACGCAAAGATCGCCAAAGTGGCCCTCAGCGCTGATGCTAAGTACCTGATCACTTTAGCTTACCCTTCTCAGATGACGGTGCTGTATTGGTGGATTTGGAGTATTGGGCTGGATACTCCACATGGTAAGATCAACGTAGATGTGAATAGGTAAGGATTGCAAGGTTGGAGGTCAACTTTATTTTCCTTTTTGTACCTTACTGAAGGCACATCTGGATTCGGATCTGGATCGGTAATAATAATAATTAATAAAAGTCAAAAGTCAAAACGTTTATTGCAATTAGGCCATTAAACGGCACTTTTGAACGTCATCGTTTACAGTTCAGTAAAATAATAATGTAACATTAATAAAGTGACTCTACTGTCCATTCGGTAAGGTAGATTCTTATGGAGAAGAATGGACAAGAAACTCCATAGTTAGATTAATAGATCCTTTATTTCAGGCAACTAAGGCCCATAAAACAAAATACATATATAAGTATAAAAACAATAACTATAAACTGATACATGTTTGATAAACAAAACTTAAAAACTTGTATGCTGCGGAAACGCCGATACAGCACACCTTTCGGTCAAAACTCTTCCTTGAGGAAGATCACCAAATAATAATTATAATAATATAATATCTTGTGGCTACTCACATACGGTCATCCGATCCTAAACTAGGCAGAGCCTGTGCTATGGCAACCAGACAACTGATAAACATACTTATATATTTCTAAATACATACATATTATAGACAAATTACTCCCAGACACAGAACAAATGATCATGCTCATAACCTCCGGTTTAGCAGTCAGGGTCACTAACCACTCGACCAACAGGCCAGTCAGTCATAATGAGTCGATCCACGAACGATGTACTCTATGATGTCCTCAGTCTACGTAGTGTGGTGCAAACGGGACACATACAGCTGAGTCGTCGGTACTGCAGGACGTAGCAGCATGTTTGACCCTCCCGGCGCTGTCCCACACTGGTTTCGATTACTGGGCTTCCTTTTCTTTCTCTCCACCTTGATGAAGCCGTCCTCATCGCATGTGTAAAGATCATTCATCGTTGGCCACATCATTCTTTTCCATCGGGTGAGATTGTGGTCAAACGCTAGCCACCCGAAAATAAAAAATCTTAGGTACTTCTTATTTATACAGCGTGTATCAGGACTGGGTGGTCATATTTAAAGACAATGTACCGCATCTTATAGGAAGTCTATCTAGTCTATTTACAAAGTTATAATATGTCGATTTATTTTTGATTTTTCAGCTATATGGGACACAAGCGATATACCTCGAGATGGTGTCATAGACATTGGTTTTAACCCATGGAGGACTGAACAATTTCTGTTAATTACCAGAAAAAATATTTTTCTTGGTAATGCGAGCGTAAGTAGCTACCCAAGGATTTCGTTATATGTTTAGGGAAAACATTTCAGTCCCTTTCAGTCAGGTGAAAAGGAGTACTAATTGGCAAACTTAGAATTTCAAAGAATTCAGAAAAAAATCTACAAAAAAAAACCGGCCAAGTGCGAATCGGACTCGCGCACGAAGGGTTCCATAGGTACCATTATCTATAAAAACGGCAAAAAAACTCGTTTGTTGTATGGTATATAAAAACATAATATTTAATATATAAGGGGAGGGCCCCTTAAATATTTATTTTATTATGTTTTTTAGTTTTGCATTAGAAATTAAAATAAAACAAATATTTAAGAGGGTCGGCGAATTTTAAAGTGAATATATAACTAAATATTCTGTGAATATTTCAAGCGTCTAACCGTTGTCCAAGTCCACAGCTCTTAGTTACCTAAACGTCTACTTTGCTTTGGGATTGACATAAGTAAACCTAACAATTTCTCACTTTACTACATTTTATAGATTTTAAGTTGAGGGGGTCACTTGTTTATCTTTGAAGTTAAACGTCCAATGCAAATTCAATGCAAGTTATATTTAATAACCAAACTCAATGTAAAAAGAATCATAAAGACCGGTTCGTTAAGTTATGCCCGAATAGATAACCCCAAAAACATGGTTGACTTGCACACATCTGCGTACCCCTTCACAGCGTACCGGCGGCGGCGTGATGTTATGTTATAAACAATAAACAGACATGCGATTTCAGCAGTCCCGGAAGATTTGCTATCATTTATGGAAAGTTCCGTTGCCTATCTCCGAAGTTCTTCATCAGATCTCCACCAAATTGAAATGGGACCAGTATGGATAAATAGTCTTCCAAACAAAAGAAGAATCATCCAAATCGGTTGACAAATTGGCGAAAATATCGCTGAACAAACACAAAAAAATATGTCGAATTGAAAACTTCCTCCTTTTTCTGAAGTCGGTTAAATATCATAGTAGTTACAACTAGTTACAACAAGTCTATCTGATTGCATTAGCGAAACAGTTCACTAAAATCGCTATCATGAGTTGCCTATTGGTCGGCGCGCACTGGCTACATACACTTCTGGACACATCTATTGGCCCACCTTAGAGTTTAGGTTTCGATGGCCCCTACCGAAATATGATTGCTAGATTGAACAAAAACTGTTGATGCAGTTTTAAACCTGATACATTTTACCATCTTTTTCGATCGTATTGTTTTAAATTTGAATTCAGAATACCATACGACATGGAGCTACGCCTAACAAGTCGGATATGCGCCTTGTTAAAGGCAATTGATTTTTGAATAAAAAACATGTTTTATCAAATAAAGGTTTAATTTAATAACGCGTGTTGCCTCCATGGGCATCTACCACAGCTCTCATACGATTAGGCATAGAGTTTATCAACCGCTCTATGCAATTTTGAGGGATCATCTCCCATTCCTCTTCTATGGCAGTTTTCAACTCCTGCATCGTCTGGGCAACTGGCTGACGAGCCCTAACACGTCTTTTTAGCTCGTCCCACATGTGCTCAATGGGGTTCATGTCTGGGCTTCTGGCTGGCCAGTCCATAACTGTGATGTTCACATCCCGAAGATATTCCCTGACGATGCCGGCCGCATGGGCTCTTGCATTATCATGCATAAAAAGGAAATTTGGGCCCACATAGTCCGCGTATGGTATCACGTGAGGTTCTAAGCACTCACGAATGTACCTTTCAGCATTTAATGTTGGCAGCCGTGGTCCTGTAACAACCTCAAGTTGAGTTTTGCCGCTCGCGGATATACCGCCCCAGACAGTCCATGAGCCACCGCCATAAGCAACCCTCTCTTCAAAGCAGCATTGTGCGAAACGCTCTCCCTTACGTCGGTAGACCTTCTTCCTTCCATCATTGCCATGTAACACAATTTTAGACTCATCAGAAAAGAGTACACGGCTCCAATCTTGCTGTGTCCAATTTAAATGACTGCGTGCGAAATGAAGGCGCGCTGTTCGGTGGGCTCGCGTTAGTTTGGGCCCATTAGCTGGCTTGTGTGGTACCATATCGCGTTCTTTTAACCTTCTCCGAACAGTTCGAGCGCTCACAGATACTCCGTGGAAGTCGCGAAGTTGGTTTTGTATCTCAATGGAGGTAAGGTGACGATTTCTCAAGCTGGTCGTCACGATGAATCGATCCTGCCTTTCAGTTGTGACCCGAGATCGTGGCCTTCCTTGGCGACGAACAAAGCCGCCAGTCTCTAGGTACCTCCGATAAACATTTCGGACCGCAGATCGACTTAAATTAAGTTGAGCACTCACGTTTCTTTGGCTGTGTCCGGCCTGAATAAGTGCCACAGCTTGGGCGGCGACTTCAGGTGAAGTATCCATAGATTATTGATAGAACCTCACCTTAATGTTAAGAATAAGTAATGTTTGTTGCAAAACCAAAGATATCAATCACTTTTTCAAGAATTAAATCCAAGTAAACCAATAAAACCAAGTTTTCTTAGTATTCGATTGTTTGATATCAACAAACAGGCTCCAAATTGTCTTTTGTTTCTTTAAATTCTGTGTTCGAAATTCAAAAAAAGACTATTGAATGAAATTGTGAATGTGCCAGGTTCAAAACTGCATAAAAACTTTTTGCTCGACCTAATATAAAATTTTAGCTAGGACCAAACGAAACTGAAAATACAAGGTGGGCCAATAGATGTGTCCAGAAGTATAATCGCTCGGTATCTTGTTGGTTGGCCAATATTTTTACAACGACATGAGCTATCCGCATTATGTAAATTCAGACTGGTGCAAAACACGTGCAACAAAATAAATATAAGCAAATAACAACAACAATAATTTCTGAATATATTTAATTGCAGAAAATCGTTGTAATTGAGCGAGGAATAGTAAGAGAGACAAACCGCTGGCAGCTAAAAGTAAATGCTCAAGAAAAAGTGAACTCGGACTACGGCAAGCTGTTATGTTTCACGTTCGTGCAGAGCACGTCTCAGATCATAGTCGGGACCAGCCGTGGGGCAGTGCTACTGTATGGGTACACTATTGAGTATAAGGTGAATGTGGAGCCCCAGGACATCGATAAGTTGAGATATATCAAGATGTTGAAGTTGAATAAGAGAATGATTCATGTCATTAAGAATGTTGATGGGTGAGTTTCAAAAATAATACTCCCCTCCCCAAATATACGACAGAAGATATTCCTGTATTTGTGCCATGTTACTTGGGGTCGGCGACGCATTGTTTCTTCCATTCCGTTTTGTCTTCCGTCACGTTATCGCTGTCTCCTTTTTCTTTCATATCATTACCCACGAAATCCATCCATATACTTTTTATTCCCCTCTCCCTTTTCATCATTCATAAGTGTTTTATTTAAAAATAAAAATTTAGTTTGAAATAGGTAATAGCTCATTCTGTTAAATGCTATTGTTAGAACTAGCGGCCAGTAATGAATTCCAGTAAATCTAAGCTGGGTTCTCAGCCATATTAACTAGGAAACAGTTACATAGCTTATGAGTGAACCGATGTCCATGTTCTGGTGAAGTCACGTGTGTCCTGGATGCCGGAGGTACTAGAAATTGTTCTAGTACCTACCTACGGCATCCGAGTTGGCGTGACACTGGACAAAAGGAAGTTGGTAGGAAACATTCAGCTCTGACCTGTCGATTCTCCGTCACTAATGTTTTCAAAGTCGGCAGAAGGTTCGAGTGCATATCCAGCATCAACGTCTTTAGGCTGAATGATGCTGATGATCTAAACCAAGCTCTCTTCACCAGTGTGATAGTGACGGGCAACAGCATCGGAGAGATCCACTTCTATGACGACCAGCTCAAGCTGCTGTACTGGGTGCATGGCTTCACCGTGGACCGCGTCAAGGGACTCAGCTTCAACGTGTCGCCCAGGAGCAGCATGGTGCTGGACCCTGCGTGTAAGATAAAATAAATTGTGCCTATGCCTATACTTATTTATTATCAAACTTAAACTGCGGCTGTTCTCTTGACTCATGAAGTCATATCACTCATTTATCAACTCACCGAAAGAATAGCCGATTGGGTTGAAATGTTGAGGAGGGCTGCGAGCCTCCAGAAAGTAGCGGATAAACCTCACGACAATGACCGATGGGCTGGGAAGGGTCTCAGAAACCCCCTGCGAGAAGCACGTGACCGGTTGTTGCGGCGATGCTTGAGAACGCACATCCAGAAAAGATATCTAATCGTGAGCAGGTATGATAGAATGGTGGACTGGATTTATGGTGGTCGGTCGCACACATCTTCGTTCAGCTAAAGGTTATCCAGTAAGCTGTCTTGAAAACTGAGTTTGAGTAACGCTAGCTACTTGTACCTGTTAATGTTACAATTAAATAATACAAATACTAATTCGAGAAAGACACTCGTAGTGCGTCCACTGCAGCTATTAAATCTTCGAAACTAATGTTTTGAATAAAATATCCAAATAATACTCGTAGTTCTTTAATTATACATGGCAGGAAAACCTGTAAGAATTCTATCGTTTTAAAATTTAAAGCAACACGTTAAAAAAATTAAGGTTCGTGCCGCCGGTTTTTACAGTCGCATTGGAAGCTGGAAATAAACGCCAATAATATATTGCTTAGAGTCCTTACATGACTGAAATAACCGGACAAGTGCGAGTCAGACTTGCGCACTGAGGGGAATAAAGAATAATAATATAGCAGGTAAGATTGAAGGACAAACTTAACTTTTTTGTTGAAAAAATGTTCTCCCAGACATCAATGTACGGCACGGTCATTTCTTCAATCGAAAATATAAGTTTGTATTGGCAAACAATGATTTTTATATGATTCAACTACAAATTCCCAATTTTCAGTCTTTTTCCTTAACTTGTACTGTAAGGTCTATTATTACGCCATAAACACAATTATAAATATAAAAAAAAAAAGGTCTATTATTACGCCATAAACACAATTATAAATATACGCCATAAACGGAGCATAAACGGGTTTACCTTTAGATTGCGTTGACTTAGAAGTTTAATTGTTTCACTGCTCCAAGGGGCAGCAGATCTGAGTATTTGATATTAATTTCAGTTTGATTCCTCCACGCGTTCCTGAGAAAAGAGTCTTGACAGACGGGCAGACGGATATACCGGTATTCAGCTGCATCCGGTTAGACTGGAAGCCGATCCCAAGTCCCAACATAGTTTTGAAAAGTGTAGTCAGATTGATACATGTGGTCGTCCTGATGACAGGTAACAAGCCGTGTCCTTGCTGGGAGAAGGTGCAGCTGGAGCGGGACCCGGACACCGGCGAGACCAAGCAGAAGCTCATCAAGATGCGCCTGCCCACCGACGCCTCCGTGGGCGGCAAGCAGTTCCTCGTCAGGGACTTCGTTGTTTGTAAGACACTTCTAATGTGTTACCCTGTATGTTGTCCCACTACAGGGCGAACAAAATCATCATCTTAGCTCGTAATGGTACATAGAGACTTAATGATATCTAATTAACAGTGTGTTAAACTCTTCTTGCAACGCCGCAGTAACATGCTGCTCGGCTTGTCCCTGATACGCCGCTCCTCCTTGCTACGCTGTAGTCACATGCTACGCCACATGTCCATGCTACATCTCTCCGTGGTAGGCCTTAGTAATGTGATTCGCCTCATGTCCTTGCTACATACTACGCCGTAGTAAATTGCTACGCCGCATGTCCTTGCTACAACTCTCTTTGCAACGCCGTAGCAGGTAACGTGCTACGCCGCATATCGTTGTTACGACGTAGTATAGTGCTACGCCGCATATAGTTGCTACGCCGTAGCAACGTGCTGCGCGGTAGTAACGTGCTGCGCCGCAAGTTTTTTATTTTAACGTTGCCCTAGGAATTTCTCCTGTATTGTGGGTGCGTTTACAAACATATTAACAAACATACACAAACAGCCAGACCCGGAACAACTGTCTGTAGGCCATCTGAAAATTTGTTCCGTGCGGGAATCGAACCCGCGACACGCAGCGCAGCAGTCAATCGCTCAACCACTGTGCCAACCGTGCCATCAAACTTGCTACAACTCTCTTTGCTGCGCCGTAGTAACATGACATGCCGCGTGTCCTTGTTACGCAGCGCTTCTTTACTGCACCGCGTTTGCTTGCTTAGACCGCGCCTTGTTGCGATGCTAAGACGCGCAATCAATTTTGGAACCATCTCTTTTTCCCTTCAAAAGTGTATATTCGTCAACAGGCACATATAACCAGGGAGTGGGCTTTGTGGACTTCGTCACCGAGAAGTACAAAACGATACTGGACAACAAGAGATCTTGTGTCTTATCCCTCGCCGTACATCCGGAGAAGTGAGTCCTCTTCGTTATTTAATTTTTAAACTTGCTTGGGGAGATACTTCAAAGTGAATACTTATTTGAAAGTAAGTATTCACTTTAGTAGGGACCCTTTTTGACTTTTGACTTCTGAAAGGTATAATTTACGTCAATACGGAACATTTAAGGCAAATGGCGAGTAGTGCCTATGGCCTATGTTTAGTAGTGCAGTGCTGCAGGTTGATTACGATTTCTTTATAAGTGAGAATTAACAAATTGATCAACAATACCCACAGGCTCCTGATGATCGTGGGCTACAAGGACGGCGCGGTGGAGCTGTTCCACTTCGTGCAACACAAGCTGATCCGGCGGCTGGACCTGCGCCGCCAGTACACTACCGTGTTGCCGCCCGACTTCGACTTCATCAACTGCAACTACGAGTACGTGGTGCCAGAGCTGTCCGTCACCTGCCTCATGTACTCGCCGTCAGGTGACAAGATTTGATTTGGACAGATTTATGATGAACGTTGACCACGGAGCAAATACAGAGAGGAGACGGCCTAAACAACTGTGCACTGTGATTTTCAACTAGGTCCTGACGTCATCACGTGGGCGTGGCCTTAGTCAGTGTATTGTTGGCGTTCGTCCTGTGCACTTCGTAAACGTTCCCTTTTAACAGCATTGTCGTCATCATCATTTCGCGTTAAAGAAAAAAAGATGAAGTGTTGTGTTTTATCTTGTAAAAACTATTCGGATAGACGTTCGTTTCGTATTTTTAATTATTGTTCGTTTTGTATTTGCTCCGTGACGTTGACGAACCAAAAGGAATAGGTTTGTAAGGACTGATCCTTACATACTCCTTGAAAGGCGATTAACAAAAGGCAGACGTGAGTGAAAATGCCGAGAAGGGACGCCGTAAATCTTGTTTGTGATAGTACCCACTTACAACCGTCTTGTGTGACTTTAATTAATCAGATGTAGCTTAAAAAAGCAGTGCTAATTTAAGTACTCGTATGGGTAACAAAGGTCTAATCATAAGTCACGCTTGTGTCGTTATTTAACTCCTTGAATGAGGAAACAGGGCATTGGCGAACCTACCTAAGCAGGTGTCTATAAACTAACCTATATTCTGCCAATTATATTAAGTCCCGTAAATGGTGACCCCCAAAAAACGAAAATGTCAAAAGAGCCCATGTTCCTATGCCCAAAGATTCCGCCTATAAAAGTAGTGAGATCAATAATAGGCCAAGCATTTCATACCTGTAGAATAGTTAATGACTCTAACATGTGTCTATTGAGAATACCAGAGAGAAAACAACTTGAATAAAGAAAAAACTTGCCAAGTTAATTATAGGGTAATATTTTTAAGAAAACTATTGATCGAGTGCTTCATAATTTTTATACGGTCAGGGAAGATCCAAGCAACATAATGTTTTCCAGTAAATTCCATTCTAGTAAAGCATCCAAAAAAGTGCGCACGTTGAGTTTTGTATTTATTCAGCTGCATATAAAATTGGTCATAGGCTTGCACCTCGCCTGCGGACTGAACACGGGCCAGATCCTGTTTTTTGACCCAACGACCATCGAGATCCTGACCCCGACACCTTTCGCCGACACCGCGGGCTCCATCAACTACATCAGCTACAGTGAGGACTCCAAGAACATGGCTGCTGCTGTAAGTATTGTTCTCATTTGTTTACGTTACATCACGACAGTATTCCCCGAAGGATTAGCAAGAAGTGTTCTACCGTACCAACACGCACATTTCGCACATTATATTTTTTTAAGTCCTGTATACTAGGGGGCGAGCCAATTCTCATCATCTCGACACAAGTCCAGACTCCGGGTTGCTACTGAGAAAATTCAGATGGAAAATATTTCAATACTATACATACATTATTTTTTACAAGAAGATAACATTACTATTTCTATTAAGCCTGCTCTTTAAAAGTTAAGGAAGGACACCTATTTCTTCCGCCAATCAGTTAGGTGCGAATGTCTCTGATATTGCGGATGTCCATAGGCGGTGGCAAACACTTAATTTCAGAAGACTAGAAAGAAATAATTAATAATAGCTACTAGTTAGTAGGTAGATAGACAAACTAAAATGTAAAAAAAAACTCTAAACGCAGGACGAAGAGAGAACAGTTTGCGTTTACAAGTACAACTGTACAACGCTACAATGGCAGTTCGTCGGTAAACACCGTTCTCACTACAAGGAGATTACAGCCGTAACCTTCCTGCCGACCAAGTCCCCTAGAGGAGAGTACAAGCTGGTGTCCCTGGGCCTGGACCGATGTATGGTAGAGTACGACCTCGCGGCCAGCGGCAACGGGATCCTGGAGATCGCCAGCCTGGACCGCGTCGACCAGACTGCGGTGCCTCTGACCGCCATCGTGTGGCCCGTGCCAGACAACTTGCCTGAAGAATGTAGAACAAATCTACCAATTATTCTTATAGCTAATGATGAGGTAATTTGGTTTTTGTTTGATGATATTTTTAGAGGATCTAATGACTTTTAGTTCCGAAATCTGTTTTATCGGAGGGAAATGTATGTGTGAAATGCAATTAACTGGAATTAAAATCGTCGTACAAAGATATAAAAACCATGAGACTGAGAAATTTTGTTACAGTTTGGTATATAGTTTTAGTGTTTAGTGTATTAGTGTTTAGTTTAGTGTTTTAATGATTTATTATTATTATTATTTTATCGAAATTTTGTTTTGATGAAATTGAAGCCGCAATTATTGTAGGCCATTGTTTTGCCTGACACCCATCTTCTTCAAATCACCACAGTTCAAGTACAAGATAGTGAACTACACAACTGCCATGACCCTGGCGACAGTGCTGGGTCCTCGCTACGACTACCCTGTCTGCAAGATGCAGCTCATCACCAAGAAGGAAGGCGAGGAGACGAACAAGTACCTTCTGTTTGCTTGTAAGGAAGTCGTTGGCTTGCAGAAGATGCCGTTGGACGGTAATCCCTGGAAGCATGTGGGGCTGCTGGCTCATCCAACTAAGGTTACTACGGGTTTTTATTTACTTAAGATAAGGAATATCGACATAATTCGTGATGTTGTCTACGAAAGTTAGTCAAATCAATCTTTCTTAATTTCTTTTAACTTATTAGGTACCCTAGCTTACCGGTATCTGCTACCTATGTACATACTTTCAACTGGGAAATGGAGATGCGTGGGATGCGATTAGGGCAGGACCAGCTGTTTCCCGATAGCTGTGGAAGGTCCCATGTTATTCTAGCGTAACTTTTGTCACATAAAAAACACATACTTATAAGTACTGGAATCGTGCAGCTAACGTCCAACTTCATGTTGATTTTAAGATAATATCTACTATTGTGTGAAAAAAACTTTTGAAATTTTCAGGTGCTTCAAATGTGTTTCCGAGAAGACCTTGGGATTCTGTTCACAATTGGTGCGAAAGACACCATTCTCTCTGAATGGGAAGTGCAATACAAGTGTGTTTTATTTTTTGCGGTATTATTGTTTTCGTCGTTAGATAGTAGGAGGTTAGGCAGTATCTTTGTGCGTTCTAAACACTTTAAAAGAGGCCAAGTTCCGGCCTAACATAGGCAGTGTGTATATTACACGAAACGTTTCAACGCCCTCATAACTAAATAAGTAATCACAACCCGATGGAACTTTGATCATTTTTACTATCACCTAGTTGAAGATTACTGGAAAGTTTCAAAACTAAACCTTTAAAATGGTCGGTTAAACCGTTGAGGAGATACAGGGAACCAAAAACTGAAGAATTTCTTACTGACTCATCAAAATTATGGTGCACTTCCAGTCATGAGATAAAATTCAAAAAGGTTGAAACTCGGGTCGGTCCTCGTGAGCTAATAGTTTTATTTTTTTGATTCTCACGACACTGAAAACTTAAAATTTGGTACGCAAACAAATCTTGAGAACATTTTGAAGGAATGAATCAGGGAAATGTTAACTCGTTCCTCCTTTTCTTAAAAATTTGATTCCCTAAATCAAATTTTTAAGAAAAGGAGGAACGAGTTTCGAGTGTTTCATCATTTTTATACCTACTGTCAGGGATACAAGCTCTCTGTTCACTGATATTCTCAAAAGAGAAGAGTGTCAGAGTCATGGAATATTCTGCAGTTCTGAAATGCGTGCCCAAAAATATTGGGCTTACTACTTTTATAGGCCCGATTTTCGGGGATATGAACTTGACTTTTTTTACATTTTTGTTTTATGGGTGTCACCAGATCTGTAGAAACGACAGCCAAGCGTGGTGGAATTGAGCTGGACCCTTACTACTGCCTCGTAGAAGACGGCCGCCCCGGCTGGCTGTTCCAGGAGATTCGGGACCTGTTCTACTACATCCAGATCCTGTGCCAAGGCACCTTCTCCCCGGCCAGGAGGCGGGTCAAGGATTACATACCGATAGACTCGCTGCCGGATCTGATGAGGGCTTTGGGATTCTTTCCATCGGAATATGAGGTAAGCATTATTGAAGCTGCGCGGTTCCATTTAGTCGCTGTGGTGTTGATGTTGTTAGGGCACGACTGAAAAGACCCGCTTCCCAATATGGGACGAGGCTTGTGATCAGCAAGCGGCTAGACCGGAGCAGCCGAAGCACGCACTCGCAGACCGGACGCAAGTGTGCGAAGGAACACCGGGGATGGTTTTAGTCAGTATGAGCCTGTCAGACATCCATGACGATTTCCACCTCGAACAAAAGTTTGTTACGTCTAGATAGTTTTAATTTATAGTCGTTCAGCCTCGAAACACCTCTTATCTAACCAGTATTTTGGAATAATAATAAAATTGTTTCTGCTTTTGATGTTTTGAGGTGGAAAATTTGATAGTCGAAGCGAAATATAAGGTGTACCTCAAGACGCCGGTGACAGAGATAGACTTCGAGGAGTTCGTGAAACTGTACCTGAACCACCGGCCGGTGTTCGGGGAGAGCTACAAGCGCCTACGCGCCGCCTTCCGCACCTTCGCTACCGTGCCCCCCAACCAGACCGAGGAGTTCTTTATGAAGCGGGAAGACTTTATCGAAATGCTTTCGACGAATGGTAAGACTGCGCGCTACTGTACCTAGGTGGGTACAGACGACTGCATTGCGTCGGTGGTATCACTTACCCACTCAAATGGCGAAGCATGGTACTCACGGAGTTTCAATAAGAGGTCAGCTAATCAGCATTTTGTTACCTCTGATGTGCGAGTGCGGCATACTGTAAGTACCCATTATGGTGACATCATGCGTGTTCGTTTTCAAGACTATATACTCAGTAGTACGGGCCTCCAGTTAGTTTTACCTATACCTATTTACTATAACTTTCATGCATGTGAATGGTACCTATAGGATAAATAAGCGTTCACAGTACGGTAGGTATATGGATTTTGTTTATTACATTTCTCAAAACCGAGAGAGCAGACAAGACGCAGTTAAAAATTTTAAAAAAATGGCGGTTTTGTCTGCGTTTTAAAATCAGCACCCTCACTATAACGTGCTAAAGCCATCCAATTCCGATGATGTAAACGGATAGTGCTATTCGCTATGTATAGCTCCGTCTCCCTCTTAGAGCGGAACCATGATCGTTTTAAGACTTCATAATATCCCTGTGATAAACAGAGACAGCAATAATTGCGTGTGACGCCACTCACAAGTCCCGCCATATTGAATTGAAGCTATCCAGTAGGTACAAACGACATTTTGTGTGACAAGGGTAGGAGAATAAATTCAAAAGCGTGCTGTTTTCCCACCAATTTTATTTATTTTTCACCAATCGTACTAGACTGAGATCCCAGACCTCTCTTATTTTCTCACTGACAAAATATTTTGGATAGAGTAGCGTTAGTATGTAGGTACTTTTAACATAAGCATAGGTATCTACCTGCTAGCTTGGGCTTTGTGATGTATGAAAGGTATTTCAGTAGGTAGTTTCGTATACTCCCAAATCCTGGCAGACTATAGCTTTCGTTATTTGCACTTACTAAATAACTATGCCCAAATTTCAGCCTTGTGAATAGGATCTCACAAGAGGTGGTCCAATTATTACAATGACTAATTTATCGTTAAAATATTACTGAATTATGTACTAATGAAATCATATTATAATATATTATATACCTAATATTGCACCCCGATTAAAAAAAAACTGTATTAATGGCTTTAGCACCTGATAACTGGATATCGGCTGTGGGTCCAATCTAGCAGGTATGTGTACCGTTATGTTAAAAGTACCTAACTATCCCACACATTTTGTTAGTGAGAAAATAAGAAAGATCTGGCAGCTCTGGGATCGTGGGAGTCGTGTTTTAATCAGGGGCGTAGCTACTGCCGTATCAAAGATACGGGGCCCACGGGTTATAGGGCCTCGACGTGTAGACGCAAAGCTATAAATTTACGCCACTGGTTTTAATACCATGTTTAAAATAAGTACCTATTAATTTATATAGATTTTTCATAGTAAGTATTCGAATACCCTATTGAGACGAAATAAACTGCTTGCCTTTTTATCTTTGTTCCCACCCTGCATTCTCATATTTGAAAATAAATAACCTTAGATTTTTTTGTTTTCAGGTGAATTCTTCTCTCGCGAGTTGTGCTGGTACCTTCTGTCCATACTCGCCGGCCACAGCTTCGAAGATCGAGCGCTTATGAGTGAAGACGACTTCTCCTTTTTGCCGGAGGTTATCACTTGTCACTTACGAATACAATCTATTGGAACAGGAATGCATATAGCGCATAGATAGCTAGCTATCTGCGTGCAAATTGTAGGACCATATTGCTTGGTCGCTGTATTTGGATGCTATTAGGGGGGGGGGGGGGGGGGGAAAA
>NDFZ01004996.1:87708-108659 GCA_002192655.3 Mamestra configurata
GGGGGGGGGGGGGGGAGGGTCAAAATAGTTATCTTTGGGTCTATTGGAGTCATCTTTGAATCTATAAATAGCACCCAAAACAATTATTGTTAGAATTTATGTCTGCGTTTGTGCACGCTACTATCAGAAACGGCTTATACGATTTAGATGTTTTGCCTAATTCATTGTGGTTCTTCACTTAATATTTAGTGTTTGTTTCATGTGAATCGGTTCATAAATAAAAAAGTTATGCCAATTTAAAAAATCACGTCGAACATTTGAACTTATCTATATATTCTTTCTCTGTTCAGTAGCATTGACTGAAACTTTACTAAACTTCATAATTATCAATATACATATATTAAATTCTTCCGTTACTGAGTGACTGACAGACAACACAGCCGAAACTACTGGTAGTAGAAAACTGATTGGCATGTATCTTCCTTGGGGAGAGTAGGAGAGCACTAAGAGAGGATTTCCCGAAACTCCCACGGGAACGGAAAAAAAGGGATATGCGCGTACGAAGTCGCAGGCAAAGCTAGTAATATAATAAAACTGAAGTTTGTTTGTTTGAACGCGCTGATCTCTGGAACTACCAATCGGATTTGGAAGTCTTTTTGTATATGATGGTCACATTCAATCGAATGGCTCTACGGGAACGGGAAAAAACATGATGATATGCGTGTACGAAGTCGCGGGCAAAAGCTAATCTTTCATAAATTTCTGGGCTAGTTCAAAAGACTTCATACTACTTAGCTTGATCTCAATCAATAGTTTGGACTAGGCATCGCGATACGCGATTTATTTTTCGACAGAGAATGGGATTCTGTAGTCAGAGTTCATTAGAATATTATTTCTACCTGTGGCTGGCTTAATACTTATTATTATACTTTCTTTACAGATCATAAACTTCAATCACTTTGTAACTGAAATAATTGGAATACAAGAATTGGACAATTTGTCTGTCCCATCTGGTTTGGAATCAATGGCCTCCTCAAATACTATCACAACAATGGATTCTGATGAAAAATTAAATTAATAAGTTATATATTTTTATTTTTATCTTATTATTTACTATAATATTATATTACATTATTATATGATACATTAAATTTACAATTACAATAATTTGTCGCATTATTTGATAAAAACAAAACATTCAGAATTCTATTACCTACTTATTGGTGATTTATAAACTGAAACACATTAATAATTAAAACATAAATGGCATCAATCTCACACAGCAAAATCAATGACTAAGATAATAATTGTTGAAAAATAGATATTTTGAACACAGCATAGCTACATGATGGAAATTCTCTTAATTAAATTATTGTCAGTAAATTAATAAATATTATTGTCTTGCAAGTTTTCACTACAAGATAATAAAAATAAATGTAAGCATCTTTATAACCATTGCTCAGCATAACCCAATGTATATTTTTATCAGAACTGAAAGAATATCCACCATGTGTGAGATTTTAACATAAATAAGTAGAATTGTCAATATGCAATCCACTTCAGGGTTCTGTACTGAGTCACATACAAGAAACTTGTACAAAAATAATATTTGCTTGTCAACATGCAAATAAACTTTATGTGATAAATATCACATTTTGCAAACATCACTCCCAATCCTTATTTTAAACTTAAAAAAATAATATTTATTGCTAAAATAATCTAATTAAGTCACATTTAATGAAACTGAAATAATATTTACAGCAGAATGAGGGCCTTGACCTAGCAAAGTCAAATTAAAATGCTTAATTCAAATAAAATTAAATCACTCTCGGTCATGAGACCAAAATTAATTAAGAACACATTTTTTAATTAATGGTCATAACTTTTGTAAAAGTATTAAACTAAAACACTAGCGCTTCTGTAGCGATGAGTGGTGAATTGATACTAACTCCTTGAATGCACACTTATAACTCACAGCACATACCAACAAGTCCACAATGTTTGTTCAATGTAAGCACAGTCTCCTAAGTGTTGCAGACTTTACATGTTGAGCAAGCCTCAGTCAGTTTTTAACCGCTTGGCGGGCGTTGTGGTGCCACTACTCTGAGAGTTTGAGTCTTCGGAGAAATTCATTGCTGTAGAGGAGAACTCTGTGGGCCCTTGGGAGTCACTCACTGTTGAGAAACCTGAAAAAATATAGATATTGATTTTTATTTGCTGTTGTCAGCTATGATCCTGTTTTAGATAAATAAAATTGCAAGATTTTTTTTCCTAAAAATGGAGACATGTCATTAATTTTAAACACAAAGTACCAAATTTTAAACTATGCTGCAGATTTCATAACAAGAGCTATGAACCCTGACCTACTTGCTTAGTTCCGAAAATCCACCATCTTAAAACTTGCAAACTATTATTCTTATAACAATAAATTCGTGAGTATTGCTTTAATTTGAACATTCATTAACTTTGTTTACTCACATGTGTTGGAGTCTTCAGCCATGCCGAAGTTGGAGTTGGAGGAGTCGTGCACCTTCTTCGGCGTCAATGTGTTCTCCTTATTCTCACGTTTAGCCGCGTGTTTCTTTTTTTGCTCATTTGTAGATATTGGAACCCATTTATAGATTTTCATGGTCGTTTCACCAATTGTCACCCACTTTTTCTCCCTTAAAATGGAGACAGTATTATTTCATAGGCTTTCACAAAATTATAGAAAATGTCCTACGAATGTCCAACTTACCAATGGCGAACTTTTTCCACAGCTTGCATGACTCTTTTGATATCATCTTTGACACGATTCCTAGTTTCTGCTCGGACAGAACGAGACATTTTGCTTAATTAAATGCTTTTAGTAAAAGAAATCTGCAAAAACTCTCTATCGTCGAATATAGTTTTTGTTTATGAATACTAAACTGAGTTCGCTTCGACAAGCGGCTTCTTCCTCTATTCATTCATCCGCCATTGACTTGATATTTGTAAAATTTGACATTTAGAAAATCATGCGTTTAGTTACGATTTTTGTGTATTGTTTTCACATACGGAATCAAACATTTACAATCCTGTAATATTGTACAGTTTTAAAATAACAACCAAAATTTTTCCCGACAGAACTTATTGTTGAGTGCTAAAGTTGGATTTTCTTATTTAATTGAAAAGCCAATGTTTCGTTAACACAGTGCCCCTGAAAATAATAAAACGTTGAATAAGAAATCAAGTTTGCACGTTTTGTTTCTGTACAATCTGTTTGAAATTTATAAAAGTTAATTGGTATAATCCGGCATTTTTTTACATAACATTCTATTATTGCGGTTAAATGAATTCAATAATAATGGAAAAGTGTATGTACTAATTTCTTCTGATTTTTTCTCTTGGCAAATGGAATCAAAAAGCGATAACTAAACGTTTTTTGCTTGCATAATCATACTTACTTTTTATTGGTTGTAATGTTATAACATTTTTTTTGATTGGCGCCTGTTTCACTGGCACAAAATGAAATTGAAATAGGGAACGGTTTATGTCAGAGGACAGGAAAAATCGAAAATTGAAAACAGGGAAATAAATTCATGAAAAAATTTATTGGTAATAATCTGCCGAAAATAATTTTAAATAAGGAGTAACATGTCCAATAATATGCTTTAATACATAGGTAAGTTGTGTTATTGATTCTCTTTCTATAAAGGTTCATTATTTGGGCGACGGGCTATATTTGTGAATTTTATAATGAATCAATTTTGACTTATATTTAGCGGCTGTCAGTTGTTTAACGTCTCATCGTACACCATTTCGTGCTTTTTTATTTAATTTTCTAATATGATCATTAAAGTGTGTACAAATTTTCACGCGGCTTGGACTACAGGGATGCGCATCGATTGCGATGATGCAACGAGATGATAAGGTGCAAATTACATGCATTTGATAGCTTTTTATTGGTGTTTTGCTTTTTCGCACATTCTTCTTTTACCTGCAATGTTTCGACCGTAAATGTGTTTGTTTTAGTTAGTTTGATCACAAACATAACCTCAATACGAGTCTCCACTTGATACCCGAGTACTCGGCACTAGTGCTTCGCTTTGTGTGCCAGTACCACAGACTACAATATACCATAGGGTCTATTATTATAGTCAGTACCTGTGCATGCTGTCAACGAGTAAGCTGTAGACTGATCACTAAAACACAAAATGCTTATCTAATGTCAAATGCTATCTTTTAAATATTTTTGTCCCATTTCCTGGTCCATTTTAACTTGGAAACAGATCATATCAGCAATCCTTCCCAGTGATGAACTAAATTCTGTACAAAATATCAATGCTGGTGGCAGAGAGAACCAGAATAAAGTTAGCCATGGTCTAATAAACAAGTATCTCTTCATAATTGCTTGTATTAATAACTGTAGATGCAGGCAAACCAAATATCTATAGCTTTACTTGTCTAGGTGTCCACAGGCTTTGAGTACAGCTTTTATAGTAGTCAATGTAGCACTGGCTCGAGATTTTTCTTTTCTTTGCACTTCTTTACGCCTTGTTATGTTTTTGTTGCAGTTTTACCGTGCATGTAGTGTTAAAACTGTAGAAGTAATACAGTGAATATATTGTTGGCTTGTCCGGCATAAGGTCCACCTAACGACAACCGTGAATATTTCCTTCCCGTATGGCTGCGTATGTTAACCGTACGATATCAATGATGGCTGGCGACGGGCCCCACAATGTTGCAATGCTGAACAATGGCGCTGTCCGCGTGAATATGTCGAATGTGGACTCGCCGCTACAGATATTTGTGAGGGCCAAGAAGAAGATCAATGATATATTTGTTGAGATTGATGATTATGTCAAGGATGCTGTCACTTTCATACATGGTAAGCAAATAACATTGTTTTTTTATTTTAGGATGTAAGGATACTATTAACAGCCACCAAAACATCCATTTTAGCTGGTAAGAGCTCACGTTGCATCTACCTCGCGCGTATACCTGTGGGAATGCAGGCTTGTCGTTTGTGTTGTCTTTATCCAGAAATATTAAATTCTTGACCACCTAGTATGTGAGAACGCTACTGACCTAGTTAGTACATTTTGTAGAACTGCAGTGGCTGGAACTTTGAGAGTTGCTATGCACATCAAGCTACGGGAACCTGATAAATTTTCCCAATCAACCTTGAACCTAATGCTTTTAAGATAAAGTTGAAAATCTGTCAACGAAACTTGGCAGATTGTATTAGCTTGTGTTAAATAAGTTGATGTTCTGGAGAGATAGCATGAATAACTAGCTTTATCCATGGTTCCACTCTTGTGAAATATTCTAGAAGCACTGGAGTCTTACAGGATAAAAAGTAGATTGTGACAATTAGCAGTAGAGAAACTATTTCCAGTAATTACATTCACAAACAAACTTTATAATATTGTACCTAGCTTAGTTTTGCATTGTCTCTGCACACTACCAACCATAAGATCACTAAATATTTCTTTTGATGATTTCATCAGATTTCAACTAGTTTGTTTCATACTAAAAACAAATTCATGCCAAATCGCCTTGGGCATAGGCCGGATTTTATTAAAATGGTGTTTATCCAACTGTAGGGCACTGGTCAATAAGTTTCATAATGGTAGGGAGCTGGCACATCTACCAACAAAAAACAAGGCAAAACTTAGAAGATCTGAACTCTAACACTAACCTAAATAAGGGTGTTGGAGTATGCTCAGAACTTCAGAAGCAATAATAATAAATGCGCCAATAAAATATTTCACAAAAAATTCAAATCTCATACAACTCAATAACTAAGGTCTCCCAGAATATAAGATTGAAAGGCCAACCAGACTAAATTGAAAAACTTAGATAACAAAAAAATGTGAATGACATTTACTCATAAAAATAAAATATTCACGAATGATAAGTAGCATAGCTGCATAGTAACTAATCTTTTTGACGAATCAAATCCAGTTTTATCTGTGGTTATATCTACAATCGGTCTAAGTACGCCTTGTTAAGGTCGCGTGCCACTGTACATCATATTTGGATAAAGGTCATTATCATTAATATTTAATTGGACTCTAGAGTACCTACTATGCGCCATAAACTTGCGCGCGTATGTTACGAGTCTAATAGAATACGTGCCATAATATTATGTGCGTTAACATTCGGCCTTTCATATTTCTTGCCACTCATATTCACCATAAATAATTAAATTAGCCTTAAAGTCCTTGACTTAGCTAGATGTTTTTTTACCCTTGACTTTATCAAGTACGATGTACAAGTGTATGTCCGACCTCGAAGTGGCGGCGCCGTGTGACCTTGAATCTTGGATCTAACGAAACGAGCAATGGGATAGTATTGGAGCGTGGCAATTAATCCCTGATAATACTTTAATCGGTTTTATCAGACATCTAAGAAAGTGTGTCTACTAGCATATTGGTTCATAACACAATCTTTTCCACAAGATTAATGATGCTTGCCAACTGCAGCGGGATGCCCTCCTTATTGTAGCGTTCGATAGTATTATGTGCATCATATATTATTGTTTATAGAGTTACGCATTTAATTGTTTATTTACTCATTTATCAAATCACAATAGCAAGATAAATATGTAATATCAACAAGTTAATAGATTAATAGCTCTATAGAGCTCCCCGCACTAATCAATGATAAATGCTCTAAATAGCTTAAAAATAACACTTGGTTTACACGCAATTTTTTTTTAGGGAAATTATACCTTGATGACTCTCATTGAACGCAGTGCTGCTGAATTTAATGTGCATTAATTTGTAATTTATGTCGAACAGAAGAGAAGAAAGCCTTTATTCAAATTTTAATTTGGAGTTCTCTTCTTTTATAGTTTTTTTTTAATGTAGAACGTATGAAAACAAACATAATATAATAATGTATCAGCGCCCGGTATCTGGTGACCTTCAAGAACTTGAACTAATAGGCAAGGGTTTCCGCTTGCCCTAAAAATTGTCAAATCGCCACGTGTACAAATGCGGTCAATCTAGCAACATGATATTTCATATTTGAGCGTGATTGTTGTGTTGGCGTATTTCCAACTAAACTATCACTTGTTTGTATATTACATAGTTGCATAACAACGTATAATGCATTAGTACTGAGGTGTGGGTCTGACTCATCAGAATAAACGGAACCCAGCGTTTTGTATTACGGACGGTACGCCGTACGAGTACCTTATTTATTGCCCGCTAAATCATGGTTTAATCCACTTGGCATTTAGACTAACTTCCCCAGGCATTAAAAATAATACATAACTAGAGAACAATTATAAAAAAAAAACTTTTTGCGAATGGACAACTAGTCTCTTTTCTTTTTTCTCTCTCTCTCTATTCATTTTGAACTGTAAATTTTATGTTCAAAAGTGCCTTTTAATGGTCTTCTTGAAACAAATGAATTGACTTTGACTTTGATTACTCTACTGGTATTTAATTATTGAGTTTAATTTCAGCCCCAGTATTTAAGATGGTCAATGTCTAGTTCCGCGTAAATCGTAGTACATACATACAGGGGTAATTGATCTGATTGTAGCAAATAATTGAATCATCACAAATATAATGATGTATGACAATTATCAACGGTCTATCGTTTATGTTAGATTGATGCTGTGTCCGTCACCATTGGCATCAGCGACGACTGACGGCATTGTAAAGTCTATCTTCTATATATAAAATTCTCGTGTCACATTGTTTGTAACAAAACTTCTCCGAAACGGCTTGACCGATTTTTATGAAATTTTGTGTGTATATTCAGTAGGTCTGAGAATAGGACGTTAACTATATTTCATACCCCTAAGTGATAAGGGTGGTCCATCTCAACTTTTTTTTTTGATGTTTAACAAAAAATATATTTTCATTTTTTTGATTGGTCATTAAAAAATACATACAACCCTACATTTCACCCTCCTACCACCAACATTTTTTAATAGCGATATTAGTACTTTAATTATTTTCTACTCTCGGCGGTCCATAATTGATCATTTACCACTCATTCATTTAATATTTGTTTAGTAGAACGCGCTAATCCCAGGGTTCCAATTGAAAAAATCGTTTAGTGTTGGGAAGTCTATTTATTGAGGAAGTCTATTGGATATATAATATCATGCTACGACCAATAGGAGCCGAGCATTCATGAAAAATGTGACGCAGACGAAGTTGCGTGGGTCAGCTAGTAATAACTATAATATTGACACAAGTAATTAGAACACATAACCATAACAGTTTATTAATAAGTTAGTATTAATTATAGTTTGTGGAGTCCTTTGGCAGGAAATGTTCCACCTACTTGCCTGCCCTTTCCGTCCAACCACCTGCATGTGCTAGGACCTGAATGTGGCTTACGATAGAGCGGTCCAAATGGACACATCTGGTCGGAAAATAATTGAGTTAGTCGACACGAAGAGATGTCGATCCAAAAAATTATTAAATCCCAATCCCTCGCAGACTGGAGCGTCTGCCATCGGAATTTCGCAACCCAGGTTTAGGCAGTGTCCTCTTATTAAGTTAAGTGTAGTTAATAGGTAACTTGGCTTTACTGGGCTACATCAAATAATTTATGCTATTTTTCATATAGATCAATAATGCCAGTGCCAGTGTGTCGAGCCCTTTGGAAGGGAAATGTTCCACTTACTTGCCTGCCCTTTGCGTCCAACCACCGGCATTTTCCAGGACCAGAGGCCCTACTATGAAGTCTTAAAACGATCGTGATTCCGTTCTAAGAGGGAGACGGAGCTATACATAGCGAATAGCACTATCCCGTTTACATCATCGGAGTTGGATAGCATTAGCACGGCATAGTAGGGCTGCTGAATGTGGCTTACGATAGAGCGATCCAAATGGACACATGGTGGTGCGTCTGCCATCGGATTTCGCAACCCAGGTTTAGGCAGAGTCATCATAGACTAGTCTCCACTTTTTCTTTTATTAACACGCTTTTATTAGCTTCACCTGTATGCATGTATGTATGTATGTAACCGACCCTTTTGAGCTCGATTTTGCCCTACTTTGAACGATCAGATTTAGTTCAAACTTTGCACACCTGTCAAGGATCGATGACAATGCAAGTAAAATATCCGATTATCCTAATTAGATTCGCCAGGATTAATTAATTCAAATTAAAAAATATTCTAACAAAGCAAAACATTATCCATAAATACACACTTTTTTATTGTTCACAAAAACATACATATTCTATTTAAATAATCTTTGACATAAATAAAAATAGTTTAAAAAAACTAAAAAAACAAGCTTTTATAGAAAAATCCAACTAAAAAACAGAAAATAAAATTTAATAAATTTGATTAAGAATAATGTAAAAAAGAAATGAATGTACATTATTGTAAAAAAGCGTGGGGTGCATAGTGTCAATAGTATAAACATTTTATTGACAGATAATGAGTAGAAGAATCATCACTTTGATAATATCTTCACTTTAAATGCACCCACTCTTTTTAACAATAATGTACATTCATTTCTTTTTTACATTATTCTTAATAAAATTTATTAAATTTTATTTTCTGTTTTTTGGTTGCATTTTTCTATAAAAGCTTGTTTTTTTAGTTTTTTTTTAACAATTTGTTCGTTTTGAAGTATAGAACGCGGTAAGATTTAAAGTATGTAAAACTGTTGCAGCGGTTACGGGTGAGAATGGGATCGCGACGCCCCAGGACCTGGCTAGCGTGGAGGCCTATGTGTCAAAGGTGCAGGCCATACGGGAAGTGCTCAAGCGAGATCACATGAAAGTCGCCTTCTTTGGTCGGTAAGCATATTGCTAATGTTCTAATATAATAAAATAAATTGACCCATATAAAATGGCATTGAAAATAATCTTTTGGTGATTAGAATATTTTGTTTATATTTATTTACTAACTATATCATGAAATGACGGTAATAATTGGATCTATTTATTCTGTGAGGCGCCGAAAAGGCGCCGTATTATATACGGTTAGATAAAACTTTCATAATATCAAATAATTGGGCTCATTTCACAAGCTCTAGAATAACTTATACTTGGAATAATATTGATGCCTGAGTTTTTGAATGTGCAGGGTTTTCGAAACCCTGTCTGGACTGTCTTTATAATTGTAAGCTTTCTACTTTCAAAAAGTGCGGTCTAATTTTAATAAGTGTTTCTGATTTAAAGACTGTCAAAAATTCAAAATTATTACTTGGATAACTAAATATTCGTTGGTAAATCAGTTCTAAAATTTATAGTGTGATTCGTACAACTCCCATTATAACGTTCCTCTATATATTTTCTCTCCAGGACAAGCAATGGTAAAAGCACAGTGATCAACGCCATGTTGCACGACAAGATCCTGCCGAGCGGCATCGGGCACACCACCAACTGCTTCCTTCAGGTGGAGGGCTCAGACACCGACGAATCATTCCTGAGGACTGAGGGTTCCGAAGAGAAGCTTAATGTGCAGGTGATTGTGGTTTCTAGAGTGATGAAAATATGGTTGAATATTGTGTGACAACACATATTGAAGAGCAGTTTTTATGCTTCAATGGCAAAAATAGCTGAAGCCAAAAATTGGCTTAGACATAAGACGTTTCTTCCTATTTGACAATAAACGTTCTGAACAGTGTCGTTTCCCTTATTCACATACTCATTATTCTCCTCGTTATAAGCTGTGTTCCCGATTTCTAAATATTTGAATGTAATGTTATATTTTTGCTCCGTTTCGCAGTCTGTAAGCCAGTTAGGCCACGCACTATGCGCGTCACGGCTACAAGAGTGCTCCCTAGTGCACGTGTACTGGCCGCGCGAGCTGTGCGCCCTCCTCCGCGACGACGTCGTGTTAGTGGACAGTCCCGGCGTCGACGTCACGCCCAACCTCGACGAGTGGATCGACAAGTACTGCCTCGACGCCGACGTGTTCGTACTCGTCGCCAACGCAGAGTCCACGCTCATGGTCACTGTGAGTACCTGTAACATGTAACGTGCAACGTGTCACGTGACACAACCTCGACGAGTGGATCGACAAGTACTGCCTCGACGCCGACGTGTTCGTACTCGTCGCCGACGCAGAGTCCACGCTCATGGTCACTGTGAGTACCTGTAACATGTAACGTGCAACGTGTCACGTGACACAACCTCGACGAGTGGATCGACAAGTACTGCCTCGACGCCGACGTGTTCGTGCTCGTCGTCAATGTAACATGTAACGTGCCACATGTCACACAGCCTCTACAAATACTAGAAAACTGATAAAATATTTGTTTTCTCATTTCAGGAGAAAAATTTCTTCCACAAAGTATCGACAAAAATATCGCAACCGAACATATTCATACTGAACAATCGATGGGATGCATCTGCTTCCGAACCTGAGTATTTGGATCAAGTGAGTTCACCTTCAATATTTAAATAATAAAATATTTATATATGAATTCATGATGGTGCGGCCGCTGGTGTCCTTGCATGGTAAAGTCTTGTTGTATTGACACAGCTAAAATATTAAATTAATTTTAGCTGTGTGTGTGGTTGCGTTGACTCCGCAGTCAGCTGAAATATTCATATCAGGACTTTTAATCTGCGCAGTAACACTAACATACGAAAAGTGATGACCAGTGGTATAGGTAGTGCTATTCCCGGGATTTAGTGACCATTATCTTAACATGGATAAGCCTTCTGAATCCCGGGACCATTAAGTAATATGGCAAATAGCACCGCGCGGGACCAGCTTATACTTATATCAGCTTATATGGGAATGAGTTTGATATGCCGTCGTGCATACTCATGGTATCTTAAACATTTTAATTTCCGGGAATCCCGAGGCATGTCCATGTTAACATTGTCATTCAACCAACGTATGATGAACCTTAACACCATTGTATTCGTAGCTCGAAGTGACATTTCCTTCTAAAGTATCCATAGACTTTCTTGCACGTTCTTCTCTATGGATTCTCTGCTTTGAAACATACACCTAGCCCAGCTTCATCTTTCACACTGACCGATTAGTTGACAGCCGACAGATGCAAAGTGTCTGAGAATGGTTTAATTAAACAAATGCTTTGAGTTCAAGTTACTCAGTTGCGGACCCCGGTAGGCCGCTGCAAACACAACTTGGCGAAATGGGGTTTTAAAGATCCCCAATGTGAGTGCGGTGGCCTTGTTCAGAACACGAGCCACACGTTAGAATGCCCCAAAGACCTTTACTTTAGGCATTAAATGAATGCCATCGATGCAAAAATTACCTTAGAACACTGACTGGGGACAGATAACCATCGACTTGAAAATAGGGAGTTTTCAACTCTGTTCCTGGATTAAATTGACGTGTTTCCCCCTGTTACAGGTCCGCACACAGCACGCCAACCGCTGCGTGGACTTCCTGTCCCGCGAGCTGCGCGTGTGCTCGCCCAAGGAGGCGGAGGAGCGCATCTTCTTCATCTCCGCCAAGGAGGCGCTGCTCACGCGCATGCGCGAGAGGGAGAAGCCTGTCTCCTGTGAGTACACTACACCAAACATACGAGGGCGATTCCTGGCCACCGTAGACGCGGGCCTGCGGACGGCGAGCGATGGTTGGCTCGCCGTCAGATAAGATCCAGGCCCGGGTCGATGGCGCGTTGTGTTTCACGCGCGTCTCAAAGAGATGTCAGCATAGGAGACGGGGCCCGCTCGGGTTAGAGCCTGCCAGGGTACAGGAATTGGTTTGAAAGAGTCACCGCGGCCCTGGAACGCAAAGGACATGGAGGAACACGGATGAGTTTTAGTCAGTAAGAATCTGACACTCCCTTCCGCTCTGCTCTCCTCTTCTATAGCGGAAGAAGTCATCTGATGATTTCCCATCCTAAAAATAAAAAAACGGCGCCTGAAAATGCTCAATGAATCTACCGCTTTTCGGTATACATTAACACATCATACTCAATGTGATTGTCATTTCCAGCGCCGATCCTAGCGGAAGGTCACCAGGTGCGCTACTTCGAGTTCGTGGACTTCGAGCGCAAGTTCGAGGAGTGCATCAGCAAGTCGGCCGTGCGCACCAAGTTCGCGCAGCACTCGCGCCGCGGGAAGAACATCGCCGCGGAGGTCATGGCGGCGCTCGAGCTGGTGAGGAACTGCCCTGATTTGAGCGAATATCCTTCTTATTTTCGAGTTGCTGTTTATTCGTTAGATTATTTGGCCCCAGCAAGGTGGCTTCATTCATTGCAGCATCGGAGGCATTAATCAAATCTCCCAAAGTACAGATGCATGGCACTTTGGGCACTTCAACGTGTGACATGTTCAGAGGCCTTACTGTGACTTCTTTAACGTTCTCGACCCCATTAGCGAAAACGTCAATTTAAATTGAAACTCTATAGACGCCGCCTGGTGATAGTAACGGAAACCCTTTTTTTTATGAGACTTGACATAAGCGAACGTTAACGCGATCGAGTAAGTTAAAAACTCGCACTAAGCCCTCTGCAGTGCGATTCTGTATACATCTCAGTGTGTAAACTTAGGTGGAGTGAGCATGAAGTGAACTTTCATTCCATCTTTTTTGTATGAATTGACGCTGTTGACAGAATAGACCGGCTGATTCGGGCCACTTTTATTTTCGAGACCACGGACTGTATATAGGTTTAAAGAACTTTATTCTCATATTGCTTACATCTATTTATTAGTAATGTTTGCCTCTAGGGTGTAGTCGACGTTATATGGTACATACATGTCTTTTCAGCTTTGTTTTGAATATGGTGATACTGTCGCACCTCTTTATATCCTCCGGTAGATTATTAAATAGTTCCCTCCGTCAATATTGTCTTTTTGCCGTAATTAGTCCGTGCACGTGTAGTCGTTAGTTGAAACTTGTTTTTACTTCTTGTGTTATATTTATGTAGTTTTATGTTTGACTGTAGGGAGTTCGTGGTTATCTTTTTTATGAGAATGCAGGTATAATATGTGTACAGTTGTGTAAGATTTAGTAGGTTAGTTTCTTCGTATACTTTTTATATTCAAATGTGTTAAAGAGATTTTTCTTATTATTTAAAGTGACTTTCATGTATGAAATCTTCCTGTTTAGTCAGCTTTCGAACACCTTCCTAACGCTAAATGTCGCAGGTATACAACACGGCGTCGGACCAAAAGGCAGCAAAGGTGGAGAAGCAACGCATCCTACACGAACAGTTATCCGCCATAGAAGAGCAGCTCACCACCATCACGCGACAGATGAAGGACAAGATCAACCGCATGGTGGAAAGTGTTGAGCACAAGGTAAGGATAGTAACTACCTATTACTTCTGTGCCCCAAGGTGAACCGATGACCTGAAGGGCAATTCTCGTGCTAGTAAAAACATCTAAGAGCGGTTACGCACCACTTTGTCAGGGTTGCGGAATTTGTTAGAATGAGTCACCGTGGTCCTAGAACGCAAAGGGCATTAGGAGGAACACGGATGGGTTTTAGTCACTAAGAGTCTGACACTCCTTTTCGCTCCGCCCAGGGTGGAAGGAGGGATTTATAAATTTGTCATTCTTAAAAAATAAAACAAACTGACTGCTTCCGATCCGAATCCGTGAAAATACGTTCCTAAGTAGCCATAGAACTATTTGTATGGTAGCTTACGCAGTAGACCCGACTTCCGTCATCCGATTTGTCTGTCATCCGTGAGTCTCCAATTCGGTAGAAATATTGACGGATCGAAGTAGCCGTAGTACTGTTTGTATGAACGCTTTCGCATTACCTCGGATTCAAATCGGACATATCCAAGGATGGCCCCCTGAATAGCTTGAATTTGAATCAGAGATCTGATTAGTGCGTAGACTCTAGATCCGTATATTTACGATTTCAAATCGGATGTAGTGCGAAAAGCAATATCCGAATAATAATTTAGGTCCGGTGTTTTTGTATCCGTATTTTCACGTTTTCGGATCGGATTCAGTGCGGAACCGCTCAATCAAGTCGCAATGTCACCTCAGCGACGATCAATGTCAAAATCAACAGTTTGCGACTGCGATGCGAATGCGTTTTTTATTCATCAATCAATCAATCAATCTGGCGCAATTAGTGAAGCAATGAGGAACAACTTCAATAAGATGCGGCAATTGTTTCGGCAATATTGTTTATAATTGCTCCACATATTCATTGTGTTTTGTTTTGTTTTTCAACAAAATTACTCGCGTATTGCCTAGTTTCTTGGAATTTCTCCATACCGCTCTAATGCTGCCATTGCAAAACATTTCTCCAAATTGAAGTACCTATGCTGCCGATGCCGTTAATTGCTTGATATTTTATGACGTCACAATCGGCCAGCATTGCTTATAATTTTCATTGCCCGTGTAAACGTACCATTAAAATACGAGAATTACCCTGCTGGTGAAGGCTGGGCATCAGCTGAATGCGACACAAAGAATGTGCGACGTGCGCGGGCTAGTCTGTGACCAGCAGTGGATGTCTATTTACTGATGATGACAATGTACAAAAGCAGATGCGACTCTCAAAAGCAGTACGCAGTACGCATTGCAGTAGTCTTGCTACGATTGGTTTAGTTGATTCCCTGACAATGCTCAACTGTAAAATTTTATTCGAGGGTACACTTATGAACAACCCTTCCGAACGAGCTCAAATTAATCACAAGTTATGGCATTTTTAGTGTCATATATATGTAGTTGCGCTCCTATGTGGGATTGGCTCGCATGCGTGGCACCCGCATGATGCTTAATACTTTTATAGGCATATGATAGGCCCAATGTTGCCCCACACAAAAAAATTTCTTCCTTACTATGCCTTCCCCACCTACAAGTTCATCATACCAAAAGCTCCGTTGTAAATCTCCGTATCTCACCTTAAACCAACTTCCATCCAGGTATCCATAATAGTACGTGAAGAGATCCGTGAGCTATCCGCCATAGTAGACGAGTACGACCCTCCGATACGGCTTGTACGATCATCATTAATATTCCAAATCAGTAGTATGTGTATTTGTAGTCCAAAACCATGTCTCACTACATGAATAATTTGAGTAAATAAACTACTGTCGAATGACCACAAAGTAGCTCTATTTGTATTGTTTTCACTTCAAATTCGAAACCGATGTTTTTGTTTTCAACACATGTCATATCCCGCCCGAATATGTAGATTGAAATATCGCAGCCTATCTCCTCCTCTTTAGCAAAAAGTTCCTCCCCCTCCTTTACATAAACATAACTGGCATTATGCGGTGGATACTGGAAACACCTGAACCTGTGCCCGGCTTTGTGGGGGGCTATGGGTAGCGAAACTTACTTGCCTTATTTAACGCGACGCCCCGTCGTGTCGAAAACTGTTTCACAGAGCTAGCGAAAATATACTATTCACCTGGGGGGTATGGCGATGCTGGTTTCGCCAGTTTCGCTCTAGTAGCGGAATTCCATACAAAATACCCCGCTTGTTACCGTGTGGGGAACCGAGCGAAATGTATCGCTATTGCTCTGGCTAATATCTTGTAGGTCTGAACAGGACTTCATCATCATCTTCCTACCCTTATCCCATGTTACTGGGGGTCGGCGCAACGCGTTTTTTTCTTCCATTCTGTCCTGTCAGCCGTCAGGCTATCATTAACTCTTAAGGTTTGAACAGGACTTAATCTATATTAAAATAATAAAGCTGAAGAGTTTGTTTGAATGCGCTAATCTCTGGAACCTCCAGTCGGATTTGGAAAATTCTTTTTGTATATGATAGCCACATTCACGAGGAAGACTACTGGCTACACGGGAACGGGAAAAAAGGGATATACGCGCACGAAATCGCGGGCAAAAGCTAGTATTGCTATAATTTTCGTTCCATTAACTGGGTTTATACCCCATCGCAGAACAGATAGTCGATGGGGTCGAAAGGTTCTGGAGTGGCGAACGCGTACCGGAAGACGCAGCGTTGGCGCCGCCTCCCACTAGGTGGACCGATGACCTGGTGAAGGCCGCATGAACACAGGACCAGACCCCTTGGAGGAGGCATATGTCCAGCAGTAGACGTCTTTCGGCTGGAGTGATGATGAAAGAGTTAACTAATCTCTCTTACCTTTGTCCCCAGGTATCACTAACCCTGAGCCAGGAGATCCGCCGGCTGTCCGCGCTGGTAGACGAGTACGACACGCCGTTCCGCACGGAGCGCGCGCACCTGGAGCAGTACAAGCGCGCGCTGCACCGCCACGTGGAGGCGGGCCTGGGCTCCCGGCTCAAGAAGAGGCTGTCGGCTGACATCGGGAACGAGATGGACCAGGCGCAGAAGGAGATGGCTGGTACGTTGCTCTCCCGGCTTGGTTAGGTTAACACGAAACGCCGTTCGTTGCCTGTATTAAGTTGCTCACAGTGGTGGGTATCACTGTATGTTCTTGATCGTGGCAGAGCAGACACAGTATATTCCTGAGTGACACTTGTGTACCCTTGCATTCCAGACCGCATGTACAACATCCTGCCTATACACAAGCGCGCCGCGGCGGCGAGCTACATCATCCCGCACCAGCAGCCCTTCGAGGTGCTGTACCGCCTCAACTGTGACAACCTGTGCGCCGACTTCAGCGAGGACCTATCCTTCCGCTTCTCCTACGGCATCACGGCGCTCATCCAGCGCTTCCAGGGGAAGCACACCAGCAAGATCGCGCTCAAGAACCCTCCGCAGTACACACAGGTAACTAGAAAACTGGTTGAATATTGTTGCTGGAGACTCTGGGGGTTCTAAAAAACCTGCTGAGTAGAATCATCAGTAGACGTACATTGTAAAACAAAGATCCCCCGCTGCGTCTGGTTCTCTGCCTGTACACGAAAACTGGGCGGGGCTGGGTTAAAACGAATTTTCATACGGTTTTACCCCTGACTGATTCAGGGTAGAATCAGGTTTAAAATTAATTAAGATTTTGTGTTAATTGGCTGAAATATTGCGATGTTTGTTGAAGATGTCGGATAAATTATGCAGACCGAGAGGTTGTATGTGCTCTGCTACCGTGTAAAGCCGAGACAGGTTCATAATAAATAAATCTAAGTCGCATTTTCAAAGCACAACGATTCTATCATTAATTGAAAGAGGCAACATGCAAACTAATGTCTTTGTAACAATGTTCACCTTATTTTCAAATAATCAAAACAGTTTCTAAATACGCTTCTTAAGCCAGTTAGTTCAGAGTTAGTCATCTTAGAAGCACACGTCCAGTATTGTACAGCTCTGTATGAGTGTGCCCCAGATCCCACCATCAGTGTCGCCGGCGCCGCCGTCCATGGAGGTGGTGCGCTCGAACGGTCCGGCGCTGGGCAGCCACGTGGGGCTGTCGGCTGAAGAATGGGGGCTGGTCTCCAAGTTCGCCATGGGCGCGCTCACCTCGCAGGGCACCATGGGCGGCCTGCTGCTCTCCGGACTCGTGAGTGCACTGCTTTATACACAGGGGCTCACTGTTGCCTGGGTTCAAAACATATGATTTAAATAGAATCCGTCCGTCAGTTAGATTATCGAAAAATATTGGATACTTAATGTTTTTTTATTTCATCACATCATTAAAAAAATACGAAGATAAAACGCATCAAAGATAAGGAGTGGGGGCTTGTAACGCCACTTTCAAGTAAAAAGTGTACTGGTAAGTGACGTCACACGAGTTTTCAACGCACTATCGTCTTAATTTTTTGTTAAAAATACGTGTCCAATGTTTTTTAGAAATCTATCTGAGGGACTAATTATTTTTTTTTAGTCAAATACCCTATTGAAGGCACATGGGTGAATTTTAGTCAGTAAGATTCCGCAAAGGGCATTTGAAGCAACACTGGTAGGTTTTAATCAGTAAGAGTCGGACAGTCCCTCCCACCCAGAGCAGAACAAGTCAATTGAACACGAGGAACATACTTTCAAGAATTGTAATACTCATACCACTTATTGGGTCTAATTGAATGTTAGGCAACATCGCAGCAGACCAAGTTGATGATGGAGGGTACTTGGTTCTTACTACGGAAGGACTGACATTGACTGTGATCGCAGAGGACAGACATGTGTGGAAAAGAGAGAGGGAGTCATTTGCCAAACAGTGGAACATAGCTGGCTCTTAGATTATACTCATGGAAATATAAAAAACTGTTACTATGGCTATCCTAAGTTGCCAAAGCAGGTTTGCCAAATTACGGGAACGTATATGTATAAGCTTTTGGCGAGCATCGGAGCTTTCCGTACTCCACAAACTTCAACGCCCCCTCTCTAACCCCCTTTCAAAGGTTAGTTTTGGAAAAATAAACGATTTTCATTAATTACCCAGCCATTTCTGCTACTGATTCTGTGGTCTCAGGATCAGCGCAACTGTTCACCCCGTCAATGATTGATTATGCAAAAATTGTTAGATCTGTTTCAATAATCCCACTTAATTTGTTCCACGTCAATTGAAGCAATCAATAATGTCCTCCCCTAAAACTTTATCACCCCTTAAGGGGTTTATTTTTGAAAAGTCCCAACATTTGTTATTCTTGTTTTTTTAACGAAATCATTCAACTTCATTGCCGAACCAAGCATTAAGATTTTCCCAAGTTTGTTCAACACGTCAAAGTTTTGTCAAAGTTTGTTCAACACTTTTTTACTTAGAGCATTTTTATACCCGTCGTAACTTTTAAACGAAAGGCCCGATTTGAATAATTTAAAGTGTTATTTACATTTACATAATCAACCTTTATTATCAAACCATTTTAATGGATAAGGATTAATATCGTGATACAAAAATCACCACTTTTCCATTCCACCTTGGTTTTGATTGAATAATTTGAACAAAAACACTTAATCATGTCGAACATTATTTTTAAGTGTGTCAGCAATAGTTTTCCCAGCGCACGCTAAATAATGATTTTATTAGGCGCAAAGTTTTGCTACTTTGGGTTACATTATTGCAATTTTCGTAGGGATTTCTATTTTTTTCGAAAATAAAATATAGCCTGTTTTAAGTTAATAATGTAGGTTTTAAACGGCGAAAGTATTTTTAAAATCGGTTCAGTAGTTTTTAAGCCAAATCTTAACAAACAAACAAATCAACTTTTCTCTTACTTGAGATTAGTTTAGATATGCCTCTTATTAAACTGCATAATCAGATTGTTAGTATGAAAACAGCGGCCTTTAGGTCCTTTCCCTAATATCTTTTCATAAAGACCTGAACAAATAACATGTAAAACGTTGAGGATTAAGAAAACGTCGATTCATTTCTTACGGGGGGCTTTTCCCAAATGCCAGCAATTGGGATGATTCGTATTGAAAAAATATGATTCCAATTAGTCCGTCACTTAGATTATCGAAAAATATTGGACAAGCATTAGTAGGGTTCCGAACCTCTATAAGAAAAAACGGAACCCTTATAGGATCACTCGGTTGTTTGTCTGTCCGTCTGTCACAGAGGTTTTTCTCCAAATCTAATGGACTGATTCAGTTGAAATTTGGTTCACATATGTGACCCAAATATAATAACTATGTGACCCAAACACGGATGTGTAACGAAAATACATAAAAAATTAAAATGGTGTAACCTTTGGGAAAACTAGAAAACTTAAGGTTTTCAACTGTAGCGTGTGACGTATCGAATGAAAGGGCGCGTTGTGAGGGTTTCGAATATATTTTTTCCATATTATAAAATAAATGGTTTTGAATTTATTCAAGAAATTAGATGAAAAATGACCATTACACCAGACCAATTCAATAAATATTGACGAAAATGAAACGTATCAAAGATCAGGATCAGGCTTGTGACGTCACGTTTAGGTAAAAAGGGTACTCAAATGTGACGTCACGAGTTTTCAACGCACTGTACCTATCCTCTTAATTTTTTGTTTACGTGATAAAAGAAAAAAATACGTATCCAATATTTTTTGGAAATCTATCTGACGCATTAATTAGATTTTTTAGTCATCTACCCTATTCTATGCGAAAAACAGCCACTTTTGGTTTTATAGAGTCAAGAGCTGACTAGGGTATTATGTTGCGGAATTGCTGGAATCGAATGAATTATCGCAGCCCTGGAACGCAAAGGGTATTCATTGACACCAGCAATTAACCTCAATGATAAGTGACTTGTCTGTATCCGTAGCTGCTGAAGACCGTGGGCTGGCGCTTCGTGGTGGTG
>NDFZ01004996.1:108732-140762 GCA_002192655.3 Mamestra configurata
GACAGGCGCACTGTACGGCGCGCTGTACGCGTACGAGCGGCTCACGTGGACGGCGCGTGCACAGCAGCGCGTGTTCAAGCAGCAGTACGTCGCGCACGCCAGCAAGAAGCTGCGCCTCATCGTCGACCTCACCTCCGCCAACTGCAGCCATCAAGTGCAGCAGTGAGTATTACTGAGTATAGTGTATAGCTATACAAAAAATACAAACGAACCAAAAACATTATCCACCCTCCTCTAGGGCTCTGCCGCAATAATTGAGAAAGAGGCGGGAATAATTAATGACTACTACGGCTACTTTACAACGTTTTGTAATCCAAACTAATATTATTTATGTGAAAGTGAGCTTGTTTGTTACGCGTTCATGCCTTAACCTTTTGAACGCCATTGTCACGTATACATGACAAGCAAGCGCGTGCTCTGTACGCCAAACGTCACAAATATGGGACAAAAAGTATGGAGAATTTGTGGCTTGGCGTCGGGGGCACGCCGATGCGTTTATGCTCTGGCGTTCAAAAGGTTAATCGCCGAACCGATTTTCGGACCCAGGAGACGATAACAAGATACTTTAACGCCAGCAAAGACACGAGTCAAAAGCTATTTCTAATATTCCTTACTTAAACCAACATTTGTTCACCAGGGAGCTATCAACAATGTTCGCGCGGCTGTGCCGACTCATCGACGAGGCGACGACGGAGATGGACTCGGAGCTCAGCGAGGTGAAGGAGGCCATCAAGATGCTGGAGCACGCCTCCACCTCCGCCAAGAAGCTGCGCAACAAAGCGAACTACCTGTCGCACGAGCTCGAGCTCTTCGACGACGCCTTCCTCAAGAGCAACTAGAGCCGGTGAAGAGGTACGTGGTATCATGTCAATTGCTACGGTTTTTTTTTTTTTACGATTACCACTCGCAGTTCAGCACCCTAAGGCTGGTTCCTGCTTAACCGGACTATCCTGTGGAGGCCTACCTGTGGGTATAACTAATCTATTTAAACTAAATGACCGCTCGCTAGGGCATCCCCTGTGGGATACGGACCTCGGCTTAGCGGCGTCATTTCGGGAGGACAGCAAGGGACAGGCTGGGTCATAACATTATTATTTGGGGAGTTTAAAGCTACTGGCTCAGCGACGCGGGCTGGCTCGGTAATCAAAGGTCGGGGAGGGTTTATACAGGGACGTCGCGACGGGCCTGAAGACAGGTAGTATGTACGGAACAGGGTGTAAAATCCCGCAAATTTCATTGAAAAGGGTGGATCCTCTGACCAGACGGGTGTTGTCTGGTGGGCAACTGCCCCAACGATTGTCGGACGGTGTAACATAACCACCCGACAGCAACCATCTGACTAAACTAGCGTGATGAAGGATTTGCGGTAAAGATGTATCAGATCTATACAAGACCGTATCCTGGAGTAGAACATAGGATATTTTTGATCCCAGGAGTACATGGCGAAGCCGCCGGCAGAAGTAGGTATATGTGGTCGGTTTCTACGGTACGACTACAAGAAATACTGAAAATAACTTAGAAGTCGGTCTCTCAGAGCTCTGCTTCATTAGGACGCCATGGCGACGTCGCCAGCGGCGCAGGCCTGGCTACCTCTGGCATCCGAAGCTCGCCATGTTGAGTGGCCATGGCGTCTCGGCAGTCAGTCGTTTAGAGTGCTGCCTCATTAAGACGCCATGGTGACGTTGACGGCTACGTAAAACCATGAGCATCCAGACGCCACGTAGGGAGCCGGAGGTCGTGGTCACGCTTTCAACTTGGCGACGTTGCTAAACCGTCGCCAAGTGAGTGAGGTACCATACATTTTAATATTAACTGCTTAGATACGTAGCCGGCGACGTCTCCATGGCGTCTTAATGAGGCAGAGCTCTTATGCTAAATTAGTGTTTCGAAGCTGAAGACTAGACCTCATAGTCTCAGCCGATAGTTTACATCTGGACATAGCCCATCGCAAACCATTTATCATAATTATGTACTTTTTCAGTGGAAGGTCTAAGAAGTCTCCCGCCGCTCGGCGCCTCAGGAGTGCGAGCGCGGCACGTCAGGGGGTCAGCTGCGAGCTGTGTGCGTGTGTGTGTGTATTTATCGCGAGAGTGAGAGCGACTAGTGCAGTGTGGTAGTGTCCCGTGCGCCCCCGAGCGTCCCCGAGCGTCCCCGAGCGCCCCCGAGCGCCCCCGAGCGCCGCTGCCGGAGCTCGCGCTGACCCTCGCGACATGACAGCTCCTCAGGTTCGCACGACCGACCTCTAGGAAGGTAAACATGTTTCATGTCAATGTATAGTTGAATGATATACCTCTATTGTACATTAGAGCTTTTGTTGTTGTTTTAAAGTTATTTATCAGTTTTTATGTGTTATATCGCAATCAAATCACGCGTAGACGAACGTCTAAAAACTTGTTATGACATTCATTTGTTGTATTGAATTTATTTTAGTTTTTACATGGTTCCTGACGATTTATAATTTACTTTTAATGTTTACCTTCCCTTTATAAGTCTAACATCTCGGTGCTACCAAACAGATGTATAAAATTGTTATTACTGATAAATTCTACATGGAGAATATCTTATGAAATATTTACTATTGGTGTGTTTATCAACGCTATGTCTATACGCTTCGACAAGTTCTCGGAAACGTGTTGGTTATTTATAATGCGAGTGTTAACATAGTTATTGGGTACTCATTAAAAATAAATTTAACCTACGAATCATTAGCGTCACCTCATTAGTTACCACTAACGACATTCTCCGTATCGAAACTCCGCAATATCGACTATGCGGCCGCCCTCATGATTTTATGATCTGTGATATTATCATTTTTGTTTCAAAATTGTCTATCCATTCGCACACTGCGCAGGAACCTTCAGTGTAATGAAAATGGAGCATTTATTATGTGTATCGGTAACTCATGTATAAGCAAAAAATCTAATAAAAAGTGTAGCATGGTCAACATTGCGGATTACAATAAAATTGTTTCAATATAAGGATTAATTTATTTATGATGATTGTATTAGCAACGTGGAGTGTGGTTCTCGGCTGTTGTTATAATATAATGAAGTAGGCAAAGCTGTTCGAATATTTTGCTACACCCTCACTACCGTATTACATTGTCAGAGGAATGTCATCATATTTTTCTATATCAATCATTAAGAGAAATAACTATAGAGCATAATAAATTAAGTCTCATTTAATGTGTGTATAAAATAAATAGAAACTAGATTTCGGAACTACCCTCACTTCCTTGACAGTGTAATATTTTTTAACATTTTAGCTATTTTTATATATTTTGTTATCTTATTGTATGGTATAAATAAATGAATTGTCGTCACTACGGCGACGTACTCATTAGCGTCAGACAGGAAGGTACCCAGCATACTGTGGAATGAATTTGGACCTTGGGAGCCATGCAACCATTTGATATTAGATAGATTTTGTTGTCCATTGTAATTAGTTATTGCATAATTAGGAGAATTTTCTTATGTAAATAAAACAAATAAAGGATTCCTTTATAAATTAATCGTTTTATTTGTAGAAATACAATCTTTATAATCAGTCCATAATTCCAATATTATTAAGTAGGTAATCTTATATATAAAATTCTTGTGTCACAATGTTCGTTACAATAGTCCTCCGAAACGGCTTGACTTTTATATGCATATTCAGCAGGTCTGAGAATCGACTATCTATTTTTCATACCCCTAAGTGATAAGGGTTGTCCACCCCTTTTATATTTCGGACAATTTTTTTTTAATATTTCATTAAAAAATACATACAATCCTAAATTTTCACCCTCCTTTAACTGACCCCTATGTTTTAATAGCGATATTAGTACTTTAATTATTTTCTACTCTCGGCGGTCGATAATAATTGATTATTTACCACTCGATCAGTTATTCTTGACTATTTGCTTGGTAGATCGCGCTAATCCCAAGACCTACTGGTTCGAAATGAAAAAATATTTTAGAAGTCTATGGAGGAAGGCTATATAACATCACGCTACGACCAATAGGAGCCGAGTATTCAAGAAAAAATTGACGTAGACGAAGTTGCGTGGGTCAGCTAGTATAATATAATAAATTGCTATTAGGGAGTAGTGTAGGTAAATATATCCATTATACTTAAATCGAATTTTTCCCTTATTTCCTGAGGTTTTGGTGTGTTCTGAAAAACCGAAACAAAAAAGAACAGATGAAAAGGACTCTTTCCCTCTTATTATAAAGAGCAGAGTATAACAGGGTCAATTAAATTACGACTACGAACTACAACTGTGAAGTTTCGTCAGTTAACACCTTAACAGTCCAGTGTACCCAATGTGGTACAGACAGCGACAAAATGCGATGAGCATCTAAAACATTCAAAAGTCGTCAACACCTTAAAATAACAAAAGTCACTGAACAAAATTCGGTGAATATATCAATGTTACGAAATTTGATTATTTGACTTTTTGTTAAAAAATAAAGTCTTTGCAATCAAAAAGTTAGTTTTCGAAATTAAATTGTTTTGTACTCCTTTCTAATTAACACGTAATTCTGGACGACAGTTAATTCCAAATTCAAAACACCAGTCTTCCTTTATCAAAAAAATATTGTATTAATTGAATTAATAAATTGTGTTGAAGACAATGGTCAAAATTGCACGACGATGTCCGTACTGACATGGTTTCTATAATATTTAACGTCGTTGTACCATGTGCGGAATAACAAGAAAGTAGAACTTGAATTAGCATATCAATTTTATAAAAGTTGATCGAATTTAGTAACATTGATCTGTTTACCGCATTTTGTGGCCAAAGCTGTTGAGTGACTTGATGTTTTAGGTGTTAACGACTTTTGATTATTTGTACTTGCTCATCGAATATTGTCGCTGACTGTACATGTGGCAAGTTGGCCCTTAGTTCGTATGAGCTGTGCGGTACAACTTGGTGCAACTCTATGGGGTCTAGTGCTACGGACCGCCGGACCTGCTGTTGGCCATGACTGTCAACGTATTAATTAAGTTTAGCACAGCTTAAGCTAAGGCAAAGCTTAGGGAAAAAAATGTTACCAAAGCAGCATCCGCCTTGAAGTCAGTCTTGTCGAAGCGCACGTTGGCGCCCTCTACCGCGAGCCCGTAGAGCGCGCACGCGGCCGCCGCGTCGCGCTGCGTGCGGAAGCACAGCCACTGCGCCACACTCGCGCTGGCCACCGACAGGCGCTTGTTGCTGTACGCGTGGCTCATTACCTGGAGGGCTCGTCTGAAAAAGTTCCAAATTAAAATCATCAATACAACCCTCTAAGTTCATTAAACTCGATTGAATGGTTATTTCATAAAAAAGTCATTCAATCGAGTTACATGAATGATACAACCTGTATTGATGATTTTAATTATTATAACTCAGTAAAGCCAAATTTGTTACGTTCGCCAATCGTATTTTTATCAACATACAACTTGACACTGACCTACAAAATGCAAAAAACGTATGCAAATTTGAATTTCGCGGGCTACCCTGGCGCTATCACCTTAACTACGCCGATTTTTCAGCGACCTACATGACATCTTTGGTTCAATATCGTTTAATGCCTTGCCCATGTCACTTATGTCGTTTATTAAACAGCGCAGTTCAATGAAAAGTCTAGGCTTTTAATGAAACGGCAGATTAAGCTAGTTGGCTGCCACATATATCGCACCCCCGCTGCGACACTGTCACTGATGCAAAAATGCAATTTTTCAGGAGAAGCATTTAAAACTTTGAAAAAACATTAAAAAAAATGATGATATTTCAAGATTTAGACAAGATGAATAGCTTTTATTACAACGTCAAACTATCTGTACTACGAATGTAACGTTATCGCACCAAGTAAAGGGGTGCTTAAGGACGGTTATTACTTATTTAACTCATTATTGCAATTTTTGCATATGTGACAGTGTCGCACCGGGGCCGCGGGGGTGCGAATTATATTGTATCACGATCTCAAAAAGTGCGTACCTCGTCTAGTAACGTATGTGTTAGCTGATCATAGGACCACTGCTGTCTTAAGATGCTGGTTCAAATCGCATCGGGTAATGTCAACTTGGCGCAAGCGCTCTTAGGCCGCGTTCCCACTATGTTATGACGACAGATTATCGTGTCGTTTAAAGCGTCGTGGCTTGTGTATTTAAATGGAGACCTTCACATATAGGACGACACGATTAACCGTCGTCCATGACTTTTTCCATACAAAATGTATGTGACAGTCATCCAATGATAAAATCGTCACGACATAGTGGGAACGCGCCCTTACAATATTATATAGCTAGACTTTTTTAATCAAAGTCAAAGTCAAAGCATTTATTTCAAATAAACCATTATCAGGTACTTTTGAATTGTCAAAGTCAGTCCGTCAAAAAAAACATGAAGCTATTTGCACGTTCGAAAGCGTAGATCTCTATGGAGAAGAACGTGCAAGAAACTCCACGGACACTCTAGTGTTAGAATGAGTTAGTAAATGATTACCGTTGTAATGTAGGTAAGTAGGTAAACAAGGCACAGTATGAGAGAGGGCACAACTTGTCTGACAGCCTGCACACTCTTACGTAGTTCCCATGGAGATTTGCTATTGCTATATCGTAAGCCAGTTGGAGTTTTGGCTGTCTGAAAAAAAAAATCCAAATTAATAATAATAATTTTAATTTCAAATATAATAGAACTAAATATACTTCTATAGTTTTACTAACAGAACCGTGCCACTGTAGGCTTGGGCAAAATATGTAATCAAAATTGCAAAATATCGATATATTTTTTCAAGTACTTATCAAAAAATTTTATAAAAACTCGAACTCCTACATTTCTGAATATATAATAAGTGTCGACGACTTAAGACAAAAATATCAATGTTTGTGGTTACGTAGCCAGTATGCTGCAATGTGTCTGGTATTGCAGATATTAATGTGCAGTAGAGACGACCGACTATCATGTGGGTTGCTTGTACAAACAACAAAAAATCGAAAGACATACTTAACTTTGTTGGTGAAAAAATGATTTCCCATAGGTACATCAATGTACAGACTCCAGCCACAGTAGATAAATATACAGTAAAACATCTTCATACAAACGTGCCGCTCTCGGTTTGAATGTGTGCGTGCGCGCCGCGCGCCATGTCGGCACGCGATTTCACGCACACGCTAGCATAATATATGGGGAAATAAGGTGGCGGCAGTGCGGGCTGTGCAGCGCGACTGTGAGCACGCGCGTACGCTACATGACCGCTTGCGTTCGTCAACTCTCGCCGGCGCGGGCGGCGGACACTTGTCGTAAATTACGAGTATCATGACTTCAAAAAGAGGAAAAAAATATTGTAGTGTTTTCGGGTGCCTCAATAATGATTTCGCAAACCCGGACTTATCATTCTTCATACTTCCTACTCAACCAGAAATGTAAGTACCTACTTATACTTAAATATTATTAGAAAATATGGTATTGTATTGTTTATTTCACAGTTTATTTGCTTTATTAAGAGCGTAGCCGAGTCGCATTTTTCTGAATACTATGTTTAGAGCTAAAGTTTATTTTAAGAAGTCTAGTTTTACTATAAAATAGAGGATTGAGTACGAAACATCGTTTTGGTAAACATATTTTTCGCGTAGGTATAGTTGTAATAAGGACAATTTCACAATAATTAATAAATAATAATAAAGCGTTCCGGACGTGCAGAAACAGGAGAAAAATTTTCTCGGTATCAAATTTGTAACTTAGTATAATAAATGTTATGTGAATAAAAGCTTTTTATTTTTACTAAATTTATAAATTGGTAAAATATTCAATCATAATATGCTTTTTATTTTATAAATTTAGATCAAGTGCTGCTTGTTCGAAAATATTAACTAAAAGTAAAAGTGACAACCCTGGGTATCAACGCAAGAGTAGGCTAATAACTCGGCGGGCGGCCTTAGATAACCTACTGTATATTTATCTACTGTGCTCCAGCAGACTCCAGCCACCCAAAACTAACAAATTTTCCCAATCAACCTTGAACCTAATTCCTAAGCGATAAAGTTGAAAAAATGTTAAAGAAATTTGACAGATTTTTGTAGCGTGATGTGCTGGCGTCTGTACGTCATGGTCAATTCTTCAACCGAAAATATTAGTTTGTAATCGTAATAGATGATATTTTATATGATAAAACTATAAATTCCCTATTTTCAGACTTTTGCCTGTACTCTGTACTCTAAGATCTATCTTCTTGCCAAATTTCATGAATGTAGGTCAACGGGAAGTACCCTATAAATTTTGATTCCCTTGAGTGTCGAAATATAAGTTTTTGCGGCATAAACGGCCGTATCTTTTTTTTACGTTAACTTAGAAGTTTGATTTTTTCACAGCTTCAAGGGACTTGAGTATGAAATACATGGTTTTAATTTAAACTCGATATTTCCACGTTTTCCCGAGATAAAGGGTCTTGCCAGACATACAGACAGACGGACAACAAATTGATCCTAGAAGTGTTCCGTTTTTTCCTTTTGAGGTACAGAACCCTAAAAATGAGATTCAAATAAATTCTTGCTCACCTCTTAATCTCTTTAGACAAATTGACATATCTGAGCAGTGGATGCAAGTCATCAAGATTGCACAATATGTAGAGGTTTTCCATCAGCACTTTGTCATTGACAAGTTTATTTTTCTTATCCTTGCCATTCAAATTTAGGTTGGAGAGGAATCCTGTCAGGTGGTCTATCTTCCCACATGTCCTGGCTATGGTGTCACAGCATGAGAGGTACCATTTTATACATTCCAATAAGTACTTTCTGTTCAGCACTGGGTCATAGTCCTTTAGGGGTAGGTTTGACAACCTGAAATAGATTTGTTTTTTGGAATTTTGTTCATGTATTTTAGAAGTAGAAATCTCTTTAAAAAAAAATTGTCTGCCTAAACTATCCCACTCTTGCGCAAAGGCCTCCCCATTCCTTCCATTTCTCTTTTTGTTAGTCACCAATTCACTAAGAAGCCATCCAAGGCGATCCGCCATCTTCTGGGTTTGCCGCGACCCAAACTAGCTGTGTCAGGGCTCCTCAAAACATTATACCGAGCAAAATTTAACTAATATAACTAAAAGATACCATCTCAAGTATTTCTTCGCTCAATAACATACAAAAACAAAACCCAGTTTTATCTGTGATTAGTTAAAAAAAAGTTATAAACTAACAAAACACTTACTTATGGCCATAATACACATAAAACCTGATCATCGGCTCTAGAAGACCAGCACACTGCTCCGGAGGCAGCCGCTGTATAGTAGCATCCTGTCTCACGGCCCTAAGGCGATCATTCACATAGTCATATACCACCGAGGCAGGTACATCCACTCTTCTTGTGATACTAGAATATTATATTATTATTATCTCAGCGAAAGCGAGAAAATTGCAGTCAATTCTGCTCATTTTGGAAAAAAAATACAATTGCAAAGCAAGATGCTTGCTGCAATGTTATATCATACTGTTGCTTGCATGCCCAAAAGTGGACATACAGAAACAAGACAATAATCATGTTGCTTTTATACCCCTAAATGGGGAGGTAGGTATGATAGACTCACGGAAGGATTCACAAACATGTATTTAACATTGCCAAGTAAGTAAGTAAGAGTTTGACTGGCTTGTTGGTCCAGTGGTTAGTGACCCTGACTGCTAAACCGGAGGTCGTGGGTTTGATTCCCACCCAGGACAAATCTTTGTGTGATGAGCATGATCATTTGTTCTGTGTCTGGGTGTAATTTGTTTATAATATGTATGTATTTAGAAATTTATAAGTATGTTTATCAGTTGTCTGGTTGCCATAGCCCAGGCTCTGCCTAGTTTGGGATCGGATGACCGTGTGTGAGTTGTCCCAAGATATTATAGTTGGTATTTTGGGAGCATGCACCATATTAATGTGCCACTAATGTTCATTTTATAATCAAGAAGTTCTTGTTTTTTATTTTATTCTTCTATTAAATAACTCACACACAGTAAAATCAATTGTTTGCAGTATTTGTAAATATGTGAGTACCATTTATTGTAAAACTTTTATTTGAAAAGAGTAACTATGGAATTTCTTGTCCGTTCTCCTCTATAAGAATCTACCTTTGTGAATGGACAGTAGAGTTACTTTATTTTTGTACGTATTCTTTTAACTGTAATGTTGATGATGTTCAAAAGTGCATTTGATTGCCTAATTGGAATAAACGTTTTGACTTTGAAATGTTAATTTGCAAAGCTTACTTAGCAAATTAAAAGCAGAAATGTCTGTGAATCTTGTCACATTTACACCACAAGTAAAAAAAAATGGTTTTTAATAATATTGAAAAGCAGACAGTCTTACTCCAGCAGAAGATACTGTACAGTGTTGGTGAGCACGGAGTATGGCCGCAACAGATGTGGAATAGCCATGTTGGAGTCCGCTGCAGAGCGGCTGTAACTCTTCACCAGCTTCCTCTCACTGCCCCACACTTCCAGCACGTGGACCAGGCGCTCACCCTCGCGTCTTAACAAATTACGCTAATATAAATCGCCGTATCAAAGCATTTTGTAAAACAATAATATAGATAATGATAGGAAAGATGGTTTATCCTTCCACTTTATAAAGATTAGCTAAGTAGGTACCTATATAAGAGGAAGTTTGTATTACGAAAACGCAAAGATTACATCAGCAAATATCGCATATAAACAATAAAAATTGTAATCTGTACTGTTTCTTTGTGCATAATTTGTTAAATAAATAAACAACATTTATTTCAATCCTTGTGCGTGACATACGTACAATTTTACTTCATCTTCAGGACACATCGAGTTACAGGTGCCTGTGATGCGATCCGTATTCTGTGTATCTTCATTTTCTATGTTCTTACAAAAGAAATCGAAGTAGGAAGACATCATTATAGTTTGATGAAACGTATCATTGAAACTTGCGCCCAAAGATTACTTTAGGTTTACGGGTACTTGCGCCCTATATATATATTCAATGTACTCGGTGCTTGCGCCACCAACCGGTTTTTTCGTGTTTTCTTTCAGAACAAAAACAGGCAGTGTGCCGTACTGCCTTCTGTTAGTGTCAAGTATTGTCAGGCCCAGCAGTGTCAATGTCAATTTGTCAAATTTTCAAGTCAGATCCAAGTCAAGGACAGATCCTATAAAAAATTAAGCGGATGTTCACTCACGTTATCGAAGTGCTATCTCTAGCGGCCGGTTTCAATCAATAACGCATTCTAAAACTACCTTTAACCAACTGTCAAATTAGCTACCAATAGTAGCTGAAACGATATGTTTGCCTTTCAAAATACATTTCTGGCCGAATTAGAAGCGAATGAATTGGCTATCGCCGAAGCGTAACTTTTGGCTGAAGCCGAAGGCTTAAAAAAGCCAAATAAATTTAGTTCATGATTGACTAAAATTAAAAATATAAAATTATACAAAGGAACGACAACGCGGCAGGTCCAGAAAGACATAGCGGTATAGGGACGGGATGAGTTGGTAACCTTCTCAAAAGACTGGCCCAAAACTGCAGAAGACCGGGGAAATTGGAAGGAGGCTTTTACCCTGCATTGGAACAGCGGACAGCACAGGCACATAATAATTGTAAAACAAATAATCCCTATACTTATAAGTTACACTAGCTTTTGCCCGCAACTTCATATGCGCATATCGCGATTTTCCCGTTCCCGTACCTATAGCCTTCCTCATGAATGTGGTTATCATAGGTATACAAAAAGAATTTTCCAAATCCGACTGGTACCTAGTTCCAGAGACTAATCTTAGCTGAAACTTTAGTTGAAGCATTATTATTAGTAAAGATACATAGATTTTTATATATTTCAATAAAAAATTACTCAATTGCATTGCTATTCAACGTGGCAATGTTGCCAGTCTTCTGGGCACGTTTCCGAATGCCAGCGATGCGGATACTTCGACGAGTAACGGCCGGTTTCAATAACGTATCTGAAACGTCATTTTTGCCTTTGAAACATGACGTTTCAGCTACTGTTGGTAGCTTATTTGACAGTTGGTTAAAGGTAGATTTATTTTTTATTTATTTAGCTTTCATTACTCTCTGCACTTACAGTAAGTAGGTAGGTACCAACACGTACAATGAGTAATAAACTAATAATCTAAATAAGTTATTGAGACCGGCTTTTAAGTGTAGGTATTTAGTTTATGTGGGTAGGTATATTCATATTTAGGTTTAGTAGACAGTTTATGTAAATAGTTTTGTTAGTTATGTACAGGCGCCAGCACATCAAGCTACAGCAATCTGTCAAATTTCTTTAATAGATTTTCAACTTACAGCATTACGATAAGATAAGATCGCTAAAGCATTAGGTTCAAGGTTGATTGGGAAAATTTGACAGTTTCGGGTAGCTTGATGTGCTGGCGTCTGTACATTTATTAAAATGTATAAAACTTAATAAAGCAGAAGCGGCTAGTAAAAAAAAATAGGTATATAAAATATTACCGGTATCAGGAACAGAGTCCAAGCTCCTAACAAAGCGAGCTGTGTCCAGAAGTCCAGTTTTCTTCATCAAGCCCTTGATCCAGCTGCCTAACGAGAGCCTCCTAAAGGTGGGTACTGACCGGTATTACGGGGCGTAGGTACCTACCTAATGTACAAAGCGAGCATTCGTGTAGTCAGTAGATATCTACGTGAAACGCGCACGGACACGCGAGCAACGAGTCGCTCGTTTTCAAATGCTCCAGCCACCGTCGGTTTTTTGGCGAATCCCTTTGAATGTTACGCGCAGCGTTGCCAACACCAATTTATCAAACTTCCCAATTGGGGGAATTTGACAATAACAATTTATAATAAAGGCCTATTTTGTGTTCAATGTTGCATTTAGAAAATAAAGGCCAAAAATAGATTTTCAACTTTCATTTGCTATTAAGTTTATTAGCGCAATTTTTGTTTTACAAATTCATTCTTAACATCGTATATAAATAACTAACTGTGCCCGCAACTTCGTTCGCGTGGATGTCGGAAAAAATATACGTAGATACAATACCTTGCATAACCTGACCCCTCTCAGAATTAAGAAAATAGGAAGACGGTATACAGGACACTGACCGTATCACCTCTTCCCATGGGCGTATATAAGGGGGGGGTCCTGGAGGTCGGACCCCCCTTATCACACGACGAAAATAAATAAAAATCGCGGAATATAGGACGATGTTGCTGAACTTTGATCGATATTTAACCCTTATTCAAACGCGAGCCTGTGGAGGAGTTAACAAAAAAGTAAGATACGTTCCTGGGTAATTTTGGGTCGTAGATTTCAAAAATACACACAAAAGAGGGGTTAGTAGGGGGGAAGTACCTTTTTTTTGGTGGGAAGTATATATCCCGTCGTCTGTTCTCTGTTGTAACAAAGTTGGAAAGGTGGGAACTATAGCTCCCACTGTCCAGTATGACATCAATATTTTAAAACACTAGCTAGTCGCCCTGGCTCCACTTGTGAATTAAATTTTAACGAAAAAAATAACATTAATCGTGTTTTCTTAATAAAAGAGGTAAAAGTAGTAATCAATGCAAGTTTCTTTTACTATGGGAAAAACTCGGAAATTCAAAAATGAATGACTTCACCATACATTTTTAGTTGAGTAGCTCTAGCTAGATATGAATTTGTAGTAGCAAGTTACTTGTATTGGTGTGTACTTACTGTACCAAATAAATGTTATTTCTTTTTTTCTTACTTTTCGGCACTCGGGTAATCAATAAAATAAATTATTATAATTGAAGTTTTTTATTCATATAACATTGAAACTAGTTTTCTAATTATCTGATCATGAAATAACGAATAATTATTACTAATAAGTTGCATAAACTAAACTTTTTTAGACACACGGATTTTATATATGGAATTTCCGAATGTAGTATGCAGTGACGAACACTGGGATGATATCTTCCCACTTAGAGACTCAATTTCAATCGACTCTACCAAGGTATAAACGAAAGATTCTGGGCATATTTTACGTTTCACGCAACCGTAATATAGTCTAGTTTACATAACTAAAACTCAAATCTGCTTACCTAATTTTTTTTCAGCACTACACAAAAAACTAAAAAATAACGGTTATTTTCCGTGTCAAAATCACGTTAACTGACTTTGACGTGTGTTTACCATGACATGTAATAATTCTCTGAAAAGTGCTGCCATTAAAAAAGGTTCGCTGAAATGTTAAGACTGCGTATATAAATATTACATTGCATTAGGTTTAAGCATATAAAAATAAAACACGATTTACTTCAATCTGAGATGTGGGAAGTATAGCTCCCAGCGTTTTAATAAGGGTTAAACAAGAAAAACGAATACAGACGTCAGCACATCAACCTACAACATTGTCAAATTTCTTTCAAATTTATTTTCAAATAAATTGACGTTCAAAAGAACCTTTACCTAAATGGTCTGGTTGAAATAAATGAATTGATTTTGACTTTGAGCTACAACCTGGGGGTCAAAAGTGAACAGGTTACTTCTAGGCAAGCGTGCTTCGTAGTCGACCACATCGGCGTCATCAAAAAAATCTGCCAATAACTCATGTCTCATTCAACTCCGCCTTGTGTAGTGTAATGCAACTCTCCTTGTGTCGTGCATGGTTTTAGGGAGGTAAAATGATTGGTTACATGATGCAAAGATGAAGCCAAACATGGAGGAAAAAAACAAATGAACAAGCACATCTTGCAAATTTTATTAATGGATTATTCCCAATCTTAAGGTTTTCAGATAAACGCAAACGAAAAGTGTTTACGAACAAAAACTTTTTCTAAAAAACAAAAACGATTTACGATTCCAAAGCAAAATTTCAACCATCCTAAACAGGTTATTTAAAATATTAGCTTCATCAGCATCCTGATATAATGTTTGCTTTTAGATCTTTTAATTCTTTCGTGTGCATCCATTTAATACCCGTCGCCGACGCTGCACTGGCTGGTCTTGATATGCATCTGTGGGCAAAACAAGTAGGTATACTAGTTAGTACCTATACAAATGTGTAACAGAATAAACGCAATACCTCTTAAGGGGTCATTGTACTCATCATTATGAACAAATTTTACTATGGGACCAACTCCGAAATCATGAAAAAAAAAATCGGCTGTTCAAGTGTTCAGTTTCTACATTTTGTCGAGTTATGCGCACATAAATATATCGGGGAGTCTATTTTTTTTCGTGATTTCAGTGTTGGTCCCATAGTAAAAGTTGTTCATAATGATGAGTACAATGGCCCCTTAAGAGGTACCTATTGCGTTTATTCTGTTACGTTGTTTAGCAGTGGTTCCCAACCTTTTTTTTACTAACACAGTTGAGTCATACAGTCACTTGAAGAACAAAGATATTATTATTATTAATTTGCCCCAGGGCCAATTTATTTCTTTGTTGCAGGGCCAGAAATCATAATAAAATAAAACTGTAGATATTTTAATCTCAAAATGAACTCATATAATAAAGATATAAAACTTTTAGCATTCTTTGAAACCAAAAGTAATAAGCAATGATAAAAACTTAAAATCAGTTTGCATTGAATCAATGTTATTTTTGAGATAAGATTGAAATTTTGAACCTTTCGAGTATCGTATTTAGGCCCTTGCGAACCTCCTGTTATCCGCGGGCCTAAGGTTGGAAACCACTGGTATGCAGGCATAGTTATGGGCTGGACAACGCCGCCACTGCGCACCGTACAGGTGTTACCATTATCAATGTACCTGCATTGTTCTAGTAGTACGCATCAGTCACGTTACGACATGTATGGATGTTGCAATTTACTCTGGCGGCGTGGCGTATTCGTGCGGGTATGCGAAATGTCGAGTTTTTAAGGGACTGTAGTAAGGGACATCCCCTACAAACGGTCAGCCAGAGCCACCGTTCCCTCTTCCTCGTTTTGTGCCTGCAGGCTTAGCTCTAAACTGACTCGTAAAAAGAAAAACATTTAATGCAGGTGGTGAGGTAAGCCTTCCAAATGTTTAGTTCAGAGAAAATTGATAGAAGAATACTTCTGACTTCTTTTGAAGACTCATGCATGGGTTATGGTACTTACATCATTCTCATTTGAAAGAGGTTCTCCATGCGAACTTTGACATAGAGCCAAGGACCCTGGTTCTTGTGCTCCTCCTGACACCAGACCTTCTGCGCTTTCTCGTATTTACAGAACTCTTTGAGGATCAAGTCGTATGGGAATGGGTACAGTTGTTCGATACGACACATGGCTATTTTATCCTCTAATTTCTTCTCTTTTCGTATATCGTTAATCTTGACCGAGACGTTTCCAGAACAGAAGATTAGCTTCTTGACACACTCGGGTCTTTTACTGGCTGGTCCATCTTCTGGAATCACTCTGTCAAAAATAAACGATTATGGATATAAATATGAACCGCAACAAGATATTTACTTATTGTAAAATAAAATATTCGCTCACCTTCTGAAGCGTTGTCCAGGTAAGAATTCTTTGAAGTGGGACCGGTAGAAGGGATGCTTGAGGCCGATTTTAGGCGTCATGATGATGAGCGGCTTGCGGAAAGGCATGGCGATCTGTCGTCTGATCATGTGGAAGTAGTTTGCTGGGGTCGTCACGTTGCACACGATCCAGTTAGCTGCCCGCAACTGTTTCACTATCAAAGACGCAAAAAATCGAATTAGTCTCACTCTACCTGCTAGAGGGGAAAGTAATAGTATACAGTTAAGTGCATGCTTTCCGAGGAGGTCTCACGGTGGTTGGTGGTTTTCAAGGAGGGTCTCACTATCAATTTCCAAAAGTTTCAAAATTCCCGTTACACTTTGTCTGGGAATCGAACCCAAGGATGGATGCTCATTAGTGCGTTTTAGACTGCCTTCTGTTTGATCTTTCAACGGTCGAGTCTGATTGCCGACCCTACGGAATCTGAGAATGAAGAGGGAGTGCTTAGTACCTACATCTGCTATAGTACGGCCGTTCAGAGAATGCGTTCCTGACACCTATCAGTTAGTCACGACTAGTGATGGGCACAACATAACACTGAGTTCGTTACCGTTCCTCCAAAATGAACCGCCGCATTATTTTAAGATTATTGACGTTTTAAATTGGCGGAATCATTTAAAATTTATATTTTAGTTATTTAAGTGGAAACCAAAAAAAGGTAATATTCATATAATGAAATTGTTTTATTTATTCTTTGTTACAAAGTTACAATCTGTATTTCTATGCAATAAAGTAAGTACATTGAATTGAATGTGCGTACAGAATATTAATCAGACTCCGATTCGCTTGAGGAGGTGGTGTCTTCATCATCTTCGCCTACATGTATAATTATATTATTATCAATAACAGAATCAATCCTCATATCTCGGTCAAAATGTTCCAAAATCAGGTTTTTAGTCTTCTCAACAACCTTTGCCCAGTCATCTCTTGTGACTTCCCCGCAGGCTTCTTTTAATAGGGTCATCATCTTTTTCGTGCTGAATGGCGGGGAAGTATTGTGGCGGGCGGCGTAACCTTTTATTTGAGCCCAGATTAGCTCGATCGCGTTATATTGGCAATGATACGGTGGAATTCTTAGAACGCGATGACCGTACTCCAGAGCCAGTTCATCGATTTCGTATCGCACATTTGCCGCTTTATTTTCTTTAACTAATTTAATTAGCTCTGCTTTTAGCATCTGCATATTTGCGTCAATGCCTTTTGCTTGTAACCAAGCCACCATTTCTTCTTTTTTATTAGCTTGGGTAGGTGGTTTCTGTATTTGAACCGAGTGATAGGAGGCATTATCCATGAATATTACAGAAGGCTCTGGTAGGCTGGGCAAAAGCACGTTCTGGAACCACTCTTTAAATGTAGTGGCATTCATTTCCTCGTGGTAGTCATTTGTGGTTTTTGATTGAAATGCCAGTAACGCGTTCTCCACAAAGCCGTATTTTGCAGAACCTGCGTGGCATATTATCAGACGGGCCCCCTTACCCATTGGTACTTTTGACGTCGACGCTTGTGTATCATCCGTCCAAGAACGGGAAACCGTGTGATTGGCGTTTAGCCATGTCTCGTCAATGAACACTACATTATCCCAGTTATCAATTTTTTTTGCTTCTCTCAAAAAACTTATCCGTTTTAAAATTATGTCGTATCGTTCTAATAAAATTTTTCTTTTGTCTGTTTTTTTATACGAAAAACCAATATCTTTTAAGATTTTGGTTAAAGCAGTTTTACCCCCGCTAAACAGTCCAGCTTCTCTTAACGATGCCAAAAGCTTCTTCCTGTTGAGATATTCATTTCTGGAATAGTAACCATATATATGATTTCTGATTGCATCGGCGTCAAAGGTGTCAATATCTGTCACGGGTTTAGTTCTACGTTTCTTCTTCGGAGTACGTAAAATATTATCTTCCATGCCAGTCGAGCCGAACTTTTCTTTATTAATATTTGTTATCGTTCGTTTGCTAACTCCAAGCGCCTGAGAGACGCGTTCTTGTACTTGTTCGACAGGTACCAGGGGTCCGCAATTTTGCCGCTCCCGCTCAAAGTAATCTTGCAGCTTGATGATTAACTCATGGGCTCCACTTTTCAATGTTTGTCCACGTTTAGGCATTATTATGCACGAAAAGTAAAAAGAACGCAATACAAAACACAATCGAAGTCCGATTTAGCGCCGATGTCAGTTTGAAAAGCAGAAACAGTCCTTTAAACGAAAGCCGGGTAATCAAATAAAAGCTAAGTTTGCTCACTTCGTTCGTTCACTCTAACTCCCGTCGCACCATTCGAACCTTACCTATCCGTGTCGGGGTGCCTTCCTGTGCCCTATGTTCTGCAACTTGGCTAGGCAAGTCATTCAACGATATTGAACCAATTAATTTGCCTAGCTGTTCAATTAAATGCCGAGATGTCACCGCTGTATAAACGGCGCTGTGAAAAGGCTAGGCCGTCCGGCCGCCAATAACGGCTAATTAAGCTAGTTGCCTACGACATCTCTATGATAGAAGACTCACGCTCCAACTGCTTGTCATCCAAGTTCGGTATGACATCCTCGTCGTCGTCGCATTGCTGCAGGTATCTCTCGACGCGCCCTGACGAGTGCTCGGGACCCTGAAGTAGACAAACAATTCTTAAGATGTAGGGTAGGACCTTCTCCAGGTAGCAAGTAATAGGTACTCAAGGACGGGTGTGTAATGTATGGTATAATAACAGATAGTATATTATCACTTGAAATAACGGTCACATGTTATAATTTTCATATGCTATAAAAACAAATAACCAAATTTCATATGATCTAATGTTATATTTCATATACCTAACCTGCATTTGCTCTAATAACATTTAATATAAAGTTCATTTCATATAATTGTCAATTCGTATAATGCTCTTTTTAAAAATAACGTAAATTTGACCTAATTTTTAGTTTAACTAATTTTCCAAGGTAACTTACCGTTCTTGAGAAAATCAAATGATTGTGTAACCTAATAATCTCAAAACACTAAATTTGATTCTGCATCGTCTCAGGCGCTGCGGGAAGTGCAACCCCTTCGCCCTTAACAAAGGATCAGGCACCCATGCTCACCTCCGCAGCTTCGGTTTGCTGGTCCGGTTTTTATATACCCTCTAGGGGTAGGTAGGGGTAGCAGCCAAAAGACTACGTGAAGTCGATTCGGTTTTGGAACAGATTCGACCTACAAGCCGGTGTATAATCACATAATCAGTCAGTAATGTCTAATCACTTTTTGCAAAAATATACAAAACAAAGTAGACGTTTCTAAATTATATTGAATGTTACTTATACATTTTGAACATTATAGTAACTGATTTTTTTATTAATTTCAAATGTGCATTATATAAAATGTTCATTATACCACATAAAATTAGTTAAAGTGAAATTATATCAATAATTAATTATATCATTTCATCGTTATACTTATTAAAAAAAGTATATTAAATGAAATTAGGTCATATGATCATTTGACCTTTTGTTTTTATTTTAAACTTTACCCACCCTTCAAGGACGCAGAGACCCTATTTTGCGCCACTATAGAATGTAACGCTATTCCTACGTATCAACGGAAGCAGTCCAGAAGTTAGCTAAAATTGCCATTGCATTTTTTTTTATTGTGTAGGGTGTCTAATAACACCGCGCTAAATAGAAACTTTGTATTACCTCAAAATGATACGTATTATATGCGTTGATCGTTGCACTTAATTATTAAAAATTATCGTTAAAATTTGCCGCGTACCTTGCCACTGATTTAAAAAAAGAAGCTTTATCATCTAAAACTGCGGTTTTATGCAGAATACTTACGGCGCCGTCGATGCCGTGTGGCAGCTGCACCACCAGTCCGGACTGGCACACCCACTTGCTCTCACCATTGGCGATGAACGTGTCAAACATGGCCTGACCCGTGTCCGCAAAGTCACCGTACTGCGCCTCCCACATCGAGAGCAACTTGGGACTTGAGTACGAGTAACCGGTCTCGAAACCCAAAATTCCTGTGGATGAAATAACGTTGCTCAAATATAGCGAAAATAGCGGTAAAGTTCGGGGCAAGGTTAGGCAGTGGGCATACCCGCGTACCTGTAGTACCGTAGTTCTATACCATCACACACTAACTAAAGTCCTGACGTCACATATATCCTATCCATCCCTCGCGGTGTCAAAGTTTTCCCGCGCGATTTGAACATACGAGTTTACAACTGCCCGCCAACAACCATCGGACAGCTTCCCACCAGACACAACAGCCATCTGACCTGAGGATCCTCCCTTTTCGATGGAGGTATAGGTACTATACCACTGGTAGTTAGTATTAGTAAATATTATTGTTACCAAATTCAGATAGTGAGCTATTGTGCAGCGAGTAGCGCGCCTGGTCGGGGTACAGGGTGTCCAACACGCGGTAAGTGGCGCCATCCACGCCCTGGTGGTGGTACACGTGGTGCCTGTAACAGACGATGAAATAGGTACCTATGTTACTCACTAGATCGTGTGCTTTATTTTTGGGTGTACCGGTGTGCCATATGTGTATTATACTAATTACTAGTAATAGTAGTCCTCCCAATTTCAGCTAAAGCGCCCAAGTGCGCAAAGACAGATGCACTCGCTCTTCCATCACCTTCATAGACCTATGGGAAAGCAATCCAACACGGCCTTAACGTGCTTACCGCAAGCCGGGGGTGTCGCGCTAACAACTTCCCTACTCCGGGCTATCATAGAGAAGTTCCCAATGGAAATACAATAACAATTTTTGCCCGATCCCAAACCACGGGCCCCATGTCGTGAGTACCTGTGTGCCATAGTGCCGCGCTCCACGTCCTCGCCTGTGAAGCGGATGTGCACGTTGTCGCGCAGCAGCGAACCGTACGCCAGCGCCTCGCCCATCGGCCAGTCCGCTATGCCATCCTCTACCTATACAACATTCGGTTAACTTAGTTTTTCGGCGTGGTAGTGGTGGCAAAACTAGTCCTGCTATTCCTGATTGATCAGATCTATGTTAGTCTTTACTTTATTTTGAGATTATACAGGGTGATTGGTAATTGAGTGCATTTCTTCGAATAGGATGTTCTAGAGCTAATTTGTAATGATTTTGACCCCTGTAACTTTGGGGCCAAATTGGGTTGTGTTCGAGTAATCGAATTTAATGGAAGTTTTCAGAAGCAAAACTTGCTAATTGTGAGAAATCTCCTCCATTCTGGGTAGTAAACTGATACTTTTCTGAAGGACAGTCCATTACTAATGACCCTGTATATTTCGCCTAGGAGACACACACCATTTTTTGCCGGAGTTTTAACATCCTTGTTACACCTTTGTGTACTTCGAAAGCCCACGGCTCGGGCGGCGTTGTAAAATGCTTCGCTATGGTGTTTATTGATTGCTGAGATATTCCCGTTTCTTCAATCTGAAAATATGGCGGGATTTTTGTAAATCAAAATGATAGTTGTGCCAGGTGATCCGTACTAGTATATTACTGTGAGCAACTAATACGAAGAAAGTTTAGGTGTGGTTAAGTTGATTTCTACAAGATTTATGTCTGGGTCGAGATAGGTAACATAATATAGGTAGTTTAGTATTTAGATTTGCCAAATGCAACTTGGGTACTCATATTACTACCTAACGATGAACGCTACAAGTGTGGATAATTAGCAACGGGAGCTAATATAAGGGGTAAGAATCGGATTGAAGTACCTTGTTAGGGTCTACAGCTTCAAAGAAGCCAGTCCAAGGTGTATCGATCCACTCCCTGATGCTGAGCTTAGTTATTTTCTTAGCGAGCTCAAAGTGAGTGTTGAGTGTGTCCATGTACTCTTTCTCCCATCCTTTGATGTCGGCTTCTGTGGCGACGCCTTCCGCTTTTAACTTCTCCGCGTACACTAAATCCACTGCATTGACAAGAGAGAATTTGAGTCCACTAAACTGTACAAGTGTTGGGTGCAAGTACTAGGTCCTCGGGCCTGCGAACGGCGTGCGTTGAGTGGCTCGCTGTCCGATCACCACCAGGCCCGGGTCGATGGCGCGTTGTGTTCCACGCGCGCCTCAAAGAGATGTGAGCCCCGTCTCCTATAGACGGGGCTCGCTAGGGCCAGAGCCTGCCAGTGTTGCGGAATTTGTTCGAAAGAGTCACCGCGGCCCTGGAACGCAAAGGCCTTTAGAAGGAACACGGATGGGATTTCAGTAAGATCTGACACGCCCTTCCGCTACACCCAGAGCGGAAGAAGTCATTTTGTGATTTCCCATCCTAACAAAAAAAACGACTAGGCCTAACTGAATGGGGTGCTAGACATTGGGCAATTTCCTTAAACGCACATGTCTAGCAGTCTGGGCAATAATTTGCAAAGGCTACATGCAGATATGTGCAGATTTGGTTAGGCTATATGACGCGAAAGTTTATTTTCCTAAAATAGGACTAAACATGTTTGCTGTCAAAAGGGGCTGATCAACTCAAAGCTGCAATCGCTGTTTCTTTGAGAGGCCTATCCCAGACTGGTCTACATTGTTAGACTCGAATACTTTTGGATTTTAAAAGAGATTAAATAAACCACAAATGTGCCCCAGAAAGGTTGAACCGACGCTGACAGCCCTAATCTATCTCCTTTCTTTCAGTCCATCCAAAGGTTTTTTGTCAAAGATTGCCCTGTTCAATATTACCAGCCATTGTATATTTGTTTTTGTCCTGTACTGTTGTACAATAAAGCACCTATATAATAAATAAAAAAAAATAGCTGACCAGTCTTCATAGTCTTGATTTTCTTGTACATGAAGGGCTGCGTGAACATAGGCTCGTCTTCCTCGCTGTGCCCGTGTCTCCGGTAGCAGACCAGGTCCAGGACAACATCCTTCTTGAACTTGCATCGGAAGTTTATGGCCACGCGCGCCACATACGCTACCGCTTCTGCATCGTCACCGTTCACGTGTAAAACTGGCGCGTCGATGCCTTTTGCTATATCTGGATCAGGGGAATGCAAAATAACGTAAAAGACCGGCTCAGTACGTTCTTGGTTTTTTTTTAATTATTAAGTTGATAGGTCGACCATGTAACAGGCTTGCCTAGAAGCAATCTATTTACTCTTGACTTAAAGACTTGAGGCTGACTTGAAGATCCCCAGGTTGTTGTATCAGGAAACACAGACTCTCCGGTAGGGAAAAGATCGACGGCCATCTAGCTATAAGTATTGCCTTTAGTGATGTAAGAAGTGTATCGTACCTGAGCAATACGGCGTGCTCCTAGAGAAGCGCGGGTCTGTGGTGTAGCCAATCTGGTTGTTGCAGATGATGTGCACGGCACCGTGCGTGGTGAAGGCGGGCAGGTTACTCAGCGTGAACGACTCGTAAACCACGCCCTGGCCGCACACCGCCGCGTCTCCGTGCATCACTATCGCCATCACCTTCAAATAGAATGATCGAAATCTGTTATCAGTGGATGGAATCCAAGGATGACCTAGTTCGCGTAGCCGACGTCTATGTCGTAGACTAGCGAACGTCTACGGCGTAGCACAGCGACCGCCTACGCCGTAGACGGTCGAAGTCTTCGGTAAAGTCTATGGTGCGGAAGATATTTTTTTTTTGCAAATAAGAGTGCAATTAAGAGTATTCTGTCTTTCTATATCAAAATCTTTAATTTAGAACAGAAATCTCGATGTTATGAATGTTATCAAAGCGCGGTGGGGGAAAAAATCTACCTTGTCTCCATTTGCATCGCCCTTCCAGAACTGCTCAGCCCTCGCCTTGCCCAGCACGACGGGGGACACGACTTCCAAGTGGGAGGGGTTGGCGCTCATCGACACCTTGATGTACTTGTTGGTCCGCCGGATGAACCGATGGATATTGGTCCCCAAATGGTATTTCACGTCTCCGGATACCTGAGTTGACAAAATATAGTATTAATACACGGAACTTTCGACCGCATCGAATCATTAGGCTGGGTTTCCTTTAGGTCACTCAAACTTCAGGAATTTCTCAGTAGTATTCATTACCGTCGTAATGTGTATTGTAGACTTCTTTTATCGGGACCTCTTTACAGAATTAGAAACTTAATGGCAAGTTATGAATAAAAAGACAAACACTAGAGAGAGCTACTCACACACCGGCCGCAGGGGCAATCTAGGGCAAAAGGCTGTCGGGGCAATATCGGAATAGGGAATATGCAATTTTTTTATTTGCGAAATAAAATACTTATTATCTCTAAGTAAACAATTAAGTATGAAAGATTTTTTAAAATACCTTCATCAGCGATGAAGTTATTAAGCTTCAAAGTTAACAATTAGAAAGAGATTTCCGATACCAACAGTGACGTCAAATACTATGTCGCCTATACAGCTGCAATAAAAAACAGCGTTTTCGCGAGAGGGACAGATATATTTGTTTAGAATAGTTTTATCTCGTTTGTTTTTCGGTCAATTTCGATTCTATTTTCACTGTTAGTATTGTATTTTTGTATATTTCTAGATAAACTGTTTAGATATAATTAATTTTTTTTTCATGCATATTCCTTATTGTCTGCGAGTGACAAATGCCTGCCGTTCAGTGTTCGGGTATAAGTTGAGCTAAACACACGCATTGAGAATGACACCTGTATTATCGAAAAAGCAAGAGATCGGTATACCTAGCTCTGGCTCTTTCTGTGGTGCTACCGCAAAAAAAAGGAAAAGGATACTGGGCCAAGAAGTGGCTACAGCAAAGAAGTGAGTTGACCTCACACACACACACCAGAAAAACAAAATATTAAAAAAAAACAAATGTGGACATACTCACCAAACAGTTTATAGTGTTACGCGCCAGAATTAATGCCGGGTACATTAGTTACTACTAGCGCCATCTAGTATTGAGTAAGAGAACTAGTAGAGTCCAGTATCTTCTAGACATTTCTATGCCAGAACATTCTACACTTCTCGATATCTGATAAGTCGGCAGCGATAGTTACAAGTACTTTCCAGATGTTTCGACAACAGAAGTTCCTAGAATTAACTGACCTATATAAGGAGCGCGTAGTCCGCGACCGAGTCAACCGAGTTTTAAATGTTTTTTCTTATTTTTATTTTCTACTATTATGATTTATGTGACTGTGCTTTTGTGTGTTGTGTTCTCTGTTCTTGTGCCAAATAAATGTTTTATTTATCTATCTACATGAGCATTATCAAAGAATTGGAAGTTATATAACATTAGAAAAAAAAACGAATGGATGTTGCTTATTTTGAAGTGCTCCTTGCTAAGGTGACACCATTTATAGAAAAAGGATACATTAATGGCATGCGTGCGCCCCGTGTGATAGTTACCAACACCAACCGACTTACTGAGAAATTGCCCCGATCGCGCTACAACACGTGGCAACGTAGCAGGGCGATAGACCATGCTTGGTCCCTAAATCGTCCCCGCGATTTATTATTTATCCTTTATTTCAGGCAACTAAGGCCCATACACAATCCACAATAAATAAATAAGTATAACACAATAACTATAAACTAACCAAGGATGGCCTGGCGCCCTGCTGCCCTGCCGCAGGGTCAATCTAGGAAATTGCCCCTGCTTGCCTCCTATACACATCACAATTAAGGTTTTACAACCTAAATTGCCGATTGGACGGCCATTGAGCAATAGGCGTTTTGAATTATATGTAGAAGTTATTCAATTAATAGGAGTATGTCCTATAGAATCGCGAAAAAGTCTGTAATTAATTCCGACCCGGTCACAGTACGGTTACTTATGGTTTATATACATTGACCTAATGATAAACCAGTACTCACATTTTCCATAGGCTCCATCGGCTTGAACTGAGCAAAAATGTCACTCAACTGCTTGCGACACACATTCACCAACATGTTTAGACGACCTGAAAGGAGTCACTCGTGAAATAATGACTTCGTAGATTTAAAAGTGACAAACGACTTGTAAAATTATTTTGTAAAGTAATATGCTGGATCAAATCAATCTAGTTATCGAAACTGGTGATGATGCTGCTGGTTATCGCCTCGAATTCAAGAAGAAGCACGGCTCAGTTCCAATCAGATTACCCGTCCACTGGACGGGTAATCTGCTTCCCATACGCAGGGACACACGAACTCTGTAACTATCTGTGTTCTGTTGCTACGGACTAGTTAAATTACTACGTGTTGAGGTGTCGTGTCGTGTCGTGTGTATACGTGCTGAGGGGACTGTTTACGTGTTAAGCAGCAGGAGAGGTCCTGCGCCTGATCTCAGGGTTCCGTTAAGACTGAACAGTGAACACTGCCGTCTCCTACAGTCTTGCCCACACTGTTATTTGAGCTTTCGTTGAAAATGTTCGCCGTGGCCGTATGTTATTAAGAATTTAAGTATATTTCTGTGATTACATTACACCTACAATGTTCTTTACAATTATTATTTCTTCATCATCATCTGCCTAGCCTTTTCCCAACTATATTGGGGTCGGCTTCCAGTCAAACCGGATTCAGCTGAATACCAGTATTTTACGTGGCGCGACTGCCTATGAGACCTCCACTTACTACTAGTGGTACTTCTTGGTAAGGATGGTGTCAGATTTCCTGGTGTCTGACAATCCGTAACGACTGCCAAAAGTCTACAAATGACAGCCGGAAACAACGGCTTAGCGTGCTTTCCGAGGCACGGAGGAATCTCGGTATTTGACGACGGTTACCCATTCACAGACCGACCTCGGCAAGCGTAGCTTAACCTTGTAGATCGATCCGTGCGGCTGTCATTATTTAACCACGAGCTCCTCGATTAAATCTACATATAGGCGTAAAAAACCTCGATGCTGCATAGCCATGACGATGGATTGCACGCCCAGCCGTGTGCTGGTATCGACGATCTCTTCCAGCATCACGATCATGCTCTCGCCGCCTTCCAGCCCAAACCTCTTCTCAGCTGGCCATTTGGTCGCGAAGTATTTTTCTAAGCTACATCAGAATGCATGATGAAAAAATCATAATTACTATCAGTAATCAAGTATTATCTTTTTCGGAATTGCGCCTAGAAACTGGATGAATCAGTTTCAGATCAAATGCAAAGTTATAAATGGTCTTTTTTTGAATTGAAGGACCCTACCGGCTAACGGTGTCAATTTTTTCCCCGGTCATAGATAAATGAAGTATAGGAGTCACAATCACCAATCATAAATCATCTGAGTTCCATCATATTGACGACTCACAGCGTTGTCTCAAGCCTTATATTTTCCTCTACATGTTTCCTAATCCTTAACCTTTTAATGCACCAATCAGGGCCATGCCTGGAACGTGGACGGACCACAGAACAGTTTACTGTTCTGTGGGACGGACCATTTGTATATGTCACCGAAAATTGCAGACTTCGTAAGATTGTAATAAATCTTTATTAGATTGCAGTTTCTCGATATATTAAGAAAAAAACGTTTTGTATACAATAATCCCATCCAAATTCAATAGTTTTCAATATATCCGTGTTTTATTGAAAAAAAAAATAGTTTATAATTGCACGCGATATTTTACAATCTTACGGCGTTTGCTATTTTCCGGTGACATATAAAAATATCGGTGCGTACACTTTATATGACCTCGTTCACACACGTCCGAGTCAGGGCCATGCCCGGGATTTGACGGACTGTGGTCTGTCACTACTTGGCCCTGATATTTGTCCACGGATCAACTATTACAGTAAACTTACAACACAGCCTTGGTGAGCCGTCGCATGATTTGTCTCTTCTCCTCGTTGCACATGTTGAACGCTCCCGGCGTCTCCATCTTCTCCCTGAGGTATTGCACCTGGTCTATGTCGTACACGTGCATGTACTCTATGCCAATAGACCGACAGTACACGTTTTCGAGACGGCTGATTATTTCCCTGATCAAATAGATTAATAATACAATCAGTACAATAGTCTAAATTTACAAAAAATTGTCTAAAATATTGTTTTATTAAAATACCAGTTACTGCCATGGGGCGACGACCGCATGGGATTCGAAAATTATCCCAAGGAGACATATTCCCGGGATAAAATTCTATGCTGTATTCCAGGAAATGGTGTGCCAAATTTCGACCAAATACGTTCAGCAGTTAAAACATGAGGTAACAAACTGAGTGAGTTACTTCCGCAGAGACAGTAGAGTCACTTTATTAATGTAATATTATTATTTTACAATTTTTATTCCATAAATACTTAATTAACTATATACACTAGAAGTAAAAATAAAAACTGCTAACTAAATTAACCTTAAAATATGGCGTCAAAATATTCATCCGCATCGCTGTCGACTGGAAGTGTACCCAAAAGACTGGCGGCATTGCCACGTTGTATGGCAATGCTTATTCTTTGACCAAGGTAAAAGCCAGCCCACGTGAAGTGTCAACTAAGCGTCTTGAGAGATCTTTAAACAAGTTATGTGCACTCGGACCCCAAGACCCGAGAGTTTCAACCCCAAACGGCTGGAAAATAGAACTCCCAACAAGTTTATTATATTTCCGCCGCTTGAGGTTCTCTGCAGCCGCAACGGCAGCGCCAGCACAGCACGAAGAGCTAGGAAGATGGGATGGCGCAAGAGTATCGACACAAGTAGCGTCCCACACTAATGGCCTACCCATCTTCCATGGAAAATGAACTGTAAATGATGTTCAAAAGTGCCGTTTAATGGCCTAATTGAAATAAACGTTTTGACTTTGACTTTGACCGCGTTTATAATATTAGTATGAGTAGGTATATTCAATGAAATCATCGACTCTTTTGCTATAAATTGTTTGTGTAATATTTTATTTAATTGTGACATTGTTTATGTAATTATAATGTGTATATGTAATATTAATTTATTGTTGATTATTTTAATGTGATGTGTTTTTATTGACTTTTAATTTTATATAATGGAAAATGTCTGAAATAAAATGAATTTATTATTATTAGCACTTTTTGGAATTCAACAGTTTAAGTCAAACGCTTTTTACCACTACCACCTGGAAAGAAGATTTTAACTGTCACGTTTCTGAGAGAATCGGATGAAAGCTTTCAGCTTGCTTTAGCGCTGTAAATAGGTCTATTCTGTTCTATAAACATTTCGGTATTTGACTATTATGATCCGCCTAGACTATTCTCAACTGTCGACACTCTGACGACACGGTTGGCGCAGTGGTTGAGCGATTGGCTGCTGCGCTGCTTGCGGGTGCGATTCCCGCACGGAACAAATATTTGTATGGCCTACAGATAGTTGTTCCGGGTCTGGCTGTTTGTGTACGTGAGTTTGTTTATTTGTAAACGCTACCACGAAACAGGCGAAAAACCTAGTTATGGTGTTTTTAAAAAAAGAAAAGAACTATGTCTGGGTCGGGTTGCAGTTCATCCAGATGTAGCTGAACAAGAACATGAAGCCTCTAACCTTGAGGAGGTTAGACCCAGTTGCTTGGACACATCGATATCCCAGGTGAGGATGGTTGTCAGACTTCCGAGCTACCGAGCGACTACGAGTTTGTCATGCTAGCTTTAGCCGGTGACTTCGTACGCTCAAAACCCGTTTTTCCGCGTCCCCGTAGGAATTTCGAGAAATCGTCTCTTGGTGCTCCCCTAAACTCCCCAAGGAACCTACATGCCAAATTTCAGCTTTCTACGACCAGTACTTTCGGCTGTGCGTTGGCTATCGCTCACTCAGTCACTCAGTCACTCTGTAACGGAAGACTTTTATATAAATTGATTAATACTTCAGGTCACGTATACTTGCAACCAGTTAGCATGTAAGTTGTATTACATTACCGAGGTAAAATGCGATTAATCGCTCGATCGTGTCACGCAATGCATAGTTCCAGTATTCATTTTAGTTAGTAAGTTGATTTTTATTACGGATTAACCTTTTGGTTTTCCTTCCAACTGATTAAAAGATGCACCTGCTTTTTTAGATTGGTAGAGATTGCCTAGGGCATTGAGTTCGCCTTTGTACATCGGTATGTTTTAATTTTTCTTATTATTTTAGATTAGTGTGCTCTTGACTCGAGTCTAGGTCAAAGATGACAGAGACAAAGTCGACGATGGAGCGAGCTTACCCAGAAGAAGCCTGTTCACTCTAATTTTGAAGAGATTAGGGTTGTATACGTTCGGAAACACAGACGCAGGCAGAGAGTTCCACTCCTTTGCTATGCGAATTGGTGGAATAGGTAGGGATGGTAACTTGCAGTGCGTCTAGATGTCCGATGTAAGAAGTGAGCCGGTGGGGATGAGGTCGTGGAGTTAAAATAATGTGGGTGAAGTTTCAAGTTAATTGCAACTTAATAACGCGACTTATTTGCAGGTGGAAACTCGACCTTAAAAGCAGCTGTGTGTGACAGACATGCGAAGCATAAACAAGGGTTCTTTTTAACCATTTTGGTACGAAACCCTACAAAGGATAACTTGCTACAAAGTTTTTGAAAACCTTAATGTCGTCTTACCTGAGTGTTAATGAAGTTTCTTTGCCACCAATTTCAGTTCTTCCAGGCAGTTCGAACACTTCGTCCAAATGTTTTTCATCCGCTAAGAAAAAATGCATAAACTTAAATAGTATTTTATAGGTGTATTAAGCGTTTACTGCGTTACATGTATGCGGAATTTCAAAAATAATTGGCCAACTCGGCCTATTGCAGACTGCAGTGCACGGCTAGACATGTGTGCATGTCTTAAACAGTCGTCGTCGTTCGCATCCAGATGGTGGATAAATGTGCCAAATGTTTTTCATCCGCTAAGAAAAAATGCATAAACTTAAATAGTATTTTATAGGTGTATTAAGCGCTTACTGCGTTACATGTATGCGGAATTTCAAAAATAATTGGCCAACTCGGCCTATTGCAGACTGCAGTGCACGGCTAGACATGTGTGCATGTCTTAAACAGTCGTCGTCGTTCGCATCCAGATGGTGGATAAATGTGCCAACCTAAACAAATTAACGTTTCTCTTTTATTTAATTGAGCCCGAGTTTAAAAGTATATCTGAACTACGGCGCAATAAATTCTCCCATTGACTCATACAGTAAAGACAAGGAGGACCGCATTAGCCCGTATAGGCTGAAGCAAACACGTCACGCGGTCGGCAATCTTCGGGAGCGGTCGTGTGCCGTGTTTCCTGTATAAATGGCGCGTGTAAATAAACGTTTGGTCGGCTTATCTTTATTTTTCTCCTACAGGTTTAAATAACAGCGGAATGTCTGTCTAACAGCCGATCTCAATAACGTATCTACCTTTGACCAACTGTCAAATTAGCTAGCAACAGTCGCTGAAATGTCAGGTGCTTTCAAACATGATTTTTCAGCTACCGTTGGTAGTTAATTTGACAGTTCGTTAAAGGTAGATACGTTATTGAAACCGGTGGTAAGGCGCAACCTCCACGAGCCAGTTCCCCTGCTATCGTAGGGTAATCGCCGTATGAAGACGTTCATAGAGTTGTTATAGAATGAAGCGGCAGGGCGATATCATCGCCATTTTGTTTTTGTTAACAGGAGGGAAATCCTCATGGATGTCCTCCGCCCTGGGGTGGATGAGGGGTCTGTCAGACTTCTACTGACTAAACTTACCGCGTGTTCCCTCGCACACTTGCACGGGGGGCAATGAAAGCACTTAAACACACAAACGTCCAAGGATAAAACGCGTTACTATTTGGTGAGAGATGGCAGTGTAGGAAGCATCGCCACTTTTTTTTTTTTTTTTT
>NDFZ01004996.1:141027-156288 GCA_002192655.3 Mamestra configurata
TTTTTTTTTTTTTTTTTGGTGTCTGGGTGAAATCCTCATGGAAATCCTCCACCCTGGGGCGGCTGGAGGGGTCTGTCAGACTCTTACTGACTAAAACCACCCCGGTGTTCCATCTCCCACCTACGCCGGGGATCGCGGGAACGTATGCGACTTCCGCAATCCCCGGCTGGTGTGGCACCAGCCGGGGATTGCGGAAGTCGCATACGCGCCAGCAGGGGGAGTGAAATGTTTGACTCCCCCCGCTACGTCAAAGAGGGGCGCACGGGAACACCAGGAAGTGTCGCCTAACCTAACTACTGTGAGGAAAATAGAGGTGATGGTAGGTATGACATATTTTGTGTAATATTGATTCTTACACAATTCTGCGCACAGCTCTCGGGCTACTATATGGCTCTCTACTCCCCTGGTGTCGAGGGCCAGGTTCTTGTTATTCGCGAGGAGCCTGGCTGGCAGCGTCAGGTTCAGGGGGTCTGTCTTCGCGAGCAGGTGACCACGAGCCTGTAGAGAATAATGGCATGTGCTTTACTATAGTAGCGGAACGCTCACATTTTGTAATGGTTTAAAGTTCCATGCATTGCGATTCTCAACCAGGGTTTCCAGAAATGACAAGCACCAGGAGGTAGCACTGAGGCGTCAGGATATTTATTAAATTGACATCAACGTCATGTTTTCGTCAGAATCACTTTTTCAAGAAAGAGGACCGCTCGCCTTTGTGGCGCTAACTGGTGGCGTATGTTTTCCTGGAAACCCTCACTGTCCGGTAACCTCAATCCCAGTCGCGTAACTTTCCTTTCTTACAATCAAAGTAACTGTACCTACTCATTCCCTAGTTTCCCATCCTGTCCAACCTACTCAAATATTATTATCGACAACACATTCAGCGTCCCTTGTAAATAATATAGTTTCATTTTACATTTAACATATTGATACAACTTATATAATAAAAAACAAAATTAAAATTTTGTTTTGTTTTAGATTAGCGAAAATCCAAAACTTTACACATGCATGTAAATATTGGCCCATATCTTGACCACTTAGCCGTAGGTACAAAATACATACATTTTTCCTTAAACATTTTATCTTCCTATCCTCCCCCTAAGGGTCAGCTCAGATAAAATACACACATTGGTCCCGCCACCATTCGTAGGCTGCCCCTATCCAGTCGCAGAAGGCGCTTGTAGTATTATTATTTTTTGTTTTTTTGTAAAATTCATAATGATTGTCGTTTTCTTGTTTCTGAACTAAATAACAACTACAATAGAACATTAATTAGGTAATCCTACCTAATTCATGCTAGCTAATCTAGCATGGGTGACACCCGGTGGGTGCAAATAATGTGGTGTTACCCCACAAATGGGTTTCGAATTTCGTTCTGGTGACGGCGTTAGCAACCCATAATTTCGGGGTAAAAAATCTGCGTCACAAATACATCACCAGGAGTTCCTCATCGAGGCGATCGGCGGCGGCGACGACTCGCTTCCGGCACTTGTTTAATGCATGGTCCGGAGCGAGGAGGCATGGGAAGCGGTTACCTCCTAACCAGTAATGCTAGCGACGGAGGAGGCGGGCCGCGTGAGGGAGAGACAAACCTCACGCCTCAGCTGCCGCAACAGAAAGAGATGCCCCGGGAGTCGCAGGGCGATTCCCAGCTATCGTAGGCGGGGATCTGCGAACGGCGAGCGATGGGTGGCTCGCCGTCCGATAAGGACCACGTCCGGATCGACTGTTATTGTGCGTTGTGTTCCACGCGCACCTAAAAAAGATGTCAGCATAGTAGACGGTGCGCTAGGTCCGGTGCCTGCCAGGGTTGCGGAATTTGTTCGAAAGAGTCACCGCGGCCCTAGAATGCAAAGGGCATTTCAAGGAACACTGATGGGTTTTAGTCACTAAACATCTGACACTCCCTTCCACTCCGCCCAGAGCGGAAGGAGTAATCTCATGATTTCCCATCCTTAAAAAAAGGGGGAGGGTGGGGTGCTGTATTTGTGCCACAGTTTTTTTTCCTTTTTTAGGAGTTTTCTTGCATTGCTGTTTTTTGACAATATGAACTATTTGTCCACAAGTACTGGTTGATGAGAGCATTAGAGTTTGTTAGTATGAGTAGGCTTAAAAATTTCGACCCGCTTCAGATAGGTTTTATTCAAAGTATTCAAATTAACTTGTCGATTAAAGCAGGTATGCCCAGTAACTAAGAATTATGAACGTAAGAGCGAGCGCTACAGGAGAAGACGCCCCGGGCGTCGGGAGTCGCAGGGCGATCCCCGGCCACCGTAGGCGCGGGCCTGCGGACGGCGAGCATTGGGTGGCTCGCCGTCCGATCACCACCAGGCCCGGGTCGATGGCGCGTTGTGTTTCTCGCGCATCAAAGAGATGTCAGCATAAAAGACGGGGCCCGCCAGGGCCGGAGCCTGCCAGGGTTGCGGAATTTGTTCGAAAGAGTCACCGCGGCCCTGGAACGCAAAGGGCTTTAGAAGGAACACGGATGGGTTTTAGTCAGTAAGAGTCTGACACGCCCTTCCGCTCCACCCAGAGCGGAAGAAGTCATTTGATGATTTCCCATCCATAAAAAAAAAAAAAGAGCGAGCGAAGCGAGCTCGAAATTGTTTGCATCCCACATCTTACAGGTTTTATTTTCTTTTGCTCATTCATACTTATATAGAAATAACTTTATTGACTGATGCCAGAAAGCTCAAGAACTAAGAGAGGCCAGAATGCAAGTTCGAGCGAAGCGAGCTCTGAAATGTTTGCACCATACCTTGGAAAGCTTTTATTTCCTTTTTTTTTTCTTTTCTTTTTTTCTTCTGGATGGGTCAGGCAGTAAAAAATACCTAACCACATGTTTAGTTTAAATATTATTTAGCATTCTTCATACAAATTTTCTATAGAGAATTTTTATTTCGAATCCGCTTATAGCTATTCATTAAAATACCTAATCGTAATATGAAAATTAGATTTTTTTATGAATAAGCCTGGTAATGCCTGTTCACTTCTGTTCATTAATTCTATTCCCCACTCACCTGGTAGCTTCGAATTAAGTTCGCGACAGCTAAATTTAGTTTGATTTTCTTTTTAATCTCTTCTTTAGATTTGCCGCTGTCAGCCTTCGGTTCTGTAAACACATAATAGGTATATTATAACAACTGTGAAACATTGCTCCCAGAAAACGGTCACTGGTCCATGTTTTTTTATAAATAAGGCAATAGGGTATCATCCTGAAAAGATCTGTTTAGACAAAAGAAAAAAATACATATTTATATATTTTTTCTTTTGTCACGAAAACAAAGTAAAGACGAAACAGTGCGTTGAAAACTTGCGTGACGTCATGTGTTTGTACGCTTTTTAGTAACACGTGACGTCACCAGCCCCTACTCCTGAGTTTTAATGCACTTGAGCTTTGTCATTTTTATTGATTTGAAAAGGCAAAAAGTGTTCAAAATTTGTTTTAAATGTTACGGACGAACTAAGTAGAATAACCTATTAAATTTTTATTTAGGAAAATTAGTCCCTAATAATTAGGCCCTATTAGTCATTTTAATGATTTCTACTTACGAACTGTTTTCGGACTAAACTCGTCTTGTACTTCCTCAATCTTTAACGCCGGGCCGCATAAGCTATCGTAGAATCCATCCCATGACTGCAAATAATAAAATTACTTGTACTATCTTCATAACAGGTTCTGTAAATTGAGCTTTGTTTTATGATATGATGCCACTCAAGAATAGTGTTGCCCAAAATCGGTCTTGGTCTTGCAGTCTTGGTCTTGTTCTTGCATTTTTGCAAGACCAAGACCAAGACCAAGACTGGCCAAGTCTCGTCTTGTTCTTGCATTTGGGCAACACTACTCAAGAATTAATTATAGAAAAAAAAACACTGTTAGAGTCCCTTGTTCTTTTACCACGGAACCCTAAAAATCGTTTTAATCGTATAAAAATAATAATAAGAGAAGTAATGTGTATGTATATGTCTATGTCACACCTGAGTAAAATATGCAGGTTGTGTGTCCTCCTATTAAAAAAATAAGTAAGTATATAGAAAATAAGTTCGGGCGCCGTAGAGGTAGCACACAGTATAAAAAAATAAAGATTGCCGGAAAAGTTGTGCGAAAGTCAGACCTTTCATCTGCCGGTGGGAGGCTAAATGAGAATAAAAACAAAACTCTTTTGTTCTTTCTCTCTTTAATGGCCCGTAGCCCCAGAGTAACACACCGTTCTCTAACACAGGTCTCTTTGACAGTGAATAAAACTAAAATTGACGACTGTTCTCATTACCTAAAGAGCACTGCATACACTTTTCAATACATCAATGACTGCATTGCTAACAGGAAGTATGGGTGTGGGTACCTACACACTGTTGACAGACTAACAGCGACAGAGATTGTCGGTCCCAAAGCTTTGTTGTTTTGAAATCGTAGTTCAAGTTAAGGGTACAGTCCTTTTCGTTCGTGAAATAGAGAACGAAAAGGGCTGTACCCTCTTCGTTATCTAGGCTTTTAGCCTCTGCTCTACCTGACTGTGTTCCTAAATCATCAGATTAACTTACTGAATCGACCGAACCCTTAGATTTTGACCAGTCCAAATACTGTGCCTCGAGAAAGTTGGCGTTTGCACCGCAAAGAAACGATTCCGCCGTCGACGATAGGTGCTTCTGATGTAGCAGCTGGTACTGAAACATTTTATATGAAGAGAAATTGAGCATATTTCTACTTATAATACGATGAGTGGCTCGTGGCTAAATAATACGAGGCGCACGGGTTGATCTTCGAGGTTATTCAACGCTTTCCTGTCTTTGGATGAGTGACCATCATAACATACCGAGACCTCTTCGGGCCTCGGAAAGTACTTTAAACAGTTGGTCGCAGCTTTTTTTTTTTATTTGGGACAAGCCCACCACACGTTCCCAACCACTGCAACTCCTGAAAGCTAGAGTCAACAGTGGCGACCACCAGAAAAAACTGCCGAGTCAATGAAGCTGGATGTGTCCCGGAGAAACGATTTAACTGTCTTGGATCCCACAACGAAATTAATCAGAAAAGCAAAGTGAAGTAGTAGGAAAAAATATAATTTCCACTTCCCTTTATTCAATCAGGAGACAGGAATGAGCTAGGACAAGAGGCACCAAGGGACATATACAACTGGGTTAAGCCCAGTTGCCAAGCATCACGGATTATATGTTATATTAACACTAATACTAATGGGTCCTAAATTGTGAGCTACTTTTGATTCCAGTAATAGGTATGGCAAAATCGTTTGAATGCACGGAAATTTATTCTGGTTGGTCGCAGCTGTCAATTTTAGATCGTTGGCAGTCGTTACGGATTTTCAGAAGCCAGAAAATCTAACTCCCGTCTTGCCAAGAAATACTGTGTTACCCAGTTTCTGTGTTGTGGAGGTCGAACAGGCAGTCACTCTACGTAAAATACTGGTATTCAGCTGAAACTGGTTTCACTGGAAGCCGACCCCAATTTAGTTGGGACAAGGTGAGGAAGATGATGATGACTAGGTACTTATAACACGAGAGGGCTCTTCGATCTGGATGATGACAGTTTACAGTGAAAATAGGGTCAGCAGGGAACCCGAAATGCTGATCCCATTAAAGGGCGTCATGAAGTGTCGTGCTTCTTCGATTGTAATGCTTTCAATGCTTATAAACAATACCAGTTTATAATGTTTATCATAATCATGTTACGTACCTACACACTTAAAAAACCCTTTCTGTCATCTAATGTGAAACCTGTCGTATTATGCTTTTCAAAATAAAAACGATTCATAAAAATGTTCGAACTTACCACCGGATTGCAAGCAAACTTATATTTGTGTGAAGATCTGAATAAAGATCGTGCCAACGACATTGTAATCTGAAATTAAGCATAATTATCCTTTACCCCACGGGCATGTTCGCAGAGGCGCGCACCGATTGCTTTCACGAACAATGCGCAAGCGGTGCGCGTCTCTGGTGCGCAGAGTGCGGGGTAGCCCCAACACCGTTCTGGCGATGATCACCAATAGACTGGATTGCCCTTACATCCAGCAATGCTGCAGCAGACATATTGCTAACTTGTGAGTGTTCGTTTTTGTCTGTGCTTGTTATCCTGTCTATATCCTTTTATGTATCTGTTTGTATATGAGTCTTCTTAATTGAAACAAACTTATTTTATTTTGACGTGACAACGTCTAATAAATCGATGAACGCCGGCTGCACGCACGAAAAAGGACGACTCATTGTAACGTTGCGCTCATTGTAACGTTGCGCTCATTGTCACGTTACGATCATTTCATCAATGTTTTGTTATGACGTTGTCACGTTAAACTATCGTCTGTAAACCGACTTTACAGACAACCAATTTTTATAACATATCACGCCAGTATTTGCTGACGGGGTAAACGAAGCTGTAGTCTCATTCCGTTACTAGTTCATTCGTTGTGCGTACAGCTAAGGATTGGAATTCCCTGCCAGAGCCTGCGTTTTCTGATAGTTACAACCTGGGAGGAGTGCTCCATCTGCGACCCCATCATCGCTTACAATCTGGTGAGACAGTAGTTAAACGCGTGCCTATCAATGGTAAAAATACAAGTGCCATGTGGATTAGATGTTCTCATATGATTGGACCATTACATGTTTACCATTCTATGAACTGTGCTCTGAGTGTCGATGTTTCTTCTCAGGGCAGTCAGCTAGGAAACACCGGCCTCATCTACATATTTTAAAATTACATGGAAAATTGGTTGTCTGTAAAGTCGGTTTACGGACGATAGTTTAACGTGACAAGACAACGTCATAACAAAACATTGATGAAATGATCGTAACGTTACGATGAGCTTAACGTTACAATGAGTCATCCGTTTTCGTGCGTGCAGCCGGCGTTCATCGATTTATAAGACGTTGTCACGTCAAAAATTGACGACTTAGCGTTTTATTTTACTATTGACGGGTAGGTAATAATGAACCCACAGATCTTGGCTTCAGGAGCTTCTATCCGGTGCACCAACGAAGATGTCGTTCACGGTCGGCTATCCGACTTGTGATTAACCTATGCTTACTTCAGTATAAACCTGAGAATGGTCTCAGGTTGATACTGGTATCAACGTCCTCCGATCTTGGTCGAAGCTGCCAAGATTGGCAAGCACTACCTCAAGTGGTGATCATGACTGGTAGTGCGAAAGCTCAATAATATTCAGAACTGACTGCAATCGGCAAGCCCTGTCTACCAGGCCAAAAAGTATAAAACTTACTTACCTTATTCTAAAAAGTATTCTCGGATATAGTTTTAAATAACATATCAAATTTTCCACAACATTTTCAGTGTAAAAAAAATAACTAAGTATATAAAAAATAAGTCATCCAGACGCCTTTAGGGTCTGGATTTTTTTAGACTGTCATTATTTTTCTGAAAAAATGTCATCACAGGTTACAGATTTACCAGCAGCCAGTAGGTGGAATCTACTTATCTTTATGCATAAATACTTTTTTGCGTATCAAACCTCCTCCCATCACCTTCGACCATGTGAGAACAACAACGAGCTTGTGGAAAGACATCGTTTTTCAAAAGGAAAGCCTTTTGGATGCATCCGATGTAGTTGCGTAAGACGGTAGTGGTAACTGGGTCACCATCGAGTGCATCGAACGTCAATATGCATCGCGGAGCAGGCCTAAATCTAGCGGGGGATTCGGGGGCAAGTTACGCATCAGCAGTATTGTCTCCGCCGTCACCACAGAGTGCCGTCACCATCGAATGCTGAGCCAGCAAAGCGCACCGTGCGCGCCTAGCTGCCTCGCTCTCATCCCTGTAGCTCCTTCCATAATCTCTGCTAAAGCTCGAATAACCCGACCTGTCTATAAAAATAACGCCCGTGTAAGCCCTCTCGACTGGGACCTGAAATCGGCCCGGGCATTTTAGAGACGATCGGCCCTCCTCCACTCTCAAGAATAAGGAAAATTTCTAATAAATTTTAAATATATGTTTTAAACTTAACTTAAATTTTTCAGGGAGATGCTATTGTTATTTTTTATTTTATTTTAGTGGATAAACTTAAGTGTATTCGTAACTCCTCGGTCAAAAATTAATAAGAAATTACATAGGTAAGAAACTAAAACAGAACTATATTTGAAACGAAAACTTTTTTTATTAATCTCAATGTTTTTGGTAGTAATTAACTTTTTGGCAAGTTAAAGTAAGGTACCAACCAAGCTCTGTCGGGAGGACACGGCACGGCATACGATAGCAGAGTGTGCAGCTTGGGAGGAGCCGCGCCGTGCCCTCATCTCTGTGGTAGGCAGAGACCTCTCGCTGCCGGCCGTAGTTCATGCTATGGTTGGCGGTGAGGAGTCCTGGGACGCGGTGGTCTCCTTCTGCGAGACAGTTATCGCGCAGAAGGAGGCTGCGGAAAGGGAGAGGGAGATCATGACCGCTCTCCCAGCCCGCAGCAGGCGCATCGGGCGTCTGAGGAGGGCATACGCTGCCCTCTTCCGGCCCCCCTAACTGGGTCCAGGGGCGGCGGACTTGGGGATGTCCGTCGCCCCCCATTCATCCGGACCCGAGGTGGCGGCGCGTGGTATTCCCGTGCGCCCCTCTTTGACGTAGCGGGGGGAGTCAAACACCTCACTCCCCCCGCTGACGCGAGGTGGCCCGCAATGGCGAGCCGGCACCAGCCGGGGATTGCGGAAGTCGCATATGTTCCCGCGATCCCTGGCGTAGGTGGAAGATGGAACACCGGGGTGGTTTTAGTCAGTAAGAGTCTGACAGACCCCTCCAACCGCCCCAGGGTGGAGGATTTCCATGAGGATTTCACCCGACATCAAAAAAAAAAAAGGTACCGACCAAGCTAATAGATATGTATTCACTTATCGAGATACGCGCGTTACGCGCAGACAAAACAAAACCATGTTTCGTTTAAAGTGAAAACAAGCCTGTTTTAGGGTTTCGTAGTCAATAAGGAACCCTTATAGTTTCACCATGTCCGTCTGTCTGTCGGTCTGTCTGTCTGTCTGTTCGCGGGTTAGGTCAGAGTTGCTTAGCACTAGAAAGTTGGAATTTGGTATGGGTATACATATTATTCATATTAATAACGCTGACAATGTGGTAAAATAAAATGTAGAAAAAATATTGTTTAGGGTAAAAAATCATGACCACTTAACATGTAGTTACGTGCACTATACGCACGTAACTACATGTAAAGTGGCGATGATTTTTTTAATCTTCTATCCTATGTCGTTGGATAGGTCGTTAATATTAAGGGTCTACTGAAATAATTTTTCCATCCAAGGATCCGTTTGCGCAATCTTAAGCTATAAAGTGCAAATTTTTGTTAGAGTCAATGTTCGCCCCCCCACCCCCTTTGCCACCTAAACGGTTGTTTGTAGAGACAAAAATCATGCTAGAAACATATACATTCTGTCAAAAAAGTATCAGGAATTGATCATTTGTTTATTCTTAATTAAATTTATTATTTTTATTTTTGTTGGTAGTTTGGCACAACTGTTTTCCATTTTGGCTCTGATTTTTATTTAGATTACGTATCGTTTATTAACCGACTTCGAAAAAAGGAGGAGGTTCTCAATTCGTCGGAACCATTTTTATTTTTTTATGTATATTCCCCGATTACTCGAAGATGGCTGGACCGATTTGGTTTTTGTTGGATAATCTCTAGTGTGTTGCGAATTTCATAATGGACAAAAACATCGAACAAAGAGTTTGTCTCAAATTTTGCATTGCAAATGGATATTCGTGATCGGAGTCGCTGAAAATGTTACAGAAGGCTTACGGTGAATCGACTTTATCAAAAACACGTGCTTATGAGTGGTACAATGCATTCAAAAGCGGTCGAGATATGATGGAAGATTTGGCTCACTCTGGTAGGCCATCAACATCTTCAACTGCAATTTTAAACAATCACTTGGGTATAAAACATGTTGCTAGTTGACTAGTCATGTCAAACATGTTGACTAGTCCCAAAAGACCTAAATCTTCTCCAAAAACTCTATCGCATAATACTTAGTCGCTGAGGACATGCTAGAACGAATCGATTCCGAAACAACATTCATGAAACGCATTTTTATTGGAGACGAGACGTGAGCTTACGAGTTTAACATGCAAACCAGTCAAGAAGCTTCGGAGTGGCGCCTTCCAACTGAACCGAAACCGAAAAACCACTCCAAAGTCGATCAAAAGTCAAAGTCATGTTGACTGTTTCTCTTCTGTTTCTTTGAATATCGCGGTACTTGTTGACTGTTTCTCTTCTGTTTCTTTGAATATCGCGGTACTTGTGTACTCGGAATTCTTGCCGGAAGGTCAAACGTTAAATAAAAAGTATTATGAGGTGTTTCAGAGAGCAAACGACGAAAAAGGTCAGAATTGTGGAAAGAAAATTCTTGGATTTTATTCCACGATAATGCGCCTTCGCACAAGGCCATCATTGTGAACGAAATTTTGACCAAACACTCAACAAATACCATCGAGCAACCACCTAATTCACCAGATATGGCTCCAGCCGACTTCTTTATTTTCCTAAACTAGTACCCGTTTTCATTCGGTAGAAGACATAAAAGAGAATTCGCGGCGAGAACTGAACTCAATTCTGGAAAAAGCGTTTAAAAAATGTTTCGATGATTGGATTATTCGTTGGCGTATCATTTCTAACTAACATTTTGTGTATTATTGATCTTTTCCCGGTACTTTCTTGACAGAGTTTAGAAGGAAAACTATCACAGCAAAGTAGGCTTTACAAGTTAACGAGTAATAGTCGACCAACCTTTAAAACATAGGTACTTGGAGAAGGAAAATTTCGTACAAATTTCTATTCAGTTACCATTGCCCTATGTGGGCCCGTTTTTAACCGTTAAACCGTGAACTCAATTAATATTTTCATAGAAACAAACAAAAAGCACCATTCAAGTCAGCAATTTTAACGTGCAACTACGGAACCCTACACTGCGCTTGGCCCGACACGCACTTAGCCGGTTTTCCTTTCTGTTTAAATGGAATGTATGGAGTACCTTATGACTCAAAAACAGGAGGAGGTTACTATCATGTTCGACTGTATTTTTTTTTTTTTTTTATGTATGTTCACCGATTTTTCCCCCATTTGTGGACCGATTCTCAAAATTCTTTTTTTATTTGAAAGATTATACTTCTGAGGTGGTACCATTGGCACCAAGTCAGGATCTCATGATGGAATCCCAGGGAAATTGAGGGTAACCCTTAAATTTTAAAAGTATTTACAATATTTTCACCAGACCACCACCAGGTCGGCAACACAATGTGGTACCTACTAAGACACGCTTCACCAGACCACCACCAGGTCGGCAACACAATGTGGTACCTACTAAGACACGCTTCACCAGACCACCACCAGGTCGGCAACACAATGTGGTACCTACTAAGACACGCTTCACCAGACCACCACCAGGTCGGCAACACAATGTGGTACCTACTAAGACACGCTTCACCAGACCACCACCAGGTCGGCAACACAATGTGGTACCTACTAAGACACGCTTCACCAGACCACCACCAGGTCGGCAACACAATGTGGTACCTACTAAGACACGCTTCACCAGACCACCACCAGGTCGGCAACACAATGTGGTACCTACTAAGACACGCTTCACCAGACCACCACCAGGTCGGCAACACAATGTGGTACCTACTAAGACACGCTTCACCAGACCACCACCAGGTCGGCAACACAATGTGGTACCTACTAAGACACGCTTCACCAGACCACCACCAGGTCGGCAACACAATGTGGTACCTACTAAGACACGCTTCACCAGACCACCACCAGGTCGGCAACACAATGTGGTACCTACTAAGACACGCTTCACCAGACCACCACCAGGTCGGCAACACAATGTGGTACCTACTAAGACACGCTTCACCAGACCACCACCAGGTCGGCAACACAATGTGGTACCTACTAAGACACGCTTCACCAGACCACCACCAGGTCGGCAACACAATGTGGTACCTACTAAGACACGCTTCACCAGACCACCACCAGGTCGGCAACACAATGTGGTACCTACTAAGACACGCTTCACCAGACCACCACCAGGTCGGCAACACAATGTGGTACCTACTAAGACACGCTTCACCAGACCACCACCAGGTCGGCAACACAATGTGGTACCTACTAAGACACGCTTCACCAGACCACCACCAGGTCGGCAACACAATGTGGTACCTACTAAGACACGCTTCACCAGACCACCACCAGGTCGGCAACACAATGTGGTACCTACTAAGACACGCTTCACCAGACCACCACCAGGTCGGCAACACAATGTGGTACCTACTAAGACACGCTTCACCAGACCACCACCAGGTCGGCAACACAATGTGGTACCTACTAAGACACGCTTCACCAGACCACCACCAGTCGCAAAACTGTACAAGCTGTTTCAGCAAGCCAGGGGCTCATGACCATTACAATGACGGCTTAATGCCATCATGGTTTCGTCGTGGAAAAGGGATGCTGCTATATGTCTTGCATAGCTCCGTCTCCATTAATATGAAAGACTTTTTGTAATGAACTTGTCTACACTCAATTTATCTTCGATACGTATCTACCTACTTCATTAACGTAAAAGTATTATTCTAAAATCTATACTTTATACTAAAATAATAAAGCTGAAGAGTTTGTTTGTTTGTTTGTTTGTTTGTTTGAACGCGTTAATCTCTGGAACTAAGTACCCGTCGGGTTTGAAAAATGTTTTTTGTATATGATAGCCACATTTATGAGGAATGCGGCTATATAAGTTATACAGGAACGGGAAATTCCTAAGGGAACGGAAGACGGGATATACGCATATCCCGTCCCGTACAAAGTCGCGGGCAAAAGTTCTTGATAAAATGTGACCCTATAGGTCAATACATTTCAATCGAAATGTGATGAACTGATGACCTGAAACGTTGGGGAAATACCAGTGCTGCCATCTCGGGTTCAAGAAAAGGCTAAGGCAGATAAGAAAATTACGTAGAATTAGAAAAAAAATAATAATAAGACAAGTTCGTTGTTTTACATACTTTTAGGACAGCCACCGCAGACAATGCACTGAACCGTAATGCTTTTTACGGATCCTAGAACAAATACTAGTAGTAGGTAAACCTAGTTAGCAGCTTCAATATTCTTCTGCTAAGCACCCCGCGCTTAGCAGAAGACTATTGAAACTTTTCAAACATTTTTAACTTTCGGCTTATAACTTCTAAACGGTCCATAATACACTTTTAAAGTCCTTACTTTATTATCTATAATTTATAATTTTAATTTCAAATATTACAAATGCGAAAGTAACTCTGTCTGTATGTCGCGCTTTCACGCCAAAATTACTGAACCGATTTAAATAAAATTTGGTACACTATCTGTGTACCAAATTTCATTTAAATCGGTCGGTCTAGAATAGGGCGAGCAAAACGGGAAGGTCTTCAAATCCGGTTTTGAATTCCGGTTTTGAGGGCCCAAAACCGGAAACCGGTGTTAGCCCCGGTTTCGGCAACATTTTCATATTTTTAATATAGTAGAATTTTAACTACAAAACATCATTCTTAGATACCCACAAAATTTACAAAAAAAAACAAATTGCATGATAAGTATACCTCTTTTTAATCAACCATTTATGCCTACCAATACCAAGTAGACCACATTAATAGTTTAGATAACATGAACTTGAAATAATATAAAGATTGACTTACTGAGATCAAATCAACAACAAGAAAATTTGTGGTACCTTTAGTAGGTAGGTACCTAACAATTCTGTTATCAAGAATAATATATTTTAAAAAAAACGTTGTTGAAACGCTGCTAATTAGAATATTTGATACAAGTACTTATGTAAAAACAGGCATTGAAATGAATAAGGACACTAAGCGCTTAGTTGACACTTCACGTGACCCAAGGGCTGGCTTTTACCTTGGTCAAAGAATAAGCATTGCCATACAACGTGGCAATGCCGCCAGTCTTTTGGGTACCTACACTTCCAGTCGACAGCGATGCGGATGCATTTTTTGACACCATATTTTAGGGTTAATTTAGTTAGGAGTTTTTATTTTTATTTCTAGTGTATATAATTAGTTAGGCACTGAAATTCGTAGATGTGCAAGAAGGCCTAAATTATGTAGAACTCCGCAAAAATACGTGCAGTAGTCAACACTGAGAAATACTGCTTCTGCTTATACCTACAGCGTTTATCAGGGAGTCTTATTATCTGCAGTGCAAAAGTTATCTGTTCTGTGCTCTGCAGGTTTTTATTTGGTATTATTTGGCGAGATATCAGCATTTTCAATTGTATCTGAAGAACGGCCAACAGAAGCTGACGTACTATCGACCTCTGTTGTGATAACTCTGTAATATAAAATGTGTAAAACGCAGTGGGTGCTGGGGTTGCTAGCGCTGTATGCGGGTTTGGCGCACTCTTGGGGTAAGTGGTTTTCCTCATTATCAACTTCGACGAATCCACTGGCAGAAGCTTACAATTAATATAAGCTTTTGAGGGTTCCGTAGTCAACAAGGAACCTTTATGGTTGCGCCATGTCCGTCTGTCTGTCTATCTGTCCGTCCGCGGTTTAGCTCAGAAACGCTTAGCGCTAAAAAGTTGATATTTGGTATGTACATATTAATCACGCCGATAAAGTGGTGAAATACAATTTTTTTTTTGTTGTGGCATCGCTACTTGTAAAGTGGCGATGATTTTTTTATCGTCTACCCCATGGTGGGGTGTCGTTGGATAGGTCGTTTAAAAATATTGAGGGTTTGCAAAAAACCATTTTTCCATCCAAGAATCCGTTTGTGAAATGTTAAGCTTTAAAGTGCTATTTTTTGTGAGAATCAAGTGCCAGTTAAACGATTGTTTTTGGAGACGTAAAAAAATTATTGTAGTAGTATATATAACGAATTTAAAAGGAAAACTATCACAGCTATGTAGGCTTTGCATGTTAACGAGTTATAGTCGAACAACTTAAAAAATGGAACTGGGTAAGTAAAAAAACCTGATAATTCCTTAGAAAGTGGCTTAAAACCAAGTGCATTTGTAGCTTTGTAATCTTTTAATAGTTATATAGTATTTTTCTAACATGGTTTAGGAGATGGTTAACTACGGAACCCTACACGTGGTCTGACACCCACTTGGCCGGTTTTTTATTTTAAATATGGAACACACCGCGTCACCGCTGCGGGCAGTCCCACTTAATAGGTTTATTTTTTTATTCACACTGGTTGTTTATATACTGACTGGATCGCAGCGCTAACCTTTTTTTTTTTTTTTTTTTTT
>NDFZ01004996.1:156314-210951 GCA_002192655.3 Mamestra configurata
ATCTCGGGGGGAAATCCTCATGGAAATCCTCCACCCTGGGGCGGGTGGAGGGGTCTGTCAGACTCTTACTGACTAAAACCACCCCGGTGTTCCATCTCCCACAGACGCCGGGGATCGCGGGAACGTAAGCGACTTCCGCAATCCCCGGCTGGTGCCGGGCCACCTCGCGTCGGCGAGGGGAGTGAGGTGTTTAACTCCCCTCGCTACGTCAAAGAGGGGCGCACGGGAACACCACGCGCCGCCATCTCGGGTCCGGATGAGTGGGGGGCGACGGACATCCCCAAGTCCGCCGCCCCTGGACCCAGTTAGGGGGGCCGGAAGAGGGCAGCGTATGCCCTCCTCCGACGCCCGATGCGCCTGCTGCGGGCAGGGAGAGCGGTTGTGATCTCCCTCTCCCTTTCCGCAGCCTCCTTCTGCGCGATAACTGTCTCGCAGAAGGAGACCACCGCGTCCCAGGACTCCTCACCGCCGACCATAGCATGGACTACGGCCGGCAGCGAGAGGTCACCGCCTACAACAGAGATGAGGGCACGGCGCGGCTCCTCCCAAGCTGCACACTCTGCAAGCGTATGCCGTGCCGTGTCCTCCCGACAGTCGACGCAGTGGTGGCATCGAGCGTCCGGCTCCCTGCCTATGCGACACAAGAACCTCCCGAAGCAGCCATGCCCCGAGAGGACCTGCGTCGCACGAAACGACAGGGAGCCGTGCCTTCTCCCGAGCCAGAGGTCGAGCACTGGCCGGATGGCCTCGATGGTGATGAGGCCGGCGGTAGGGCTCGAAAGCCTGTCCCGCCATTCCGCCACCAGGACCTCGCGCAGCTGCGACCGACGCAGCTCCAAGTGTTGCTGCGTCAGTCTTTCGCCGCGCGCCCGCGCGCCCTCGCGCCACCTATGCAGTGACGCGAGCACTTTCGCCTCCAGGTCCCACGGCGGAGATCCGGCCAGTGCGCAAGCCGCCTCGTAGGAGATCGTGCGATATCCCCTGATGACTCTGACGGCCATCACCCTCTTCCGCAGAACAGTGATGGTGCTGGCCGTCAGGTCAGCCGCCCAGATCGGGGCCCTATAAAGGGCCATCGATCGCACGATCCCCACGTACAACCGCCTACAGGCGGTGCTCGGGTCCCCCAAATTGGGAAGCAGCGTTGATAGCGCCCCCGCCGCGCCCAACAACTTGGGCGCCAGCCGCCGGAAGTGGGGGCCGAAGTCCCATCGGCTGTCGAGCACCAATCCCAGGTACTTCATGGTGGATCGCAGCGCTAATCTAACCTAACTAAATTTAGTTCTATTTTTTAAATGAATTCCCGCCTTAGAGAAGGAAGCATTTACTTTCCCACCCTAAGGTTCCCAAGCAGCGTCTTCCACAAACAAACACCCACAAACTCGGATCAAACAAACATTACTTTCCGAGTATATAAAAATACGAACGCATTCTTATTTCTTACTTCTACCGATGCAACTTTTAACCTTAACTGTTTCTTTCTTTTCTACCGGTATAACTTTTAACCTTAACTGTTTTTTTAGGATTCCGATCATTATATCATTATTCTTTATTTATCTCTCTGATTGTTATATATATAAACTGTTTCTATTATTTCAGACATCGCCGTAAGTCATGGAAATCTTCTAGAATTTTATACCAACGAAACCAAATCTGACAGCGTACGTTTTGGATCCCAAGTCCTCGGAGCTTTAGCTTACGATGGAGTTCACAACATCGTGCTGTACGTCAATAAACAGAGCGGCAATGATGCTGTGTGTGGTTATTACATAACTGAAAATCGTTACTTTTGTTATGAGAGGCACTACAGTAACATTCGTGGCCTCGCCTTCGATCCCGTCACAGAATTACTGTTTTTCAGTGATATAAACTCAAGAAGCATTAACTGGTTTTCATTAAAACCTGGATCTAAAAACAATGTTCATGGAAATCTTTTAATCAAAATAGATCAGGGCATTCCCACTGACATAGCGGTAGACAGCTGTAGAGGGTACGTTTTCCTTTAAATATTGTGCAACTCAACAAAATTGATTTTACGTCGAGAATCGAGATAATCTTTAGGCGTTTTTTTTTACAGGTATGTTTACTGGATCAACACAAACTTGCCGACACCTACAATCGAGAGAGCTCATTTTGATGGATCTGGGAGGGAAGTTATTATTAATCTTAATTCATTGTATGTCAACTCCACTTACACACTGGATCCACACAGCTTAACCATTGACCAACAAACAAAAAAAATGTACTGGATTGAGCCAGTGACTGCAGTAAACTTCCATGTTTATTATACAGATTTAAATGGAAAAAACAAGTACAACTTAATGGATTTTGGATTTCATGACCCGTACGTCAATCCACCATCAAATTCATTTACGGTTTCAAAAACATATCTTTACTGGGTGGACTGGCGCTCTGAAATGGACACTGAAATTTATGTTCGGAAATATGGAAAGATTATAGATACAGGAATTTCAAAACCTATCAACTTGAATACTGCAAGTGTCACCGTGGGTATAGCAGCTAACTATGAAATATCACTAACGAGATACTTAGAAAATAAGTGTGGTGGGTCGTTTTGTGTTCACGGTACGCAAATTATTGGACAACTTATTTGCAAATGCACACCTGGGTACATCGGTGAGCGATGTGACGTTTCAGTATGCGAGAACTATTGTTTCCAAGGCGATTGTTCGCTCAATGATGACGGAAATCCTAAATGCAGGTATTAAAACTATTCTACTCCTTGGATTGTGTTCCTACTTTCACTAAATTACACTTTTTTACTGTCATTATCATTATTTCAGATGTCATAACGGTTATTCCGGGGAAAGATGTGAAGTCAACGAGTGTCATGGTTTCTGCCTGAACAATGGTGTATGTTCGTTAAACGAGGCCGATGAGCCTTCCTGTGTATGTACCGGGAGTTATGAGGGATCAAGATGTGAAGCTGTTCCAAATGACTGCAACACCCACGCGTAGGAATCTGTTTCTCAGGAGAATAAACCTGACCCTTCCTGATTTACTTAAGAACGGTTGAATTGACGAACATTAATTGCACAAAAGCTCGTCATCGTAGATGTGTTTTAACTTTATTTGAGTTGTATGCCTTCAGTTTTCTTTGTATGCATTCCTTTCTTCTAGACATCTAATATTAGTACTTTTCTATTTCTCTCTCTTGTCTCATTCAATAAATTCACATTATATTATGTAATACCAACCCAATGTTTTATTTATTTATAAGTTCGTGGCTCCGCCCGCGTGTCAAATGTTTTATTTCGGGTTCCTAAGTATCCCATGTCGTAATCCAGGTCATGTGTAGGTAGGTAGGTGTCCTTGTGCAAGTTTCATGAAAATTCGTTCAGCAGTTAAAACGTGAAATCGTCACACAGACACATTTGCATTTACAATTTTATTATGGAAATGGGTTACATAGTAGACAAAGCTTGAATTTGGTAATTAATTTCAAAATTTCGAGGCATGTTTAGTCAGAGGTGCGTGATTCAGAGTGGAAATAAAGCGTTTTTAGAATTCGAACATACGGTAAATCACACCGACTTGTAAAGAACCAATCTGCCATTTAGTATGTACCGTAATAGGTATAAGTGTCGCTGATTTTTACGTATCATCATCATCTGCCTACCCTTTTCCCAATTATATTGGGGTCGGCTTCCAGTCAAACGGGATTCAGCTGAATACCAGTATTTTACGAAGAGCGGCTACCTACCAGACCTCCACAACCCATTAATTGGGTAACACGGTACTCCTTGGCAAGACTGGTGTCAGATTATCTGGCTTCTGACTATCCGTAACGACTGCCAAAGATCTACAAATGACAGCCGGGACCAACGGCTTAACGTGCTTTCCGAGGCACGGAGGAGTCTCGGTATGTTAAAATGGTCACCCATCCACAGACCAACCTCGGTAAGCGTTGCTTAACCTTAAAGATCGACCCGTGCGGCTGTTATTATGTAGCCACGAGCTGATTTTTACGTATGTTTTACAAAATATCGATACTTGTAATATAATAAAACTGAAGTGTTTGTTGGAACGCGCTAACCTCTAGAACTACCAGTCTGATTTGGAAAATTCTTTCATATATGGTAGCCACATTCATGAGGAAGGCTATATGCTATACGGGAACGGGAAATTATTAGGTACAGGAATGGGAAAAAACGGGATATGCGTGTACGAAGTCGCGGGCGAAGTGCTATAGTAGGCGCCAGATAAATGTGGAATAAAGTATATTGACCTTTCTATCTAATAACTGTTCATAGGTACCTGAACAATTAAATATGAATCGTTTTTCATTATTAGACAATGTTAAGGATCACGAGAGATGATGATTCGGGACAGCTTTGTGTCATTAATTCCGTTTTTCAAATTAAAAATGTCAATAATTGTAGGTGGGTCAATGACCGTTATTCCACGATTATCTGGCGCCTACTATAGTTGTTAAATAATAGTAATTAAATCATATTTTAACGAGTGATTAGTCAATAGCTCAAATTGTTTTGTTTTTGTATTGTTCAGGATTAAGGTATACAGGACGCAGTTTTTAGTTTTTCCTTTTGTCTCTAATATTCATTATGTTCAATGTCATGCATACCTGTCATTTGCATGGTTACTGAAATGCCGATTTTGAATGTAATTTTATTTGAATTATAAGTGACAGTGCTGTTGGTGTGCTTATTATAAATAAATAAATAAATTATAATAGTCTCAGAGGTGGTCGCCACCTCGCGTGAAATCCTATTCATAGGGCTGAAATTTAGCTTTAGTTTATTTAATAAGTGCTAAATAACGAAAGCCAAAGTCTGCCAGGATTTTGGAGGATGCGAAAATACCTCCTTGACTACTAAAATACCTTAGAAACAACACAAAAAAAAATTGGCCGACGGCCCAAGCTAGCAGGTATGCTTAAGTACATACTTAAACTACTTAGTGAAAAAATAAAGGCATCTCTGTCAGCTCTGGGATCTCAGTACATAGCCGCAAGCAAAAGATACGAGTATATGTAAACGTTTAAGCACAGCCGCGTTTACGTTGCATAATCTAGCAAAAAAAGTCAATTTACCGACTACATTAGTGGCTTACCATGGTCTAGTGATTTCCACCTTAAGATTTGGTATAATATTTTGGGGTCACTGTAGTGAACGAGAAAGCATTTTCAAAGCCCAAAAGCGCTGCCTGAGAGCTATATTTGGTCTTAAAGTAACAGCCAGTTGTGTACCTATATTTAAGTCTCATAAATTTTTAACGTTCCCATGCCTTTACATCCTTGAATTAGCAATATTTGCAATAATAAACCGATGCCTCTTTGCAACTTCAATGTAAACTAGAAAACGAAGTACAGCTATGAGATCTCAATACCAGAATATATTATGCACCGGCGTATTCAAAAGTAGTTTATTAAAAGGAAATGTGAGTTGCATAGCTCCTGTTATCTTTAATAAAATACCTGACCAAATTAAAAACTTATCGTTGCAAAATTTTAAAAACGTTTCACTGAATTACTAGTAAACAAATGTTATTATTCTGTGCAGGATTTCTTAAATGATAATCTTTTGTAATGTAGTAGACTGTAGTTGTCTTTATTATAAAAAAAAAAAATACATTATTTCAGACCTTGATCCATTTTTTGTTAGTATTATACAAACTTATGAGCTATGTTAGTACAAAAATATTAAGTTTTTTTTAATTTTTAATTCATATATCAGTTGCACTCACCTGACGCACCGGGTACATGCACAATTGCACATGTTCATGCACCCAATAGGTACGCCATGACGGTGTAACAAGGCTTATCACTAATGACCCCCAGAATGCTGTTGACGCTCCCACGCACGCATGCTATGTTAAGGCAGAATGTACATAGATCCTATTATATAATTTAACAACTTATTTGTACCTATGTACCTACATTCAAAGCAAATAAAGAACTATTCTATTCTGTTCATAAGAATTCATGATAACTTTGATTATGCATTAACTGCCCTGTTGGTGCCATCTCGTACTTTACAGTAAATACTAGTTTCATTAGGAGGAGCTCGTGGCTAAATAATAACAGCCGGTCGATCTTCGAAGTTAAGCAAGGCTTGCACACAACGAGGTTGGTTTGTGGATGGGTGACCATAAAAACATACCGAGGCTCCTTCGTGCCGTTAGGAAAGCACGTTAAGCCGTTGGTCGCGTCTGTCATTTGTACATCTTTGGCAGTCGTTACGGATAGTCAGAAGCCAGAAAATCTGACACCGGGAAAAGGAGTACCGTGTCACCCAGTTAATGGGTAGTGGAGGTCTGGTAGGCAGCCGCTCCACGTAAAATACTGGTATTCAGCTGAATCCGGTTTGACTGAAAGCCAACTCGACCCCAATATAGTTGGGAAAAGGCTAGGCAGATGATGACTAGTTTTCATTAGGGCGATAATTTAAGCTACCCAATATAATATATATTGGGTAGGTACCCTAAATTATCACCCTAATCCATACATCCATTATGTATCCAGCAAATTACCTATTTAGGTACCCAAACGAAATTTGCATTGTCTAATATCGAGTCGCAATTTATTATTATGCTACGAGAGTATGGACCTACATCAACAGCTTACGTATTAAATAAAATTTCTTATTTTCAAACTATGACAAGCCGGATAAACTGTTTGTTTACAATCAATTAACTACTTTTAGGTAAAGTGGGCTATTTATTTAGGTTAAACTATGTACCTGATTTTGCACAGTTAGGGTTATTAAATATTTAATAAAACATTAATCAGCGAGTGAAAGCGCGAGCAAAGACAGAGTCAGGAACGTAGACATAAGAACAAGAACAAAACTCACAGACATTCTCACCCGGATAGACGTCCAAAAATGGAGATGGGCTGGACATATGATTCGACACCCCATTAACAAATGGAGCAAGCAAGTCACCCTATGGCAACCAAGAGACGGCAAAAGAAGCAGGGGTCGTCAAATCAGGAGATGGGAAGATGACTTGAAACAGACAGCAGGACCATTCTGGATGAGAGTAGCGAGGGACAGGACCCATTGGAAGGAATTGGAGGAGGCCTATGCCAAAAGGCACACCGAACTTAGGGACTTTTTGTAACTTGTAACCCTATGTTTTGGAATAAAAGGCTATTATTATTATTATTATAATCAGCGAGTGTAATCTTATCGTAACGAGAAATCGCCTATTTAATAAAACATTTTTAAATAAATGATTTATAATTTAAAAACGTTCATAGCCAGTGTTTTTCCGTAAACAGTCAGTATTCTGGAAAAGATCATGTTTCATATGTATTTTATGATATTTTTTATTTTGGGTTGGATCTATGTTATTAAAGTAAGTGGGATTTTTTTAGACTGTACCTAGTTTATCACTTACTGTACCTATCTCAATCTGCCTAGACAATAGATATACAGGGTGTTCCAAAGATATCTAATCTCTTCCAAATTAGATTGAACAGGCTTCTTCTGGGTAAGCTCGCTCCATAGTCGACTTTGTCTCTGTAATCTATGACCTAGACTAGAGTCAAGAGCAAACGATATACAGAATGTTCAAAAAGTATGTGATCATATTTAAGGGTGATGTCGGGTAGCTGGCGAGGAAAAAAAAAGCAAAAAATAATAACGCAAAATTCGGACCACAAAAAAAAACTACTAAAAAGTTCTGAAAAGATGTCTTTTTAAGCGATTTGTTACAGTAGCATTTACTTTAGTTCAATCAAAGATTTGATGTTACCAATTGCATCAAACTACTTAAAAAGTACCGTTTATTGCTGTAGATTAAAAAAAAAAACTATATTTTTATGTTTTTTGTTTAGTAACAGAATGCCACTGCTGATATACCCTTTCACTTAATTTCAGTGTATGGAGGTGATTCCAGAGAGGGCAAATCTGATATACTCAAACCCAAAATATTTATATCCGAACGCGACGGCGAACGTACGACGTTACAGCAGAAAGTCACGCTACTACACCACTAAGCAGACCTGGAGTAACAATATATCGGTTAGATTTCAAACTATTCTGTGAAGGACGAAATTTGCGCCAACTCTGCAAAATACAAAATAAAGTAAATGTCAGCAAACTTGTCATTGAATTAGCTAATCAGATCTGCGCTAGACGACTCCAACGAAAATAAACAAATATTACAAAACGTAGAAGCAGACACTCGTCTATTCTCCTGCCCGAAGGATTATGTATATGTATTACTAGTAGTTATTGCAGAATGGGCAACTACAAACTATAAGCATTTTAACACCACATTGCAATCGCCAATCCGCCTGAAAAGCGCGGTGATACTGGCAAACCCCCTCAAATGTTGAGGATCCCAGTTCCCCGCAGTATGTCTACCTTTGATTACGATACCTAAAGGTCTAGGTTACGGCGAAGCAAGGGTGCGAAGAACCCGGCTGATCTCATACGGGGATTCTTCTTCAATAAAACGGACCACTGGACCGACGACGAGACGATCACCAAGCTCAAGAAAGAATTGAGCAGGCTTCGATGTTCTATGCTACGCTCTGCTACGGGTATAGGGTATTCTGATGTCCAAATAACGGGGTGTTCAATACACTTATAACTCGTTCTTCACAATACGGACGACTTACGCAGATTTTGGGAAACCAAAGATCTCAACCAACTTAAAAGATAGTGTTGTAGCACACAGACCAACTTTTACATGGTGTTTCGAACCGGATTACTTGCTTTTTTTCCGAGAGGGTGACCAGTAGTCCCAGTATGGTGTCAGGTTTAGTCGTGCATAACTCCCATGTGTTGCAGATCATGGTAGGTATAAGTCAGCTCCTACACAACGAGTATCGGCGCTCTTTCGTGGAGATGAGCCACAAGTTTTGCGACCTGGTCAACAAGGAGCCCTACGTTGGAGGCGCCCTTAAGAACGCAGGCCTGGTGTGCCCTTTGCCTCCTGTGAGTAAAATTAGCTTCACAAGAATTTATTTGTAAAGCCAAATTCGAAACAAACGTCGCCATTCTTACTAAACAAACATTTGTTATATAAGACAAAATTAATTTTAGATTAGGCATTATAAGATGGTCTTGGGTGAAAAAGTCAGTAACAGTCACACTTCATTACGACTGCAAAATACTGGACTAAGGTAACATAAATTATGACCCGAAATGATTGATGATCCGAATGAAGGGGAGGCATAATTATGTCCTGTAGTGGGCTAAAATGACGATGATGAAGAACAATTTTATGACATTCTTGGTGACACCCCTCTCTATCCCCAGGGTTACCACGGCTTATCGAACATCACAGCCCCAACTGAGCACTTTCCCAGCGTGTTTCCTTTCGAGAAGGGTCGCATTGAGGTCACGCTGAGCATCACTGACACCAAGGAACCCGTCTTGCAGGTTTTCATCGTGGCTTCCTTCAAGCAGAGGTCTTAGAAGAAATAAGGGTATACAGGGTCTGTGGTTAAAATCTAATTGTAATTGCTCCACCTTCCTAAGTTTGACAGCAGCTTTCTAATGCCCGGGATACACAAGGCTAGCTTCTCTAGCCAAGATAGTAAGCCAGCTTGTCTGCGACTGTGTTTGCTAAATAGTTAGATAGAATAAACTTGATTGTACACCAAACATCTTCATCTTTTTTCATTTCTCACAACACACTAGTCTTAAAAATTACCAAATTGTCTCACTGTGTATCTGTGGAGAACGTTGTTGATTTCACATTTGTATCATTTCTATATCATATCTTTTGTAATCTAAGTGTGTAATTGTTTGTTTTCCCAAATAAATAAAATAAAATAAAATAAACATAGTTTGTAACCTTTTTCAGTCGCCAGTTGATTCCGTCTTCGTAAATGAACTAGCAACAGGAATCTCTCACTCCTACTTTAATACACGCGAGGAAGGTAGTTATTAAGAAACTGGCTTATACTCGCGGGTTCGCTCGCGTTCATTTAGCCTATAACCGAGTCCACGACCCCATCTATCCAAGGGCGTACCCAGGATTTGGGCTAGGAGGGGGGGAAGCTCTAACCTGTTTCGCTGGTTGTTGTGCTCCATGGCCGACGGCTAAGCACTGTGCCGTCGACGAGTGCGGGTGCGGGCATCCGTCCGTGCCCCTGCTTCAAATCGGTGTACACTGCGGCGTGGATCGCCAACCCCCTCATCGCTGTGTCTTATGGCCACGATGAGGGGATTTGCGGTCAGAGGAGTGATTGCGTAACAAGCAAACTCAGTTTCACATATATTAGTTTTTGCCCGCGATTTCGTACGCGCATATCAAGTTTTTTCCCGTTCCCGTAGTAATTTCGGGAAATCTTCTCTTAGTGCTCCCCTACTCTCCCCAAGCAAGCTACATACCAAAATTCAGCTTTCTACGACCAGTAGTTTCGGCTGTGCGTTATCTGTCAGTCACTCAGTCAGTAACGGAAAAAAATTATAATGTCACCGGAAAATGGCAAACTCCGTATGAATATAAAATATCTTGAGAGATTGTAAACTCTCGATAAATTGTCAACTGAACAATTGGAATACTTTTTTTTGGAAGTCATTTCGAGAAATTGTGGACTGACATAAAATGGCGACCAATCAGAGCACAAGTCTACAATTTATCAGTTTTCGTGTGACCTGGAAACAAGTCTCTCATTGATCTATTCAGAGAAAACAAAGACCAATGAGGGGCCAAGTTTCCAATTTAACTATCACACCAAAACAGACAAATTGTAGACCAGAGAGCTGATTGGTCGGCAGTTTTCGGAGATATTATAGAATGGAAGATTTTGATTCGTATAATTGCAGAACAAATAAATGTTCATTTGACAATTTATCGAGAGTTTACAATCTCTTAAGACATTTTTTAATCTTACGTAGTTTGCAATTATCCGGTGATATATATTGATTGATTAGGAGGATACACATTGGCTTGGTAGGTATTACTTTTATGTTATCTGTTGAATATTCATTGTTAATATGAGGGTGGTTGCATCCACTCCATATAAGTTGTGTCGCATGCCAAATAACCTCAGTGTGCTACCAGCTGTCCGTCGTTTCACTTGTGTTACGTTCGCATAAATATCATTATCATTCTCAGCGGTTGGATTTTTTTTGTGACTATTACCTATAATTTGGGGACGACCCAATATACGAGGTTATCATGAGTGCTCGTACGCAGTAGGAAGGTATTATTTAGACGGATATTTCTCTTAGATTGAGAGCCAGACTCAGTCATCGAATTACCGGAAAAAAGCAATTTGTAGAAGAACTTGACCATTAGGGGTCCTTTTTTTAAGGATGAGATATCATCAAATGACTTCTTCCGCTCTGGGTGGAGTGGAAGGGCGTGTCAGACTCTTACTGACTAAAACCCATCCGTGTTCCTTCTAAAGCCTTTTGCGTTCCAGGGCCGCGGTAACTCTTTCGAACAAATTCCGCAACCCTTGCAGGCTCTGGCCCTAGCGGGCCCCGTCCCTATGCTGAAATCTCTTTGAGGCGCGCTTGGAACACAACGCTCCATCGACCCGGGCCCGGTTGTGATCGGACAGCGAGCCACCCAACGCCGTCCGCCAGCCTGCGCCTACGTTGGCCGGGGGTCGCCCTGCAACTTCCGACGCCCGGGGCGTCTTCTCCTGTAGCGGCGGTTGGGGCGACGGCCTTGTTTTTCCCTTGCGCGGCCCGCCTCCTCTTTCGCTAGCATTACTGCTTCGCAGGAGGAGGTGACCGCTTCCCAGGCCTCCTCGTTCCGGACCATGGATTTAACCAGGGCCGGACGCGAGAGGTCGCCGCCGCCGATCGCCTCGACGAGGATACGGCGGTGCCCCGCCCAAGCCGGGCAGACCTCCACCGTGTGCTCCACCGTGTTCTCCGGACGAACTATTAGGGGTCCGAAAATCAGGCTCTTTTTGCAAGGATTTTTGTAACGATCTTTTGGCCACAAAATATTTCATTTACGAGTAATTTCCGAACGAAACTAATATCTTGGGATAGTGACCGATATGCAGAATATAAACAGCTGGTCTGCCACGTCTAATGTTGGCCGATCCCGCTGGTAGACCAAGGGGCTTTGCCTGAACTGTATGGGCAACTGGTGCCTTTTTATGGCTCATGAATACCATTGTTAGATGTGTACCGTAAAAAACAATAGTTACAATGGCAGCTCAGCTCTAAAGTAAATCCGTCCCGAGTTATGATGACTTTAGTATGAGCCCTAATCTATGACGCGTATTTAATTGGGAAATGTTAAACTTTGTTACAAGATAATAATTATATTATACCTACAGTTAGCTGTATGTATTTAAACAGTCGTTTTGATAACCTTATTCATTTTTAGTAATGTTTCTACAAAACACAAAAAAAAAAATACATTTTTAGGTATATGTATGTTTGGATAAATTCGTTTATCAGGAAATCCATACATTGTATGTTACTAAAAAGGTTGTTTTGCCCCACCACTGTTTACCCAATTGCCCCAGAAGGGTATTTCACTTTTCAGATGTACGTAGGTAGAGTCGACTGCATATCAATAAGTCAGGTAAGTGGTCAAACACATACTTCCACTACGAAAACCGGCTATGCAGTTACGAAACAAAGAAGGCGTGTCCATCTCTCAGCTTCCTTTTGTTTACGTCCCAACAATCGGGCACTACACTTTAAATAAAAGTAAATTATAGCATTTAAGTAACCTATGTAAGTTTAAGTAACCTTTTTTGGCATGGCTCCAAAAATTTACAATAACATTCCCGAAAATATAAAAAATTTGCCCTTATTAAAGTTTAACAAAAGTCTCTACTCGCTATTAATTGAAAATGTTATTATAGTGTACAGGATTTCATTAATGAAAAAATTTAATATTTCATGTGCAATAAACATTTGATGTGCTTTCAAGCGTCTTTATAATTTTAGATTTTATTAAGATATTTATTAAATTTAAAATATTTTCTTTCTTGTAATTACTTAATTTTGTTTTTTCGTTTTACATAATTATAGTTTATAATTTGCTGTCATTTTTTTCAATATTTGTACGCCTTCACGGCAAAACATAGCGCCCATGTGTTTAAACCTAAGACCTTTATGTAAATACCTATGTTTCACAAATAAAGTCTGATTCTGATTCTATGTCCATAAAATCAAAATCATCCAAACACAGAGCCGTGCTTGATAAATGCCGATAAGTCGTGTGATTATATTGTGACTAGTGCTGTTATTGTGCCTATCGTGGTAAATACTTATCAGCGAACGGTGGGCGTCACCAAATACTTTTGAGACTACTTTTACAATTATATGGGTAGTAAGATATAAAATCCCAAAGGAACTCGTGGCTAAATACTATCCTGTGGGTTAAATTCCAGGTCGGACAATAATATTGGCTTTTCCATCAGTATTTAGTAGTAGCGCCCGTCTGAATTAGTACTAGGGTTGCCACCCGTATCTTCTATATTATATAGTACTAGCACAAAACCTACTAAATCCGCGGGGACTTCGTCCGCGCGGATTTAGTAGGTACTCCACAAACTTCAAAGCCCGCTCTACACCCTTTAATTTTGGAAAATTAATCAAAACGATTTTCATTATTACTCAGGCATTTCTGCTGCTGATTCTGTGGTCTCTGGATCAGCGCAACTATCCACCCCATTCACCGTGTCAGGGGTTGATTTTGCAAAATTTGTTAGATGTGTTTCAATTATCCCACTTTAAGTTTGTTCATACCTATTCCCACGTAAATTGAAGTAAGCAGTAAGGTCCTCCCCTAAACACTTCATCACCCCTTTTCGCCCTTTACGGGGTTTTTTTTCGAAAAATCCAAATATTTGTTATTCTTATTTTTTTATCCAAATCATCATTTATGCCGTGTTTCAACTTTATCGGTTTTTTCTTACTTAGAGCATTTTTATACCCGTCGTAGCTTTGAAACGAAAGGTCCGATTTGAATAATTTAAAGTGATATTAACATGTACATAATCAACCTTAATTATCAGACCATTTAAATAGGTAAGAATTAATATCTTGATATCAAAATCATCACTTTTTCTTTCCAACTGGGCTTTGATTGAATAATTTTTGCAAAAAGCGGTCATTGCGACTTAACCATAATAACTAGTTAGTTAGACACATAGCCGGACTTTGTTCTAGGTAATGATGAGTACTTTAATTATGTAGTACATTATTTTTATGTATCATCAATAGTTTTCGCAGCGCATGACATTGTGTAATTTTTTTTTGGTTTGCATAATTCACGTTTTAGTAAGAATCATTATTTTCTGGAATTAATTATAGCCTATGTTACTCAGTGAAGATGTAGCATTCTAACAGTGAAAGAATTTTTAAAATCGGTTCAGTAGTTTTTGAGCCAAATCGTCACAAACAAATGTTTCCTCTTTATAATATTGGTTTAGATTCAGCTCGAGACCCCTTTCAGTGTTTTTCGCTAATCCTCATAGTTTCGGATTTGGCCATCACCAACTCACCTGTAAATAAAATTCTTCCGTTACTGAGTGACTGACAGACAGCACACAGCCGAAACTATTGGTCGTAGAAAGCTGAAATTTTGCATGAAGCTTCCCTACACTCCGTAGAGGAGCATTAAGAGGATTTACCGAAATTCCTACGGATACAGGAAAAACGGGACATGCGCTTACGACGTCGCGGGCAAAAGCTGCTGTTTGCACGAACGCGACTTCAATGCGATGCGTTGCGACACATCTGAAGTTCGTCACAATTCGCAGCGCAGTAGGCTATTTTACAACCGATCATAACACCGCGCATGCGCGGTCTTGCGGAAGCTGGTTCGTGAAGTGGCGTCTCAGTCGCTCGTATACGTTCGATGCTTACTCGTGTCTCGCTTGTTCAATGCAAAAAGACTATCGATGCCATAAGTGTTAAACATTGTTATTATTTTTAATTAGTTGTTTTTGTTATTGTTTTTTTATCTTCTTATTAATGCCTTTAATGGCCCCACAAATTTATTTATGGAAGGAGTTTCGGAAATTTTGAGCGATATCGACTGTGTAAATACTAAAAGACTATATTGACTAATAAACTTTATATCGAACTAGTTTGGGTAATGCGCTGTGTGTGTGTGTTTGTGTGTGTGTGCTTGTGTCTGTGTTTGTGTTTGTGATCCACCTTCGACCTGCGACATCGAGTTAGCTGGCTATACTTCAAGTGAAATAAATGAAAGCTACATTTAAAGGTACATGCAACCTTTAAATTTACCTTTCATTTATTTGGTGAGAACACAATCCGTCACTTTCAATTACCTATACTTATTACCTTCTTATGCAATTCTACCTACTTATCTTACAATCGCAAACTGCTTCTACAACTTTATTCAAATGAGTTAAAAAACACTATTCAAGAACGTACATAATATAATACGTTTAAAACACAAATAATTTTACGCGCTAACACTTTTTACGCGATTGCACCTGCGCGGTCTTCACAAACACCTGAACTTCAGACAGGCAAAGATGCTTGATCAAAACTATGCGCTCGAATCGTCCCGACCCATCGACATCATAAACAAAAGAAGGACAGCATCACATGCGCGTAAATATCAGGCCAACTGCAGTGCGGTTCTGTAAATATGTCGAAGTGAAAACTTAGGCGAAGTGAACGTTAAGTGTGCTGTCAAACCGTACAAACACAATGGAATGACAGCTCACTTGTCGTTCACTCCTCCTAAGTGTACATCTACGGAATAGACCGGCTGATCGCGTTCACTTTATTTCGCGCCGCGCCGCGTCTTTCCCTGAGCGTTTGGTCACGCAGGCACGCAGTTCGCTCACGTATGACGCATCGTTACACTTTCACGCTTAAATCGCTGTTGATTATAAATTTCGGCATAGAGATAGATGGGATCGTGGACACGGTTATAGGCTACTTGGTAGCTACTGGTTAAAAGTCAGTTTCTTAATAACTACCTTCCTCGCGTGTATTAAAGTAGGAGTGAGGGAATCAACAGGCAACTGAAAAAGATTACAAACTATGTTTGGTGTACAATAAAGTTTATTCTATCTAACTATTTAGCAAACACAGTCGCAGACAAGCTGGCTTACTATCTTGGTTAGAGAAGCTAGCCTTGTGTATCCCGGGCATTAGAAAGCTGCTGTCAAACTTACGACGGTGGAGCAATTACAATTAGATTTTAACCACAGACCCTGTATACCCTTATTTCTTCTAAGACCTCTGCTTGAAGGAAGCCACGATGAAAACCTGCAAGACGGGTTCCTTGGTGTCAGTGATGCTCAGCGTGACCTCAATGCGACCCTTCTCGAAAGGAAACACGCTGGGAAAGTGCTCAGTTGGGGCTGTGATGTTCGATAAGCCGTGGTAACCCTGGGGATAGAGAGGGGTGTCACCGAGAATGTCATAAAATTGTTCTTCATCATCGTCATTTCAGCCCACATCCCCTTTTATTCGAATAATCCCACCCCCTCCCTTTTATTAATAATTTATGTAACTATAGTCCAGTATTTCGAAGTCGTTATGAAGTGCATGCCTGTTACTGACTTTCTCACCCAAGACCATCTTAAAATGCATAATCTAAAATTAATTGTAAATTGGTTGATGGCATGCCTTATTTAAAAAATGAATTTTGAGTAAAAATGGCGACATTTGTTTCTATTTGGCTTCACAAAGAAGATTCTGGTGAAAATATACTTTCTCCACATGTTACATAATAATTTTACTCACAGGAGGCAAAGGGCACACCAGGCCTGCGTTCTTGAGGGCGCCTCCAACGAAGGGCTCCTTGTTGACCAGGTCGCAAAACTTGTGGCTCATCTCCACAAAAGAGCGCCGATACTCGTTGTGTAGGAGCTGACTTATACCTACCGTGAACTGCAACACATGGGAGTTATTTACGACAAAACCTTACTGGGACTACTGGTCACCCTCTCGGGAATAAAGCAAGTAATCCGGTTCGAAGGACCATGTAAAAGTTGGTCTGTGTGCTACAACACTATCTTTTAAGTTGGTTGAGATCTTTGGTTTCCCAAAATCTGCGTAAGTCGTCCGTATTGTGAAGAACGAGCTATAAGTGTATTGGACACCCCGTTATTTGGACATCAGATTACCCTATATCCGTAGCAGAGCGTAGCATAGAACATAGAAGCCTGCTCAATTCTTTCTTGAGCTTGGTGATCGTCTCGTCGTCGGTCCAGTGGTCCGTTTTTATTTAAGAAGAATCCCCGTATGAGATCAGCCGGAATCTTCTCACCCTTGCTTCGCCGTAACCTAGACCGTTAGGTATTGTACTCTAAGGTAGACAGGCTGCCTGGTACTGCGGACCATTTTTTTGTTGTGCTCAAAATTTCAGAGGGTTTGTTATTATGACCATGCTTTTTCGGCGGATTGGCGATTGCAATGTGGTGTTAAATGCTTATAGATTATAGTTGCCCATTCTTCAATAACTACTAGTAAAATCTATACATTATCCTTCGGGCAGGAGAATAGAAGCGTGTCTGCTTCAACGCTTTGTAATATTTTGTTTATTTTCGCTTGAGTCGCCTAGCGCAGATCTGATTAGCTAAGTCAGTGACAAGTTTGCAGACATTTACTGTATTGTGCAGAACTGGCGCAAATTTCGTCCTTCACAGAATAGTTTGGATATCTAACCGTTATATTGTTACTCCAGGTCTGCTTAGTGGTGCCCATCAGATTGATATAGTAGCGTGACTTTCTACTGTACCGTCGTACGTTCAACGTCGCGTTCGGAGACAAATATTTTGGGTTTGTGTATGCCACATTTGCCCTCTCTGGAATCACCTCCATGCACTGAAATTAAGTTAAAGGGTATATCAGCAGTGTTATTTTGCTGCTCTATTTTGAAAATCAAAAAGTCATTTATTCAAATGAGGCTGAGTGCCAGCACTTTTTGAACGTCAAAGTTCTACATAAAGACAGTCCCCCAAAACGTCCGCCCGTCACCACTTCCTAGTGTTATAGCTGGGAAGAAGAAGTGGCACAACAAACTCCCCAGCAACACATCTGTCTGTTGAATTTATATACGGAAAAATAAAATATTCAAACTGTTAATCAAATTATGAAATTAATTGACACTTGGTAGCTAGCACACGCCATACTTACACACGTATACTTCGGTGGAGTGAGTATGAAATGAACTGTCAGTCCATCCAAACAAGATGGAATGACTTTTATTCCATAAACTGACACGGTGAGAAGTTGTCAGATTAGACCGGCAGAATGGACACCATTAGTTGTAGCGGTAATAGAGAATATGCATGCAATTTGTTTATTTGCAAAATAAAATACTTATTATCTCTAGTAAACAATTATGAAAGAATTTTTAAAATACCTTCGTTAGTGTAAAGTTATTAAGCTTCAAAGTTGACAATTAGAAAGAGAAGTCCGATACAAACTGTGACGCCAAATACAGCTGCCATAGAAAACAGCGTTTTCGCGAGAGGGACAGATATATTTGTTTAAAATAGTTATATCTAGTTTGTGTTTCGGTCAATTCCGATTCTTTTTTCACTGGTAGTATTATTTTTTTGAATACTTATAGAAAAACTATTTAGATAGTAAAAAAAAAAATAATCGTGCATATTCCCGATTAGGATAGGTTAAATTTTAAGCAAGTAAGTCTAATTAAATAGCTCGTGTCAAAACGTTTTTTACTATTTGACTTCTGTGAAAAGTAGGCATCAGCCACATCTTCCACCACTCCTGATATCTTCCTCCTCACTTTTTGCAGTACAATTTATATGCTCAGAGATCCAGAGAACCAGAGGAGGAGCTCGTTGCTAAATAAAAACAGCCGCGCGGGTCGATCTATAAGGTGAAGCAACGCTTGTTGAGGTCGGTCTGTGTATTGGTGACCATCTTCTGAATGTATCGAGACACCTCGAAAATTCAAAAGAAAAATAGCAAAAAAAAAAATCGTCCACAAAAAACGACTAAACAATACCGAAAAAATGACTTTTCAAGAAGTCCGATGCAGTTGGTAACATCAAATCTTTAATTGAACTAAAGTGAATGCCACCGCTTCAAAAGACATTTCTTCGGAAGTGTTTAGTCGACTTTTCTTTTTGCTATTTTATTTTCCCAGCTACCCAACATTACACCCAACATCACCCATAAATATGACCACACACTTGTACATCTATTGGCTAGGCTGATTGAGATAGGTACCAGGGCAACCTCGCTCTTGTATTGGTTGATAAACTAGATTTTAGTCTAAAAAAATGCCACTTACTTCAATAACATAGATCCAACCCAAAATAGAAAATATCATAAAATGTGTATGAAACATGGTCTTCTCCAGAATACTGACTGTTTGCGGAAAAACACTGGCTAGGAACGTTTTAAATTGAACACCATTTATTTAAAAAAAACCGGCCAAGTGCGTGTCGGACCACGCACACAGGGTTCCGAAGTTACCTTTCTCCTAAACCATGCCAGTCAAATAGTAAAATATTGATTGCTTGATTTTAAGTAATTTTCTATTATATTATTAGGACATTTTTACTAACCCAGTTCCATTTTATAAGTTCGTCGACTATTACTTATTAACTCGTTAAGCCTAGGTAGCGTTGATAGTTTTAGCACATAGTTTCTACTCAATATTTTTAAATTACCTATCCAACGACACTCAACACCATGAGATACACGATAAAAAATTTCATCGCGACTTTACTTGCACACTAAAACACTTTTTTCAAGATTTTATTTTACCACTTTATTGGCGTGTTTAATATGTAAGTATACTCATACCAAATTTCAATTTTCTAGTGTTAAGCGTCTCTGAGCTAGTAGTCAACAAGGGTTCCTTGTTGACTACGAAACCCTAAAAACGTTTAATGAAATGGGTGATTTTTAGTTACGATAAGATTACATTCGCTGATTAATGTTTTATTAAATATCTAATAACCCTCATTGTGCCTACTATTCATCAGAAAAACACGCGTTTCGTTACTAAGTGAGGTACATAGTTTACCTAAATAAATAGCCCACTTTACTAAAAGTAGTTAATTGATTGTAAACAAAGAGTTTATCTGGCTTGTCATTGTTCGAAAATCAGAAATTTTATTAATAGGTAAATGGTTGATAAAGGTAAGTTCATACTCGTCGCATAATGATGAATTATAACTTGATATTAGACAATACAAATTTCCTCTGGGTACCTACATAAGTAATGCGCTGGGTACATATTATATTGGGTAGCCAAAATTATCACCCTAATGAAAACAAGTATTTACTATAAATAAGTAGGTACAAGATGGCACCAATAGGGAAATTTATGCATTATAATTAGAATTCTTTCGGGCCAGAGGAAAATGTCCGACATCAATACCTACCATAAAACTAGGTGGAATACCTCTGAAGAGGGTGGAAAATTTTAGATACCTTGGACATATGTTGTCCTCTGATCTGAGAGACGATGCAGACATAGAGCGAGAACGCAGGGCGTTGTCTGTAAGGGCGAATATGATTGCCCGCAGGTTTGCTCGTTGTACCACTGAAGTGAAAACCACATTGTTCAAGGCATTTTGTACATCCTTCTACACGAGCAGCCTGTGGGTCACGTACACGCGCGGACAGTACAGCGCCTTGCGTGTGCAATATAATAATGCATTCAGAGTGCTGATGGGGCTGCCCCGATTCTGTAGCGCATCAGGGATGTTCGCCGAGTCACAAGTAGACTGTTTCTACTCTACTATGCGAAAACGGTGCACATCCCTGGTGCGCAGGGTTCGGACTAGTTTCAACGGCATCCTGAGGGCATTCGCGCAGAGGTTCGATTGTCAGTACCTGAACCATTGCTGTATGGTTCACTTACTGAGCAATCGAAACCAGTAATATGTATATTTGGATTTTTACGTGTTTTTATGTGTGTGTGTTTTTGTTATTATTTTGTTATGTGTAATTATTATGTGTAATGTGTGTGCTATGATCCATGTTGGTCGAAATAAACGTTTATTATTATTATGACTAAATGGTCATTAGTAGGTATATATAATAAATAAGGGGGGGCCCAAAATTAATCCTTGTGGTACGCCGGATGTCACGTTTACAGTACCAGAGCGGAACTCTCATAATTCTTTAGATAAATAGAGTTCTGTTTATAACAACAGACGAGTGAGGGCCAAAGAAACAAATCAACGCGATTATAGTTACATGTGTTGTTTCAATTTTGTTTTTTTATATGGTTTACCTTGTTGAAAGCATTTTGGCAGTCTGTATTATAAACCTCATCGACTTACATCTAAAAAAGTTTCTATAATAAATCCGTGTAAGTAGTTGTTTTATAATCATTTTAAAACAGTCTCATTAGGGATCTCGTTTTAGGTTGGATGACCTTCTTGATTGATGTTGAACCAAGTGACTATTTTACTTTAACCTATACAAAACTATTTCTTTGAGAAATACTGTGAAACTGAAAACCAAACGTCCGTGAAAAACTGCAGCTGCACCCTGATAGGATCGTTCGGTTGTCTGGCTGTCTGTCTGTCTGTCAGTTCGTCTGTCACAACCATTTTTTTCCGAATATACTGGATCGACTCTGTTGAAATTTGGTTCACAGAAAAACATCTGTGACCCAAATACGAACGCATTATATAAATTAATAAATTTTGAGCATCACTTCTGGGCATCATTTGTATTTTGGGTCAATCTAATTCGAGCAATGAGCAATAGGCAATGAATTAATTGGTTGACGTGCAGAACTGTCCATAGAACCTCTCGATCTTCGTGAAAATATCAAATTACTTAATGTGCATCCGTAAATATTTACTCCGAATTGACGACTCTAGAACCCTTCACTGTGTGTGTGTGGGTCGTGTACACACGCGCTTGGATGGATTTTTTCTTGGAGCTTTTTATTTATATAAGTACCTACTTCTTTGTATTTGTGACCCGTAACAAATTAGTAATCCATTTTTAAACACTTTCTAGGATCCAATAGCGCTGCCAGGGTTGCCAATTTGTTCGAAAGAGTCACCGCGGCCCTGGAACGCAAAGGGTTTTAGAAAGAACACGGATGGGTTTTAGTCAGTAAGAGCCTTTCGCTCCACGCCCTTCCGCTCCACCCAGAGCGGAAGAAGTCATTTGATGATTTCCCCTCCTTAAACAAAAAAAAACATCCAATAGCGGCGTGATATCTTCGACGATTAGAGGGTCTGAGATCCAAATAATGACGAAGAAAGGGCTGGCTCTCATGGGAGTAGCTCCCTAAACGAAAAATCGCACTCACCTCATCTGCTTGTAGTCTGAATTGACTGATTAAAACAAAATAAAACCTCAGCCACGTTTTTATCACGACAGGACCTCTCTATGTTACTTGCAGTGCAATGTTGTGCCAAGGAAATAAGGATTGCTTTTTTCGTTACGGGAAAGAAGATATCCGCATCCTTTAACACTTCAGCAAGGTCAAGATCATTATCATCATATACACTGCTGGACATAGGCCTACACCAAGGGGGGGGGGTTGCCATAATGGTGGTGAGCCACTTGGTCGCCTCTTACGACACCCACGGGAAGTGATGGGTAAAACATAGTATTGGTGGGAACTGAGAGATTATACATTTAATATGATCATTGCATTTATATGTCGTAGCCAATTGGTTAATCAGAACGCCGTTTAATCAGCGGCCTAATAAATGACATCCAACCCATACGTCCAATAAGACATTTAGTAAACGGGCTGGTAGATGCTTAATGCGTCATACATACCATTCCAACCTTATCTATTCGTGTTGGAGTGCCCTAAGCTCCCTGTGCCCGATGTTCCGTTACTTGGCTAGGCAAGTCATTAAACGATATTGAACGAAGTCATCTGCCTAGCTGTTCAATGAACTGCCGGATGTCACATAGGCCGCTGATTAAACGGCGGCTTCGGCAGTTGCGGAATTTGTTCGAAAGAGTCACCGCGGCCCTGGAACGCAAAGGGCTGTAGAAGGAACACGGATGGGTTTTAGTCAGTAAGAGTCTGACATGCCCTTCCGCTCCACCCAGAGCGGAAGAAGTCATTTGATGATGACCATCCTTAAAAAAAAAAAATAGTAAGTTAGCTGCGACTGATACATACCGGGTAAAACGGGGTGGATAGATACTTTGATTGGAATTTTCACGCTATTTGAATGTTGTTTGCAGCAATGAAGAACTCCAATTTAAAAAAAAAAAAAATATTTAAATGGATGCTTTGCGAGAAACAATTAATATGGTATTTATGTAAAAAAAACCAATAAAAGTTTCGTTTTTATTCACTCCTGCGTTTCTATCCACGATAGTCTTCAAAGTCAAAGTCGAAGTCAAAGCATTTATTTCAAATAAACCATTATCAGGTACTTTTGAATTGTCAAAGTCAGTCCGTCAAAAACATGAAGCTATTTGCACGTTCGAAAGCGTAGATCTCTATGGAGAAGAACGTGCAAGAAACTCCACGGACACTCTTTTAAATCATTTTATGTTTACAAAAATCCTGGTTACATAAACCTTGTTGCTTCTATATATGAGAACAATGTAAAGAAAGAAAAAAAACAATTTATAGTATGAAATATTAAAATGAGGCAGTGGCAACCAAGGGATGACCAGTCTCCACTGACGGCGCCCGTTCACGAACATGACGCGTGCATCAGCACCATTCAGCTCAACCATTTTGAAGGGAACTGAATGATCCGATACACGCGCCACCATCAGCGAGACATTGGAGTGAGCATGACACACCCTCAACTGCCCCTGCTATTTCATGTCAAAACAAGGAAACTATTATTAACATAATGGTCCATGGTTCTCACATTTACAGAACTTGAAATAAAAATTGCTTCTACATTATATAAAACTATGAATATCAATCTGAAAAGACAGAAAAAGAAAAGTTTATTCCAAACATAATATAAGATTATGCGGAATAGTATTATTATTAGACATAAAAGAGGGTGAGCATCTCTTCCAAATATAAAACCTAACTAGTGGAACCAAGCGGCTGAGGCTGTGGAGCAGGACCGGCAATTTCACTTCAATTGTAATGCATTGTCAATGGGTTCCTATGCATGAGAATTTGGCTATCTGAGGGCCCATTCTTCTATGTTTTAAACAACTTTTTCACTTACTATACATCCTTGTTAGGATGCCGATCCCCTTCCCGTACCTCCTTACGCCCTTGGCGCGAGGACAAGCGCGCGTACAAATTTGTGGCAACAGTGGCGACTCTGGGATCTTGGACTATGCGAATGATACTAAACAGCGATACTATAAACATATCGAAGTGAAGGCTTGAGTGAAGTGATTACGAAGTTAGCTTTCAATCAACAAAATAGCTGAAAAATTATCATTCCCACCCTTGTCTCCAAAACTAACGAATCTAAAATTTAAAAAAAAAATGCCTATAAATTACAGGAAAACCTATAAGAAGTCTATGGTTGGAAAGTAAGATTACAAAAATGAGATTGCATACGAGTCCGTCTCGCACTGGGCCGGCGTTTTTATAAACCATTGTTTGTATTTATTAGAAAGAAAGAAAGAAGAAAGAAAGAAAAATAATTTATTTGGTACAGCATAAGGCACAAACACAAAAGCTCGGTAACACGTAAAATGAATAAAAATAACAAAAAAGTTTCAAAAACAGCACAAACAAAAAAAGATAACAATAAAGTTGCGTGCCTCATGACTGCATCAAAACAGGCTCAGTTCAGCATGAATGCCAGACAACTAGTGCCTGACGCTGGTTTTCAACTGACCTGTGTTGTGATTTGATTGATTAGGAGAGCTAAGAACAAACACGATTCAGAAAAAAAACGAATGTTCAAACGTAGGTAATGTTCTCGGTCTAAACAGCGGAAAGCCAGATAAAACTCGTTGCTTCCAATCAATTTACTTCTTTTGGTAAAGTGGACCATTTAAACCTAATTTTCTTACAAACCATGATATTTCATAAATAATAGCACTGGCATTACGGCTTATTTACTGTTTAATTTAACATTAATCAGCGACTGCTATCTCATCATAACTAAACATCGCCTGTTTTCAGAAAACTGTGTTAATAAATGCATTTCATTTTGAAACGATCGTTAACAGGGTTCATTCATGGTTCATTCAGTCAACGGTCTGATAAAAAATGTTTTATATTCACTATACGTTATTTTCTTATTTGAGTTTGATGTATGTCATTGAAGTAAGTAACAGTTTTTAACCACACTACACTTTAATAATAGTCTATGACACGGCAAAATATAAATACTCTCATCTGTAATTGCCTAATTGCACATAGGTTGTCTATTATCTAGCTAAATCTGGGACCTACGCTGTTAAATAGTACTTACTAACATTTTATTTTTGTTTTATATACGTACGTAGGTACTTAATGCTGTTAGATAGGAAATAAACTACGGTTTCATTTAAAAAAAAAACCGGACAAGTGCGAGTCTGACTCGCGCACCGAGCGTTCCGAACAAATTCGTACTACATGCATGTGGATAGTTCGTCTATCATGGGAATCTATCCATACCTTATAAAGTTTTTAAACTATGTACTTAAGCAATCGCATTACTCTGAAGAAAAGATAAGTAGATTGAAGGAGAAATTTAATTTTGTAGTTGAATAGTATGTTGTTATATTTACAAGAGTCGAAAGGAATCAATTCCCATACGAGGTATTTTGACGTGGGCAGCTACAGTCCGAATAGGAATTGAAAGGAAAGCAAAAAATAGTACTTTTATTTTCTTAACTGCTCGCCACTTCATAAAATCATTGTATGTATTTAATTATCTTTCTTTCGAAATTTCAGGAAAAAGATTTTCGATAACTGTATTTGCCTCGTCCTTAACCGAATCTGGGGTCAACATTTCAGAATCGCTTGTACTCATTTCTTATCAATATTAGTCCATAAAACCTAGATTTTGAGTTTCAGTACAGCTTACAGAGTTAGTATCCCGCCAAATTCAGTATTTTTTTATTTTAAATATGGAACACACCGCGTCTCCGACGCGGGCCATCCCGCTTAAAAGGTATTTTTAGGGTTCTGTAGTCAACATAACCGTTTCGCCATGTCCATCCTTCCGTTTAGCTCAGATACGCTTCGAACTAGAAAGTTGGAATTTAAAATAATTCTAGAAAAAAACAAATATTTAAGACCCCTAACACGTAAAGTGGATTTTGAATGAGTGGAATACAATATATATATATTTTTTTTCAATCTTTTTAAAATTACTTAGGTCCATGACCATATTTTTTACAGCACATGTTCACAAACATATTTAATTTGATAAAATATAATTTTCATCTGGTAAGCAAGTGATTGAAAGTCGATCTTACTTGGGATCTTCTACTAATAAAAGCAGACGCCATCTAGCAGCGACTGGCGCAACTAGAAGGGCACACTCTCTGGCTGACGCTGGTTCCGCCGCCCACCGCTGGAGGGCGCAACGTGTATGTCAGTCACATGTTCTGCCTTGCTTCTTGCCAAATTTCACGATTCTAGGTCAACGGGTACCCTTTAGGTTTTGATTTATACAGGGTATTATTATTATTACCTACAGCTTTATTTTCCACGTAACAATTCTCACAAATATACATCTAATTATAATTACCCATTTCCTTTCCAATTATTGTTGTGTGGCCCCTCTAATGGGTAAAAGCCGTCTCCATTCTCTTCCACTTTTCCGTTTCTTTGCATCCAAATTTTTCCTACTGTGTTTATTATGTCATCGGCCCATCTTTTCTTCTGCCTTCCTATGTTTCTTTTGCCTTTTGGGCCCTGCCATTTAGTTGTTTGGTAAGTCCATCTCTTATGTCTGCCCAATTCCAAAATTCAAAAATTAAAAAAAACAAAAACAAAGATGCACCTGCAGCACCTGTTAGTTTAATTTTCATGCGAATGTCTGCGTTTCTCGTTTTTTTCTGTCTCAGTCCCAGTCAACTTCGCTCCATTACATGTATACAGGGTATACCAAATTGCAAATAGGTTGTAAACTTCCCCGAATCGTTATTTTTGAAAATCGAGCATTAGCCGAGAGAATATACGTCGAGTTACACGAGGAATTAGAAAAATATAGGTTGCCTGTGATTTTATACATACTTATAAATAATGCCTTTAAACAACTTAGAGGTTGCCCAGTAAAAACAGGTAATATCCTCTCATCAGTTATTTGATTGATTTTACTTTACGAAGACTTAGTTTCAGTGCATGGAGGTGATTCCAGAGAGGGCAAGTGTGGGCTACTTAAACCAAAAATATTTGTATCCGAACGGGACGGTGAATGTACGACGATACAACAGAAAATCCCGCTAGGTACTACGTCAATGTGATGGGCACTAATAAGCACACCTGGGGAAACAATATAACGGTTAGATTTCATCACGTAATAGCATACCACCACGCTTGAATTATCGTTCGCCGAAGATTTAGACAGAGGGGTTGCAACAATCTCTGTTCATTTCAGCATTACACTGAGATCACCAATCAGTCGGTCAACGTGGTGATGATGATAAACCCAAATGACCCCCCCGAATGACGAGCACAACTACATAAATAAAAAACCGGACCAGTGCAACTCTGACTCTCGCACCAATACTCCCAACTGCAAGTTTGAAGCTGCCATTTTTTTATGCGATAAATTTTCGGACCTTTTAATTTATTTATGCTGTAAGACCTTGCTTCTTGCAAAATTTCATGATTATAGGTCAAGGGCAAGTAGGTACCTACCCTTCTTCAACATAATTATGTCGCATATTTTTTATTACCTACTCAAATTGCTGTCTTGAGCCCGTTTGATGGCGATAGATTCCCCCCATATTACATGATTACTAGCGTTATGGGAGTAATCTACAGGCTGTTCCAGAATTGCGTGGCCATATTTAAGGGTGTTGTTCTGTATCTGCTATACAGTAAAGAACGATAATCAAAATTAAAATAATATTATTTTTTGAAGTGATAACTTCTTAACGTAACGCGTTACGGCGCCGGTCTGTTTGGCTTCCCTTTCTCTCACGCATACGGCAGCGGTAGGCAGGCTCTTCCTCTCTCACTCTAATCCAAAGTGCTACTCGTATTTCGGACAGACGCTTCCCATATTAAATAGTTCAACTTAGATTAGTTTAAGTTATCACTTCTGTCGGGCGACCCGAGACGCACACGTTTTTTTTATATCGACGCCAAAAATCGACTCACTAGTTCCTAAAATATCACTTTTCTAGCAACCTGATGCAATTGATGAGTTAAAAAGTTTATCATAGATTCCATCCCACCAACTGCATCGGACTGCTTGAAAAGTGTTGTTTTGGAACTTTTTAAGTCATTTATTGTGGTCGGGGTATTTGAAAAAAGTCAATATTTTTATTTTGAAATTGTTTCTTTAATGTATACAGAAACAGATGAACACCCTTAAATCTGACCACGCACTTCTGGAACATCGTGTATAGGTCTATCAATGTCGCAGTCAACTAGTTTAAGCAGCCGTTTAATTAAAAACCTAGCCTTTTCATTGAACTGCGCCGTTTAATCAGCGACATAAGTGACATGGGCAAGCCGTTAAACGATATTGAATGTTACCAAATATGTCTCGTGGCTGAAAAATCGGCGCAGTTAAATGAAAAGGCTAGGCAACCAATTAAACGGCTGTTTAAACTATTTGGCTACGACACAATATTATGTCGTTATATTGCAGTTAACGCTTCGGATAAATCTGCTCCTTCACAACGAGTATCGGCGCTCCTTCGAGGAGGCGAGCCGAAAGTTCTGCGACGTGCTTAATAAGGAGCCCTTCGTTGGAGGCGCCATCAAGAATGCTGGCTTGGTGTGCCCTTTACCGGTTGTGAGTAATAGTTTTACATTGGACATTTGGATCAAGCATACACAAGGATCGTTTCGCTCGTGGCCATAATCGAAAATATTTTTTTTTTTTTTTAATACGAACAAGAAGGATCGAAATTTCCCCACATCCTTACAGCAAAGTATTTACAAAAAAACAGTATAACTAAAAAGATGCCAAACTTCCAAACGCCATCCCAACATATAAAATAAAAAATTGCTTTGAAAATTCTTTCAAGGGCAGTGACATTTTATTTTATTTGTTAGGGACAAAAAACAGTTACCTACATGCCAAGCTTAACTAGAGATTCGAAAATTAGTACAATACTTAGAAATACATGAAACACAATCTATTACATATTTATGTTGTGGGTTACATGTGTAGTAATACACATGTAACCCACAACATTGTCCATTGTGACATGTCGAAAGCTTTCTGTTTAATTTGTAGCTTTCATTTCCTTTCTGATTTCAGTGGTTTAATTTTTTATTTTTATTTTTTACTTTATTGGGACATAGAACAGTTACACATTACAACAAAACGTATGCCTGAAAAAAAATAAACTAGGTGAACGTGTAACCCACACAAATGTCCGCGAAATAATGGTAACGAACTACTTATATAATAGGTGCTGTTCACCAGAAGGCATTCTCTGCCAATCAAAGTTTGTGTTTCAGCTAATCACTATTTGAACTTATCATAGCTATGGTCAGTTTTTTTAGGACTTGTATAATTAAAAGCATGCGTTATTTTTTCAGAAAAGTAGGTACTCGTAGGTATTTTAGAGATATTAAGTGTAAGTAAAGTAACTTTGTAAAGAATAATAGCCATTTTTTGAACTTTGGGTGTGTAAGTGCGAAAATATCTAAGTCGATAAACTTTGTTACGAGTAGAAGATTTTGTGTGATATTCATGGCTCACCTCTCTATCCACAGGGCCACCACGCCTTGACGAACATCACAGCCCCCACAGAGAACTTTCCTAACGTATTTCCTTTTGAGAAGGGTCGCACTGAGATTGTGCTGAGCATCACTGACACCAAAGAGCCCATCTTGCAGATTTTCATTGTGGCTTCCTTCAAGCAGAACTCATAGAAAAAATAAAAATAAACAGGGTGTCTTGTAAAGTCAAAATCGTAATTGCTCCAGCATCTCAAGGGCGTTGGTGATTTTTTTGTGCAATTAGTGCTCGGTTACACGATGGATCATAATTAAAGTAAATTTAAGTAAATTGCTTGATATATATTTTATCACAATCGATCATTATTGCTTACAATTGATAAATTTTCGTTGCCTCATTGCCCATGTAAATGTACCTTTATGTTTGACAGCAGCTTACAGCCTAGTCTACACGGCTAATTATTTAAGAAATACTAGCTTGCCAGTTTTCTAACAATGCCAAGTTAGTAAATCTGTCACACAAAGTCCACTCCTACTGAAACATTAGTAGTTTTTTGGTGAAACGAATATTTTTTTGGTGCTTTGTATACTATTATTATTGGATAAAAGAGATCAAGGTCTCAAATTATTTTTAGTCTTCATTTTATTTGCTCACAAATAGTTTCAATCCTGGTAAAGTTTCACTTAACATTGCTATTTTGTGTGAAATGGTAAAGTTAAATGTGTTAATGATAATGTATAAATTAAATTCGTCTATTGTAAGGCGTCGTCCTAATAAAAAGCGTTCATAGCGCGAATTCGCGATCGTCACGTTCATTTGCTGGACCAACGTAAAGTAAAACCCGTCTTATAGAGTCCGCCGGTTGGAGTCTGACTAAAGTGAGTCTGTGTGACGGTGGAGTCTGACTGAAGTGAGTCTGTGTGACGGTGGAGTCTGACTGAAGTGAGTCTGTGTGACGGTGGAGTCTGACTGAAGTGAGTCTGTGTGACGGTGGAGTCTGACTGAAGTGAGTCTGTGTGACGGTGGAGTCTGACTGAAGTGAGTCTGTGTGACGGTGGAGTCTGACTGAAGTGAGTCTGTGTGACGGTGGAGTCTGACTGAAGTGAGTCTGTGTGACGGTGGAGTCTGACTGAAGTGAGTCTGTGTGACGGTGGAGTCTGACTGAAGTGAGTCTGTGTGACGGTGGAGTCTGACTGAAGTGAGTCTGTGTGACGGTGGAGTCTGACTGAAGTGAGTCTGTGTGACGGTGGAGTCTGACTGAAGTGAGTCTGTGTGACGGTGGAGTCTGACTGAAGTGAGTCTGTGTGACGGTGGAGTCTGACTGAAGTGAGTCTGTGTGACGGTGGAGTCTGACTGAAGTGAGTCTGTGTGACGGTGGAGTCTGACTGAAGTGAGTCTGTGTGACGGTGGAGTCTGACTGAAGTGAGTCTGTGTGACGGTGGAGTCTGACTGAAGTGAGTCTGTGTGACGGTGGAGTCTGACTGAAGTGAGTCTGTGTGACGGTGGAGTCTGACTGAAGTGAGTCTGTGTGACGGTGGAGTCTGACTGAAGTGAGTCTGTGTGACGGTGGAGTCTGACTGAAGTGAGTCTGTGTGACGGTGGAGTCTGACTGAAGTGAGTCTGTGTGACGGTGGAGTCTGACTGAAGTGAGTCTGTGTGACGGTGGAGTCTGACTGAAGTGAGTCTGTGTGACAGTGGAGTCTGGCTGAAGTGAGTCTGTGTGACGGTGGAGTCTGACTGAAGTGAGTCTATGTGACGGTGGAGTTTGACTGAAGTGAGTCTGTGTTTCGGTACTAATGCTACCACTAAATTTTTATTCTAAAAATCAAATTGGTACAATAGAATAATAAATCTTGGATAATAATACAGGTAGAACTTATGTTAGATGCCTGTACTAGGAGGGTCCTGTATCACAGGTGGGCACAGCTTAACAATGTACAAAGAATCATATTAAAATGTTTACAATATTCACTTAACATTAAAAAAATTACCTGAGTTATATTTATTTGATTAACCAAATAAACATATGTCACATAAAATTAATAACAACGGTGGAATCTGACTGAATTTAGCCACAAATCCGGGAAGGAAGATGCATCTACCTGTTACTTTATTGTTGAAGTTCCAGCGAGAAACGTAGAGCTTTAATATCTCAAGCAAAGCTTTTTATAATTGGACCACCCTGTTCACCTTTACCTTGGTTACCAGATGCTACAAATGCCAGCAATTTGGGTCATCCAGCAAAATCATGCAGAGAGATAAACTCTTCGTGTGGTCACTGTGGAGAAGCAGGACACTCGATGTCTGAGCGCACGAGGAAAGCGGACACACCGAAATGTGCAACGTGCTCGCGGTTTAAGAAGCCCAACAACCATAAAACGGGAGATATTGACTGCCCTGCTAGGAAATTAGCAGAATATAGATACATCAACTCCATTGACTACGAGGGCACGTAGAGCGTCATTCTCCAGGTTAGACTTCCGCGTTGAACAAATGTTGCTGACACAACAATAACAGACCACTGCGCTGGCATACTTACCATCAATTTTATTTTAATGTCTAAGCACATTAGTCGCTACGCCTCTAATGTGTTTTCCCATGATCATCAAGTCAGGATCTGATGATGGGACCCTGGAGAAATAGAGAGAACTCTTCAAATTTTATAGGCACACTTGAAGCGATTTGGGTAATTTTTGGTAGAGTACCTACTTTCTCGGAGTGGACCCATTTCAATTTGGTGAAGATCTGATGAAGAACTTCGGAGATAGGCAACGAAACTCCTCAATAAATGATAGCAAATGGACTGAGATCGCTGAAATCTCATGTCTGTCTATTGTTTACACCAGTTCATAACATAACATCACGCCGGTATGCTGTAAAGGAGTAAGCACATGTGAAAAACAAAACTTATTACAAAAAATACAACCGACTTCCAAATAAAGAACACTACAAATGATAATATTAACTTTAATTTCGGTGTCAAAAAAAGTAAAAACAACAAAAAACACCGACTGCCGAAATTGAAGTTATTTTTTGTAATAAAATAAGCTTGCATGTATTGTTCGAAATAAAACAAAAAAAATATATATTGTTGGAGCTCCTGCAGCCTGTGTGATACAAGATTATCCCAGTACCTACGGGCATCTTACATTATTATACCTACATTGTTTATTTCAAATTCATATTGTATGTATACATATTATTATTTATATTATAGGGGAGGCGTGTCCGCAAACACATTCACATAATCCGATGGGTTTAATATCTATAGGACACGTATTTCACCGTCAATGTTCGCCTGCCGTGCCATGCCAAAACACTGTATGTAAAAAATACCTATTTTTCAATCAATCAAATTATTTATTTGCATAATACAGGTAGGTATAAACAGATATTACAAATAAATATAAAGTACACTGTATCATGACTTAATAAGGTGTGCAAATATTTATATGATTGTTAATCTACATCTAGAAAATTATTAAAATAACATTACAAAATTATTTTACTCAAAATATCAAATTAGAATAAATTTAGAAATATTGCAAATGTCAAAGGATAAAAATAAAATTGTCAGATGAGTTTATAAACTAACACGTCATAAACTTAATAATCAAATTAATTAAATTAAAAATATTGGTACAAATAGAGATGTCAAATTAAATTTATTGTTGCATGTCACACTATTTTTTATTGTTATATTATACAATGTCAATAAATTACCCTTACTATAAGTCTCGATCTATATGTTTATCCTGTAAGTACTCCTTGACATTATAATAACATTTATTCACTAGGAATCTGTGCAGCTTAAATGGCAAAAACCTTTAATTGGCCACAGTCCATGAATATTCATGCGATTGTAATGAAATTTGGACAAATTACGGATAATATGCTACTAATTGCGGACAAAGAAAAAATACTAAATTTATGCTTTTATGAATGCATTTTCAAGCAAAAACGTGTTATGTTCTAATGTGCTTTATCAATAAGATATGTGTGAGTTGCTCATTTGAAAATGCTACTTTAAATTTTATTTACTTTTTTTTTTTTATTTGAGATGGGTTTGCTCTTGACTATAGTCTAGGTCATAGATGACAGAGACAAAGTCGACGATGGAGCGAGTTTACCCAGAAGAAGTTTACCCTTATATTACTAACACAATAATTCATAAAAGTAACATTTGTTAGCGTTGCGGAATTTGTTCGAAAGAGTCACCGCGACCCCGGAACGCAAAGGGCTTTAGAAGGAATACGGATGGGTTTTAGTCAGTAAGAGTCTGACACGCCCTTCCGCTCCACCCAGAGCGGAAGAAGTCATTTGATGATAAACCATCTTTAAAAAAAAAAGGAAAAAAAAGTAAATAAGATCAGTAAGATAAGTAAGATCTGCCAGGCTGAAATGGGACTGGGCGGGTCACACCAGCCGCATGCATAGTGACCGCTGTGCAAAAGTCTCCACGCAATAGGTGCCAGAGGATGGACGGGGTTGCCGAGGCCGGCCCAGAAAGCGGTGGCGAGATGATTTGGATGCACACCGCGAAGGCTGGTTCGAGGTGGCGCAAGAAAAGAATGTCTGGAAGGATATGGGGGAGGCCTTTGCCCAGCAGTGGGACACAATAGGCTAAGGAAAAAAGATTTAATGACGACAACTACAAGCGTAGAACAGCGATAACAATCAAAGACGATGTAGCTTTATACAGGGTGTTCCAGTAGTGCGTGATCATAACTTAGGTTATGATCACGCACTACTTTTTATTATACTAAAGACAAAATTAAAAAAAAAATATAAAAGCATTAAGTCAATATTTTTTTATTTTAAAGGTTATATAAATCGCATCAGCAGCCTGATATAATGTTTGTCCGTAGATCTTGTAATTCTTTCGTGTGCATCCATTTGCTACCCGTCGCCGACGCTGCACTTGCTGGTCTTGATATGCATCTGTGGGCCAACAAGTAGTTGTACTATTGTACGAATTTTGGTCCTGAAGTATTATTCCTTCAGGTATCTGAAGTATTAGGTATTTAATATACTTGGTATGTTTCCAAAAACTCGATTAATATTCGCAAGGTCTGCCTACAGATAGATGTTCGGTTTGTAGATATTGAAACAGAATATCACAGACCACTGCCCGTGCAGAATGTCATGCGAGTCCAGAATCTAGTTCATACGAGTTCGTACTGAGTTCATACTGATATACTCGAATGTACATATTATAGTATTTTGGTGCAGGTGACAAGTTAAGCGTACTTACGTCATTTTCTTCTCAAAGAGGTTCTCCATACGAACTTTGACGAATATCCAAGGACCCTGGTTCTTGTGCTCCTCCTGACACCAGACCTTCTTAGCTTTCTCGTATTTACAGAACTCCTTGAGGATTAGGTCGTAAGGGAATGGGTACAGTTGTTCGATACGACACATTGCTATTTTATCCTCTAGTTTATTCTCTTTCCGTATTTCGTCAATCTTGATTGCGACGTTGCCAGAACAGAAAATTAACTTCTTGACACCGTCGGGATTTTTACTTGCTGGCCCCTCTTCTGGGATTACCCTGTCGAAAATAGAAATGGTGTACGACTGTAAGTGTCTACTTTTTATGGCTACGTGAACTTTTATCGTAGTCTTTTATTACTCAGGCTGTTGTGATGTTGACAATATTTGTAGCGGCTTATCATTGTCATCGTATACCAATTAGTCGCTTGAAAAATAAGGATAGCACTTAAAGCAGTGCCATTAGTCCTATTCTTAAGTCTCTGAATACTTACATTTAGAATATTCTCCAAAATATTTCAATGAAAATGAAATTTTTATTTTCGATCTCACCTCCTAAAGCTCGTTCCAATTAGGAATTCTTCGAACTTGGACTGATAGTAGGGATGCTTGAGGCCGACTTTAGGCGTCATGATGATGAGTGGCTTGCGGAAAGGCATGGCGATCTGTCTCCTGATCATGTGGAAGTAGTTTGCAGGGGACGTCACGTTGCACACGATCCAGTTCGCCGCCCGCAGCTGTGTCACTACCAAGGTGCCAAAGATTTACTATATTACATTGGGAAACCGTTACGGTACCACCCCGTAGGACAAAATCCGCTACAGTTTAAAAGGTACACGCTTAAACGCTTTAAAAATGGAAAAGTAATCTATCAAAATAAATTACTTAACTTAAGAACATTTATAACCTTGATGTATAAAGTAGTTAAGGCTTATAAAACACGGGGGTGTCAGAACACAAACATACAACTCCGGACTGCTAGTCATAGACTCAGCCTATCACAGTCTACTGGACATTTGCCTGCTTAAAGCAGCACCACAACACCCGTTTCTTCGCCTTCTGCAATTTCGTAACTATGACAGATAGTTACCGAGTGTCCGAGACACCTTTTTTAGATACTCAGACAAACCAGCTTGAGGCATTCCACGCCATGCTAGCCGATCTAGGACTACTGTTTCCGCTCTAGGACTCCTATGTTTCACCGGCTATCGGTTCTTAGACAAACATGGCCGGCCCACTGCCACTTTAGTTATCTCGCCTATCACCTAAACCTTAAAGTAAATTCAGTAAACTCGACTGCATAAGATAGCATAATATAGACGCATTAATAATGAAATACTTACACGCCATCTGCTTGTCTTCCAAGTTTGGTATGAAGTCCTCGTCATCGTCACATTGCTGCAGGAACCTTTCAACTCGCGCCGACGAGTGCTCAGGACCCTGATTATATTATGAACTATTAAAAGTCGTGGTTCTGAAACTAAGAATGAATCTTGTGCAAAGGTGTGGTCGCTCCAGAGCCACATATAAACTAGCGAAAACGCCATGGCACCAAGAAACTGTTATTGTAAAGTTGTTGTTTCATGAAATAAGTCATGTCACTAAAACCCATCCGTGTTCCTCCTTAAGCCCTTTGCGTTCCTGGGCCGCGGTGACTCTTTCACACAAATTTCGCAACCCTGGCAGACTCTGGCCCTAACGGGCCCCGTCTTTTATTCTGAAATCTCAGCTATATGTTGTGTTTTCAAGTGTTACAAAATGAGATCTCTGCGGCCACTAGCATATGTGCTGATGCGAAAGGGTTTTAGTCAATAAGAGTCTGACACGCCCGTCCGCTCCACTCAGAGCGAAAGAAGTAATTTGATGATTTGCCATCCTTTAAAAAACAGGTACATATAGCTAGCTATATGAACTGGCAGGGCCAGTCGAGGCTGCTAAGATGTGGAGACGCTGTTCTCAACAAGCAAGTTTTATGAGTTGTATGTTGTATGAAGATCACTTACGGCGCCATCGATGCCGTGTGGCAGCTGCACCACCAGTCCGGACTGGCACACCCACTTGCTCTCGCCGTTGGCAATGAACGTGTCAAACATAGGCTGTGCCGTGTCCGCAAAGTCTCCGTACTGCGCCTCCCATATGGACAACAACTTCGGACTTGAGAACGAGTAGCCGGTTTCAAATCCTAAAATTCCTGCGAATAAAATAGGGCACAAAATATGCGCCCCAATTGCGAAATATACTTTCTATCACAACCCATTAAATTTTGTAAGAAATTCCCAATCTATTCATGTACAAAACTGCTACAAAACCATTAAAATAAATAAGAACATACAACAAACCTAGAAGTCAAGTATGCTATGGCCTATATTCCGAGACGTGGCGCAAACGTTTGACAAAGTTTTGCTTGAATGCCATTTATGCAAATAAAAAAAAATACTGTTACTAAAACAGTTTCAAGATATATTGGAGTCCTACATTTAAATTCTGACTCTTACTACAGAGTCAACTTCTAAGGATCTAGAAAAAGAAATGTGAATTTTCATCATTACTTTTGGATCAGCCCTCATATAAGACACGAAGATCCCCACTTATAACTTAAACAAATAAAAGTTGGCGTACCGCAAGGAAGTGTGTTGGGTCCAGTTCTGTACCTACTATATTATATAAATTGCTATTGGGACCTGTGCTGATGATACCACCATAATTCATTTCAATTCAATTTCTTTTATTTCAGACTAATGTCCATATAGTGTTAGTAATAACATAAAAATCTTTAAAAAATACTAGTAATACATCAGAAACTATTTAACATGGATGTGTATCCATTACCAATGGCGGTAGAAAACTGCATCGAAGAATCAGAAGAAGAAAATAGTTTAAATGGCTGTGTAGGTATCAAGTTTACAACTGGACTATAAAACGTCTTTACTTTAAAAAAGTATTTTTGGTTTGAAATCTAACCTGTACTTTGGTACTGGTCAGTATTATTTGGCTTTTACCTCTCAACATAATAAATTGCATGCACTTGTTTGATCAAGTTTAGTGTGAGAACTGCACGTGAAGTGTGCTCCACGTGGAATATGTAGTAGTAATTCGATATTATTTTTACCACATTCAGACAACGAGCTGTTGTGCAGCGAGTAGCGCGCCTGGTCGGGGTACAGGGTGTCCAGCACCCGAAACGTGGCGCCATCCACGCCCTGGTGGTGGTACACGTGGTGCCTGAAATAAAATTATATGCCACTTATTCGTACATTTACACACGCATTATTTCATTCAGGGATACAGGGCAATACCTGGCCAGGACAGCGTTACGAAAACACAAGCACTCCAACACTCCAGCCAAAGTCTGACCGAACCCTCCACCCGATAAGGGCGGTGGACATCCATGAAAATTTCCACATGATAAATAAAAGTGTGGGAGTAGGTACCTGTGTGCCATAGTGCCGCGCTCCACGTCCTCGCCCGTGAAGCGGACGTGCACGTTGTCGCGCAGCAGCGAGCCATACGCTAGCGCCTCGCCCATTGGCCAGTCCGCAGTGCCATTCTCTACCTGCAAAGACACATACCAACCTGTCTAACTAACAATGTTCTAAACGAGACTCATCATCATCATTCAGTTAAGAGACGTAATCTGCGGGATTTAGGCGTGTTCCAAGTGCCACCACAACGACCGGTCCCGTTCCTCCCGTATTCAGCGTATTCCTATTTATAAACAATCGTTGGTCCTTATTAGACAGGAAACAGAGGCTCCGGTTTCTCTTCCGATAGTCGGATCAGGGCTACCAGACGTACGAGAAATCTAATGCGTGTACGGGATTTAGTATTATGTGATTCTGAGAGATCAAGAAAAAATCTGACACCTGCTTCTTTCTGAGGTCAGATGAGCATGATTCATACAAGTAACGTCTAATTTTAGAAATTATAACATACTTTTTTTTGTTTTAATTTTTTTATATTGTTTATAATGCTGAAATCTTTGAAATGTGAGCTACGGATTTTGTGAATTTATTTTTGTACGTTTTTATAACATCCAGCATCTGGCAACCGGAATCAGATCAGACAATTAGATACGCGTGTGCCCACACTTAGTGAAAAGGCCTGTTCAGACAAACAGACCGACACGTTATTTGCTACTCTGAACGGTAGCGAAAGGTGAGTGGGCATGCGGTAATCTTACTGTTAAAATCAAGGTGGATATCGCTAATGTAATGGGTAGCGAAACTTACTTGCAACACTATTTTCACTCGCCCGTCTAGTCACTGTATTTGCGAGGACTGGGACGGGATTTTTTCAAAGCAAGCGAAAGCGTTACTGGGTTCGCCCGTTTTGATCTAGCTGCGAAACTCCATACAAAATGCCCAGCTGAATACAACGCGAAACTAACTGTACGCTACGCTCTGGGTAGCGATTACCGCGTAGGTCTGGAACAGGCCTTAAGCCTCTCCTACGCTAGGTAGGAGATATAATAAGTAATCCAAGTTAAACCTTCAGCCGTACAAACCATTCTTTCTCGTTTTCTCAATATCTTAGTTACACCGTCGTGAATTTCGAAGGACCAAGAAGTCGGCGGCGTAGTGAAATGTTTTGCTATGGTGGTAATTGATTGCCGAGATATTCCCGTTTCTTCAATCTGAAATATGCAAGATCTTGTGTCAACTCATTTCTAATAATTGCCACTGCCATCTACCTACGCAAATCTGAACTGTCTTTAGGACTGATTTCTGTGAACAAGTAAAAGGAAGAAAGTGTTATAGTTGATGTTCCGATTTGCCATAACCTACCACGGTGCAAAGAATGGCACATAATTACCCTGTCATGATCTCTAGCTTCAAAGAAGCCAGTCCAGGGCGTGTCGATCCAGTCCCTAATGCTGAGCTTGGTTATTTTCTTAGCGAGCTCAAAGTGAGTATTGAGTGTGTCCATGTACTCCTTCTCCCATCCTTTGATGTCGGCGTCGGTGACGATGCCTTCTGCTTTCAACTTGTCTTCATAAACTAGATCAACTGCAATCAGATCACAGTGCCTTCTTGTTTCAGGAGAGTATTAAATATCAACTACAAAGTTAATGGACATGCCCCTGCGCAAATAAACTGTTTGGTTCTTCTAATTCATTTTTTCTTAAACCAAAGAGGATATAAAAAAATATGTGTATTATGTTGTTCAGGATATACTCTGGTCGGCGTAACCAGTTGCTTACATGATGAATTACGACAGGCCGATAGTCGGGAATTGGAATAAATAGGGCCAACGCTGCAAGGACTCTGTCTTCAAAAGGCTTTTCCAGACATTGGCCCACAATATTCTAAACTCAAATATTAATGAATTTTAAAATACCAAATAAATCCCAGTAAAATAAGGAACCGGATTAGCGCATCTGATGAACTTACCTGATTTCATGGTCTTGATCTTCTTATACATGAAAGGCTGCGTGAACATGGGCTCATCATCCTCGCTGTGCCCGTGTCTCCGGTAGCATACCAGGTCCAAAACTACATCCTTCTTAAACTTGCATCGAAATTTGATGGCCACGCGTGCCACGTATGCTACCGCCTCCGCATCGTCACCGTTCACGTGTAAAACGGGCGCGTCAAAAGCTTTTGCTATGTCTGGAAAGGAGAAAACGTAAAAAAAAACGGTCCAACTCGATTCGTCACTGTGATCGATCGACCAGAATCTAGTTTACGCTTAGTAATGATGAGGCGAGGTCATCATACCCGAGCAGTACGGTGAGCTCCTGGAGAAGCGCGCTTCCGTGGTGTACCCGATCTGATTGTTGCAAATGATGTGCACCACCCCATGTGTGGTGAAGTCTGGTAGGTTACTGAGCGTGAACGTCTCGTAGACCACGCCCTGCCCACACATCGCTGCGTCTCCGTGTATCACAATCGCCATTACCTGGACGTCAAATTAATTACAAGATAAACAATATTGTTTCACTCCAAGGTACTTTATACAAGTAACGCCGGTGTCACCGTAATGCAACACATACTTAAATCGATGGACCCGTCTAAGGCTTTTGGTTGCGTAAATCACAAGACGTTACTCTTACAACTTGAGCATTACGTGCTAGATGAAAGCGATACCTTAGTTAAATCTGAAAAATGATAGACAGCAAGTAGTTCAATTAAAAGGAGTCAATTCGTCGGGACTAAATGTGAACGGAGATTCCTCATGGCTCAATTGTAGGTCCTTTCTTTTTTTATTTTATCAGATAAGATAATAATGTGGTATTATTTGCCGATGATACTATTAACTGACCAATATCTTTTTTTTTTTTAAGTATCGGAAATCATCAAACTTCTTCCGCTCTGGGTGGAGCGGAAGGGCGTGTCAGACTCTTACTGACTAAAATCCATCCATGTTCCTTCTAAAGCCCTTTGCGTTCCAGGGCCGCGATGACTCTTTCGAACAAATTCCGCAACTCTGGCAGGGGCAACTGACCAATATCTTAAAGACGTAAATAACGCACTACTGCAGGTAAAAATTGCTTACAAAATAAACTCTAAGCACCTACATAAAAGTTACTTTACTGAATTTCAAAAATAATTTTACTGACATGGCTATTTTTGTTCGGAAGTTTATATGGGGAAAAGAAGGATCATTTAGTAAAACTGGAAGTATTATTTTCTAGGGATTTTTTCAATGAACTCAGTTTGGGCTGGACAACGTCTGTTGGTTCAGCTTGTACAACATAAATAAAAATTACCTTCTCTCCATGAGTATCGCCCTTCCAGAACTGTTCAGCCTTCGCCTTGCCCAGCACAACGGGGGACACGACTTCCAAGTGGGAGGGGTTGGCGCTCATCGACACCTTGATGTACCTGTGGGTCCGTCGGATGAATCGGTGGATGTAAGTGCCCAAATGGTACTTCATATCACCGGATGCCTAAGTCGGTAAAAAATAATTAACTTTATTTCTGATGCATAGTGTTTGTATCTGTAGGTATACAATTTCAACAAGGTTCTTAAGGGGTCATTTTACTCATCATTATAAACAACTTTAACGATGGGACCTGCAAAGAAATCGCGAAAAAAAAATTGTTCATAATGATGAGTATAATGACCCCTTAAGAGTATTGCATATATTTAATTTCCATCCCATATAAATATTTGACTTTTCAAGTTTTGCCCACGCTAATACTTTATTTATGATTATGTTATCCTGGTAGTTTCTAAGGCCTCACACGATTCTCACCTCCTAGGTCAATATTAATTAATTTACCACTATCCTGCTGCCCCCCATACCTGCTCTACTACTATGAGTCAATGCATCATGATGCCGTTATGAAAACCATGTCACCGATGCCAAGTGATAAACAGTATCGGAACGATATAAATTCTACTAAGACTACTGACGAAGCCACCAAGCAATGAAAACCAGTAGGTACTCACATTTTCCGCAGGTTCCATTGGCTTGAACTGAGCAAATATTTCACTCAACTGCTTGCGACACACATTCACCAATATGTTTAGACGACCTGAATGAAAATCACTTATAAGCAGTGATCGGATAATCTAAACTTCGTCCCGTGAAAGAATAATATGGACATTCCTTTCTGAGTAAATAAGTAAACCCGGGTTCCCGGGATTGAACAATTTTGTAAAAACAACTATAACAAAATTAATGAAAAATTTTCATTGTAAATTAAAACTAATATTAGAACCGGCTTTTTAAATAAAAAAAAAAAACTATGAGTATATTTCGTATATTACTATATTTAATATATTTGTATATACCGAGCGATTCCGGGATCCGGGATTCTGAAAAGTATGTCCGTATTATACTTTCGTGGGAATAAAAGTGAAGTTTAGGTATATTAGCGCCCGATTATCCGATCACTGCTTATACGATACTGAATATAAAGCAGTATTTCACAAGTCATGATTTCTGATGAAAAGATGAAGTAAAAATTCCGAATGAAAATCGGTGTAACGAGTCACTGGTACTCCAGTGAAAACCGAAACACAAATGTAGGTCACTGGCGCCATTTTTTTTATTGAATTATTAAAATTGTATGTACTAAGGTATCTTGTGCTCTTAAATTATAAAACCTTCGTTGAAAATTGTCAACGTGACAGGCAGTTTAGGAATGTGATGCCAATGCGAACGCGCTCTTTAACAATACGAGAAGTGCTCTGAAGTACTAAAGTATACGACCATAATTTTATCGGTATAGTGACAACCTCGATGCTGCATAGCCATGGTGATCGACTGCACGCCCAGCCGTGTGCTGGTGTCGACGATCTCTTCCAGCATCACAATCATGCTCTCACCGCCTTCCAGCCCAAACCTCTTCTCAGCAGGCCATTTCTTTGCGAAGTATTTTTCCAAGCTATATTAGAATATATTGTGAAAAATGTAACCTCGTACGATACCTAATAAGTATTATGAGTTTCGAACAGTACTCTTATAATCGTGCGTAGAAACTGGAGGAACCAGTCTCACCTATCGAGGAGTTTGGTAGGAAAGACAGGAGTATGACAGTTTTAGATGCTCAAATTTAAGTCAGCCATGATTATATTTTGTTGGCTTCTGGATTATGAAATTATAGATTACTAGCTTTTGCCCATAGTTTCACTCGTGTTAATAATGTTTTTCGCAAAAAAGTATCGTCTACTCCTCTGCCCTTCTATCTCTGTACCAAAATTCATCAAAAACGGTTCAGTAGTTTAGACGTGAAAGCGTAACAAACAAAACAACTTACTTTCGCATTTATATTATTAGTTAGGAATTAACTATGGTTTATGCCCGCATTGCTAACATGCAAATGTTTTGTTCACCAGCTGCAGTGCTAAATTAATCATTAGTTTCAAACAAAACTCACTATACAGCCCTTATTAGCCGCTGCATGATCAGCCTCTTCTCCTTTTCAGTCATGTCGAACGCTCCTGGCTTCTCCATCTTACCCCTGAGGTACTGCACCTGGTCTGAGTCATATACATGCATGTACTCTATACCGATGGACCGGCAGTACACGTTCTCGAGGCGGGAGATTATTTCCCTGATTAAAGAGATAGAATAAAAGTACATTTTGATGAGACATGCATCAAACGATTCTTTTCGAAGCACTAACTCGAAAAAAAAACAAAAATTTTTTTTCGAGCCTGTCGATACCAGAAAAGTTCGAGTCGGTCTCTCACATGAAGGGTTCCGTACCATAAACCGAAAAAAAACACGTTTCTTGTATGAGAGCCTCCCCCTTAATTTTTTTATTTAAGTTAATAATTATTATTTGATGGTATAGCGACACTAGAAATACACACTCTGTGAAAATTTCAACTGTCTACCTATTACGGTTCTTGAGATACAGCCCGCTGACAGACAGACGGACGGACGAACGGATTGATGGATGGACGGACAGCGGAGGCTTAGTAATAGGGTTCCGTTGGTTACCCTTCGGGTACGGAACCCTTAAAAACGATTGACATGTAAAAAATATTTTTAAACCATATGCAAAATAAATATCAGTTGGTTGGTTGGGTCATTTAGGTACTCCATTTGGTTTAACTGTTGAAAATAATCAATCATGCGGTTTCAAGAGTTGGAAAAAGCTGACATCTCCTTTCATTTTTGCTAGTGTCACAAACTACTAAGTCTAGGTTCCGCAAAACGAGAGATCGGCCGATGACATGACAATTTTAGTGATTATACTGAGTCGAAAACCTGTAAAGTTTTATACAGGGTGACCAAATCGAAAGCCCCCATTTCAATTTATTGACGAATTTTGCAGTTTTTGTAGTACACCAAAACACTTTACTTAAGTAAAGTGTTTTGGTGTCCTTATTTAAATAACGACACCAAAAAACTTTACTTACTTTAAAGAGTCGCGATTTTTTTTAATAGTATTTAGAGCCAGGACTACTGTATTTTTTTTCCTAAGCAGATTACAGATTTACAACAAAATGACCAAATTTATTTCAAAAATTGGTTGCTGATTGTTTCTCTCGGCGTGAGTTCTGACCGCCAAGCGAGCATCGCTCAGCGAGTATCGGTGAGCTCTTGTCGCTGCGACAAACTAGCGGTAAGAAAGTTCTATAAATGTATGTGACTCTTTTACTCACACGGAATCTATATCTTTTGTCCGTTTCTTCAGCGAGAAAATAGTTGATAGCTAATCGCCTCCTCGACGGCGATGAGACAAATGCCTTACTGTCGGACTCGGAGGTGATCACTACCGTTTTAAGAATTATATTTTTGTCTCTCTCATATTAATCTGTACAGCTAAGAAAACAACTGTTTCTAACAAGACGGCGCCGCAAGCCTTGCATCATGAATTCATGATACGGTGGAAGTTTGGAACGAACTTTTTCTAGGCAATTCATCGAAAGCGTTAATTGACCTCAAAATTCACACGGATCTAAAGGGACGTGTTGTGGTGTATTTTATACATAAAATAAGAATATTAATTATTATGTTAGTAGAATAAGTATCAAAAAATATTGCGAAAATTTGATGAAAAACACGACTACTTATCGTATTTTTAGGCGGCAAAAAGGTGAAGATTTGGCAGATGTTATTTACCACATAAAATTGCAGCGTTTATTCTGTAACACGTTGTATAAATATTATTCCTAATCATGGAAAAATATCGCAATTAAAAGCTGTATGGATTTGGCCACCTTGTATAAAGTTTAAATTTTCTCTTACCTGAGTGTTAGTGAGGTTTCTTTGCCGCCAATGAAAGTTCTTGTTGGCAATTCGAACGTCATGTCCATATGTTTTTCAGCTAAAATATAAATGCATATTTAGCTAAATAATAATAGCCGCACGGGTCGATCTTCAAGACAAAGCAGCTAAAGCAGTGCTTGCCGAGTTCGGTCTGTGGATGGGGCCCATCTTAACATATCGAGATTCCTCCATGCTTCGGAAAGCACGTTAAGCCGTTGGTCCCGGCTGTCATTTGCCGATCTTGACACCAGTAGTCTTGCCAAGAAGTACCGTGTTACCCAGTTAATGGCTTGTGGAGGTCTGGTAGGCAGCCGCTCCACGTAAACTACTGGTATTCAGCTGGTTACGTGTGAAATATTAAAATTATTTATTATAAAAAAATGGGAGGAACTCTTAGCAAGCAGCCGCACGGGTCGATCTTCAAGGTAAAGCAAAGCTTGCCGAGGTCGATCCGTGGATGTAATTAGGTCCGGTTAATGTCAGTAAAAGTGTGTTATATTAAATATCCTTACACAATTCTGAGCCCAGCTCTCGGGCTACAATCTGACTCTCAACTCCCGTAGTGCCAAGAGCCAAGTACTGTTTATTCGCGAGGAGCCTGGCGGGCAGCGTCAAGCTCAGTGGGTCTGTCTTCGCGAGCAGGTGGCCACGGACCTGTAGGTAGTAACAATGTTTAATGCTTCACAATCACAATACATTCACGTCAACGAACTTGAGCATGTATCCGTCGGCGCAACTAAAGTGAAGAAGAAGTGATCTGCTAACCCGTTAGAAGGAACGCATCGTGCGTCGGAGGGCACTTAGATTATGATCTCCGGCAACCATAAGGTGTGACTCGCGAAATCTGTCGCCTGAACAAACACGAGCCTGAACGGTAGCGTGCTCCTTCCAAAAGGAATTGCGGCCGTATACGGAAGCAGAAGGTAACGGGGTCCGCATGAGCTCATGTAGGCAAAAACTGGCCGCGGGAGCGTGACGAACTGAGCCAGGTACGGTCTAGGCAAAAAATTCACTGCCAATTGTCCTGAGATACATTATTGTGATACTGTCCGTCGGGTAGGGACCGCTCCTACTTACCTGGTAGCTTCGTATTAACCCCGTGACAGCCAAATTCATTTGAACTTTGCTCCTAAACTCAGCTTCATTTTTGTTGGAACTCGATGTCGGTTCTGTAAATATTAAACAACTGTGAAAAACTGCTCATCGTCTATCTAAAATTCGAGACATAATAATAAAAATGTAACGGATCGCTGTCTGTACATGGAAGAAATATGAGAAAAAACATTATTGGGACCTCCATCCAGGACATCTTCTACTTTATCATTTGCGTTGATAAAGGTCCCAATAATGTTTAAAGCACCCAAACCAATGATTGTTAGAATTTTTGTCTGTGCTTTTGTGCGCTAATCTCAGAAACAGCTTATTCGATGTTATTTAGATGTGGTTTCCACTAATACATTGTGGTAAGCTTCACTTAACATTTAGTATTTGTTTCATGTCAATCGGTTCATAAATAAAAAAGTTATGCCAATTTAAAGAATCACTTCGAACATTTGTTAAACTATCTATATCTATCTATTCTTTCTCTGTTTAGTAGCATTGACTGAAACTTTACTAAACTACATTATCTTAAAATAAAAATGTCTGCCCCAAGTAACTATTCCACGCGGACGAAGTCGCGGGCAAAAGCTAAGTTGCAAACATAATTTTACGTTCACACTGCACTCTCTTGCTCAATAATGCCGCGAGGATTAACGAGTGCAGTGAAATAATGCCGCGAGGATTAACGAGTGCAGTGACAAGCTTCTTTCAACATGTAGATTCACTTTCACTTACGGATTGTTCTAGGACTAAACTCATCTTCTACTTCCTCAATCTTTAACGCTGGACCACAGATACTGTCGTAGAATTCATCCCATGACTGCAAAAAAATATTTATTGTTTATGTCCGTGCCTGAAAACTGACTGCGGTGTACTGACATGAGACCCCCTGAAGTCCTGAAGTCCATTACCCGAACAACTGTCCTCATTTAGGCGGAATGTTTACAGCGGGCATGAGCATATAGACCCCATTTGGGGGAGGCCTATGTCCAACAGTGGACGTCTTTCGGCTGATATGATGATGATGATGATGATGGACGTAACTGGTAGCTAAACGATTGAACGCAGTTGGTAAGGCAAAGGAATCGTTCTATTAGTTCTGTATGGTGTTGAATAGCAACATCCCATCACTTCCTGTGAGTGTCGTAAGAGGCGACGAAGGGACTCACCAGGGAATGGACAGCGCATTGCAACAGCTACACTGCGAACGCCAACCCGCCTGCCAAGCGTGGCCATTATGGCAAACTCCCCCGCCCTTTGGAAGAGGCCTTTGTCCAGCAGTGGACGTCTTTCGGCTGGTATGATGAAGTTCTATTAAATCATGAAACTGTTTGGTGATTTGAATGTAGAATTCCAAGTTGTTTTCGACATTCAAAAAAGTAAAAAGCATTTTATTGTGTGCGATTATTATAATACCTACGCTACTTTAACCCCTGGTGTATGATCCCTACCCATAATTTGTCATCAGATTTATTAAACTCACGGAATCTATCGATCCTTTAGACTTGGCCCAGGCCAAATACTGGGCCTCGAGGAAATTGGCGTTTGCACCGCTTAGGAACGATTCTGCTGTCGAAGATAGGTCCTTCTGTTGCAACAGCTGATACTGAAAAAATTTACATGATAAGCAAAAAGCAAGAAAAATTATTTATTGCCACCACTTCAACCGGTCGATCGTTGATCAATGACATTGATGGACGTGAAACTACGACGGTCTTTTTTAGCGACTGCCAAAAAACGAGGAGGTTCTCAATTTTTATGTCCTTTGTAAACCGATTACTCCAAGGTTTCTGATCCGATTTATATTATATTCTTTTTGCGTTCCATGCGGTACGTATACTTGCCAGTTGGTCCCGTAAATTTTTTATACAGGTTGGGCCAGCAATTTTTATTCTATGAGCATTTTGCTTACTTGGATAATGTAATAACGTCGTCCAAGTAAGCAAAATGACGTCGGCAATTAATATCACAACTGAAAAGTAAAAAAAAAAGTTTTTTACAAAAAATACAACCGACTTCCAAAATAAAAACACAACACAAACAAAAACTAATAACACCAACTTCCGAAATTAAAGTTATTTTAGACTATGAATTTACTTTAAGTGTTTGTATTTTGGTATGGTAGCTTTAGGTACAATAGGTACTTAAGACCGATTCTACATTTCTACCGTTGACTGATAGGCATCGTTCAACGATCCTTCGATTGATGTGGTGACCCTCAGGGCTTCAATGTCAATCATGCTGTCAACGACACTGCAGTCAATATAAATTAAATACAGATCAGCAGTTTTTTTAATTTTTTTTATTTCTATGTACCGTGCGTGTTTCATGTAAGTGCTAAATAAATATTATTCTTTCTTTTCTTTCAGTCTCCAAAGGCGTCTACGGAGAATTGTCCTCCAGCAAGAGTGCATCATAATACCGATAGTTAGACTTATAAAACTCTCTTCCTTTTTGGCTCGCAATTATATTGTAGCCTGTAGGTACTATTTTTGCCGCTCCACGGTCCTAGTGTCAAAATGAATCAAAAGCAAAATATCCTGGGGCCCTCAGATCCATCAGAAAAACCTGGCCAAGTGCAAGTTGCAGCACACGGAGGGTTCCGTACCATAAGCCGATAAAACATGTTTCTTGTATATTGGCCCCCTTTTATTTTTTATTTAATTCAATTTTTATTATTTGTTGTTATAGCGGCAACAGAAATACATCATCTGTGAAAATTTCAACAGTCTAACTATCACGGTTCATGAGATACAGCCTGGTGACAGACGGATGGACAGCGGAGTCTTAGTAATAGGGTCCCGTTTTACCCTTTGGGTACGGAACCCTAATAAAAAACGAAGGTCTCCGAATGAGTCAATCAAAACATGTTACAACTCACCACAGGATTGCAAACAAACTTATATTTTTGGGAAGTTCTCAATAAGGATCGTGCCAAAGACATTGTAATCTGAAAAAAAGCATCGTATTAGTTAGGTTCAGGCCACCTGCCATGGTTGGCTATAACGTTTGGTTCCTGTTTCTAGGCGTAGACGCCTCTACGATCAATTTACGAGACAGGTTACCGACATCTGCCACCTGAAAGTGAACTGCAGAATGGAAAGCACTCAATCGTTTGCGCACCCAGCTAGGCTACTGCAAATACAACTTGGCAAAATGGAGTTTTACAGACCTGTTTGACACTGTAAGTGCGGTGCCGCGGTGATGCTACAGAGAATTGCAAGTACATGTGGGTTTTTGTACTTTATTGCCCCATCCCGGGCTGCTACTGCCATATTCTTTTCTAATGTATTATCCCTTCTAGCTAGATTTTCGACAAGATTACAGCTCCGAGCTGTCATTTTTTAATGACAGCTTGGAGTTCGGAAGTTGTTGGTGTGTCACCCCCGTGCCCCGATAAGCACGTTAAGCCGTTGGTCCTGCGCCAGATCTTTCTCCGGTTGTCGGATTGCCGTCCCATCGGAATATGTGAGTGATGGAAGAGTGAGTGCTCCTGTGTTTGCGCACACACGCCTGCACTATAATATGTCCCGCGCTGATGGCTAGTCTCCGTTAAGATTGGCTGCCATGGCCGAAGTCGGTGAGGAGGACTATATTATATTACATAGATGGTAAGTACTAGACTAGACTGAACACTAGTAGTCGTGGTCCCAGCTGTGGATCAGGGTAGCCAGGCTAATCGACCGAAAAACGAAAACTTACCTTATCCTAAAAACTATTGTTGTCCTTCGTCGATGAAGTTTTACTTATATTTTTAACATGTGAATTTTCCACATGATTTTTATGATCTTATGAAATAAAAAGTCCAACTTCAAGTCTTCAGCAATGGGTAAACCAGACACCACAACAAACACAAACTCATAAACACAGAAATTCCAGAACGCCGGTTCAGGTTTTGTTGTCATTATTTTGTTTAGTGTCATCACAAGTTACAGACTTAATACCAGCCAATACGTATTTTGACTTTTGACATAATAGAGTAAGATCCCAGAGCCGCCAGACCTTACTTATATTCTCAGACATATTATTAATGTATGTACTGTGAGTGGGAACGGCCGGGAAAACACGAAAAAGTAAGGACATTTGGGTAGGCCGTAGATATAGGTACCTAGTGTACTCAAACTGCCACCCGATCATGAAATGAGCCCGTAAGATAACGACCTACATGGTCCTCATATTAGTGTATATGCAGATTAGTGTCTGAGATGGTCTTTAGAAGAAAGAACCACACAGATTTGAGTGGACCTGTTCAGTCAGTGCAAGCATTTGTCAATAGTCGTGTAGCTCAAGTCAGAACTACTTAGGAGCTCAACAACTCGACGATCAATACTAAATAAAGGACATTTGCGTAGGCCGCGAAATGTACCTACCTAAACTGCGAGACAAACGCTAAAAATAATTACCTGATAAGTCCAAAGTAGATTGGAGAAGCAATATTATTTATTTCTTTCTTTTTAACCGACTTCCAAAAGGAGGAGGTTCTCAATTCGTCTGTATGGTTTTTTTTTTGTATGTTTGTTATGCGATCATTCCGTCATTATGAATTGATTTTGATGATTCTACTTTTGTTTGGAAGAGTATTTTTCTAAACTGGCCCCATTTCAATTTGGTGATGATCTGATGAAGGATTTCGGGGGTAGGCAACGGAACTCTTTAATAAATAATAGTACCTAAATCTCCCGGGATGGCTGAAACCGCATGTCTGTTTATTGATTACACCAGTTCATAACATAACATCACGCCGGTACGCTGTGAAGGGGTACGCAGATGCAAACAAGTCAACCTGAATTAACATGTTTTTGGGGTTCGGGATTCGGGCATAACTTTATTGTTTATTAACCGATCTTGATGATTCTTTTTGCATTGGCTTTAGTTATAGCTATATATTGTATTTGCACACACGGTCAACTTCAAAGATAAACCAGTGACCTCCTCAACTTAAAATCAATAAAATCTAGTAAAGTGACATATTGTTAGGTTTATGTCAATCCCAAAGCAAAGTAGATATTTAACTATGAGCTGGTCTGGACTTAGACTGAACGATGAAGTCACACAAAGTAACTTCTTGACGGCAAATAGCGCAACCACTTATTATGGGAATAATGTCAATTTAGTTGTGGATTATCACCACTAAAAAGTGGAAATTAAAAACCACTACAAAGTACAAAATAACTTTAATTTCGGAAGTCGGGATCAAAAACGAAAAAAACAACCAAAAACACCGACTGCCGAAGTTAAAGTTTTTTTTATTCTTTGTAATGTTTTTTATTTGGAAGCCGGCTGTATTTTTTGTAAAAGTTTTTTTTTTCCCCAAATTAGAATTTCCGAATTTCGTGTATGCTACGAAAGGATTTTCGGAAATATCAACTCTAAGGAGGAACTTGGCATGAAGGTTTTTGTTCTTGAAAGCCGACATCTACGCGCTATGCTGTTATTTAAGATTCCATGATGTGCGACTTCTATGGGAATTCGATATGAATTATTTAGCTCACATATTTAAGAAAATTCGGTCTGTAGCTGAACCGCAACTTATTCGAGCCGTATACTTCTGTCTTTGTCATTCTATTTTAGGTTATTGTGTCATTGCTTGGGGAGCGTCGAAAAAAACATATCTTCTTAAGCTCGAACGCGCACAGCGAGCAATTTTAAAATAGCATTTAAAAAGGCATGGCGTTATCCTACCAAAGCACTGTACTCTGAATGTGACCTCCTCAGCGTGAGACAGCTTTACATTGCCTCTGTTCTTCTCCGCTTTCATAAACTTGCGAAGACCACAGCGCGAATCTCTCATAGAACTCTTAAGTGGGATACACCGAGAGCTCGTTCTGCGTTTGCTCGTCAATCTTTTACTTTTATGGGACCCTTTCTCAGTACAGTAAATTCTTTAAAAATAACAAAACAATAATAAACCTAACATTATTCCGCCTTAAAACCACCATCCAGAAATGGCTAATACCCAAAGACTATGCTCATACCGAGAACCTCTTAAACATTGATATGTAATATAATTCACGCGCACACGAAGTTATACATACAAACTCACCCTTGCACACACGCACACACTTACCCACACACATACCCACACACACGCGCACACACCCTCACACACACATACAAGCACTATTACTACTATTTTTTTCGAAACTTACGGAAGGGACTGGACCTCACGACACAGGGTATCCTAGTGTGGGGTCCAGAGATATACTGTATTTTTTAGTATCTAAGTCAACGGATGTTATTTATTTATTTATTTATTAAATACTTTATTGTACACCTCATTACAAACATAGTAAAAACGTTTAAAAAAAACAAGTGTACAATGGGCGGTCTTATCGCACAGGGCAATCTCTTACAGACAACCTTAGGATGGACTGAACGAAAGAAGTTAGATTTAGGGCGGTCAGTGTACAAACATCATAAAAAATATAGACATAATAATATAAAATACACACAATACTAAAATAATATACTAATAAATATCAAATATATAAATGGGAAAGGAGAAGAAAAATTATAGTGAGAGGTAATGCTCCTTCACCAATTTTTTAAACGTTGGTAGCGATTGTGCACGCCTCACATCTATGGGTAATGCATTCCACAAACGAGCAGCTTGAATAGTGAAAGATTTGTTAAAGAAGGATGTGGAGTGCATACGAATACTTAATTGAAGATTTTCCGATGATCTCAAGGACCTAGAGTGTGTGTCACAGAGAAACTGAAACCGGTCTTTAAGATAAAAAGGAGTAGAAGGGTTAAAAAGTACATTGTAAAGAAGAGAAAGTATGTGGGCATTCCGGCGAAGGCGAATAGGAAGCCATTTGAGCTTAGTACGAAATTCGGAAACGTGGTCATACTTGCGTAAGCCAAATATGAACCTGATACACAGATTTTGGAGTCGCTCAAGCTTGTCGAATTGGTCTTGGGTGAGATCAAGATAGCTGGCGTCAGCATAGTCCAAGAGTGGAAGAAGAAGAGATTGTGCTATGGCAATTTTAGTGGTGATGGGAAGAAAATTTCGAAGGCGTCTCAAGGAGCCCGCCGAAGCGAACAGTTTACGACTGACCTCCTGCAGTTGTTTAGTCCAGGAAAGAGTTCTGTCGATATAAATCCCCAAGTTCTTCACAGTGTGAGTTATAGGAATTAAAGTGTTATTGAAAGAAACCTGGGGAAGTGTCGACCAATCAATCTTTGAGATGGTCCGTGAACTACCAACAACAATCACTTGCGTCTTTACTGGATTGATCTTCAGCCCAAACTCAGTGCTCCATTCACCTATTCGTGCCAGGTCTGCATTAATAGCCTCAATCGCATCAGATAGCTCTCCGAGAGGGGCTTGGGTGTAAATTTGGAGATCATCAGCATACAGGTGGTAGAAAGAAGATAGTCGTTGAGTGATACCATTAATAAAAAGTGCGAAAAGTAAAGGAGATAACACGCCACCCTGCGGCACACCGGCAGAGGTGTCACACCAAGAAGAGAAAGATTCTTCTATGCAAACACGCTGCCGGCGGCCAAACAGGTAACTATGAAACCAGTCAATTACCGAAGGAGATATGTTAAAAGAGCACAGAATTCCAAGCAAAATGTCGAAGTCAACCATATTAAAAGCATTGCTAAAGTCTAGCAGAGCGAGTGCCGTTAACTTCCCCATTTCCATACCTGACCTGATATCATCCGTAATATGAACGAGTGCTGAGGTAGTGCTGTGTCCAGGTCGAAAACCAGATTGGAAGGGATTCAGCAGATTTTGCTTGGAAAGGAATGTGCTAAGTTGCTGATGGACAAGTTTTTCAAGGACTTTGGATAGGAATGGGAGAATGGAAATGGGACGATAGTCAGAGAAAGATGCAGGATGTGATTTTTTAGGCAAAGGGATGACTTGGGCATCTTTCCAGGCTTGTGGGAAGACCCTACTAGAAACAGAGAAGTTGAGGATGTAAAGGATGACGGGAAGTATG
>NDFZ01004996.1:211008-245904 GCA_002192655.3 Mamestra configurata
AAAAAAAAACAAGTGTACAATGGGCGGTCTTATCGCACAGGGCAATCTCTTACAGACAACCTTTGGATGGACTGAACGAAAGAAGTTAGATTTAGGGCGGTCAGTGTACAAACATCATAAACAATATAGACATAATAATATAAAATACACACAATACTAAAATAATATACTAATAAATATCAAATATATAAATGGGAAAGGAGAAGAAAAATTATAGTGAGAGGTAATGCTCCTTCACCAATTTTTTAAACGTTGGTAGCGATTGTGCACGCCTCACATCTATGGGTAATGCATTCCACAAACGAGCAGCTTGAATAGTGAAAGATTTGTTAAAGAAGGATGTGGAGTGCATACGAATACTTAACTGAAGATTTTCCGATGATCTCAAGGACCTAGAGTGTGTGTCACAGAGAAACTGAAACCGGTCTAATATGTTTTGTACTAACGGTTGAATGAATAAAGATTATTATTATTATTATTTGAGTCCTTTACCTTCTGCAGTTTACGGATCCGTAAGTCCTTCCGAGTCGATGGCAAAAAAAAAATTGTAAGTAAGTAATCTAATTGATGGCCCAAAAAGATTCTTTTTTCAGGAAAATGTCCTGTTAGTTAAATGATTTAGGCCGATCTCAGATATACTTAGGTACCTACTTAATTTTAGATTGTCACCTTGTTTGCAGTTCCTCCAACCATATTCTTCTTAATCGCTAAATCCTACTAAAATAGCTTTAAAGTGGGTTATTTGTAATTTATATGGGCATTGTTCTTCGGATACCTTAAAGTTAAAATAAAAGATTATATTTACTATAAATACCTAAAGATTGTCTACTTTTGCCAGAACACCATTTTGTATTGCACCACTATTACAAAATAGTTGAAATACTTTTGTAGGTGTTTATAGGATTAAAGCGTCAAATAGGAAAACCATTGACCTGTTTTTTATTTCGAATGATTGAGTAATATGTATGTAACATTACATAAATCTGACATACCTATAGGCCGTAGATATTTATTTATTGAGATAGAAATGATAAAATATCTGATTCATTCGATAAGGCTATCGCGTTCCTGATCTGAATGCTGGAAAGCAAGTAGACTAATCCAGAAGAAAATACTTTATTTAAAGAGTAGAAATGACTATTTAGAATATGTTAAAATTAAATGATATAATAATGCATATTCACAGATAGAGAATGTAACTACATCTAAGCATTACAAACCAGTTACATATAGCATTGGCACACAGAGAGGTGACAATGATTTTTTTCGATCCTAAATTACCTATTAATTCTTATAGCTTGACAAATGTATCTAAAAAAATAATGTTTTTATTGTTTCTCATACAATTGTTCTACAAAATTGTGGCAGCCCCGGTAAGTTATAAGGATACTTGTGATGGAGTTCCCTCGCAACCTCCCCATAGGTTATGGTTTAACAATGTTGTGACATAATGTAAAGGAAAAGAACAGAAAAGCAAAAGATAAAATAAACAAATTGAGTATCTGATCCCAATAAATATATGTATTTCCCTTAATATTTATTACCAAAACCTATGTGGAGTTATGAACAAGAAAAATGAACTAGAAGTTTATACGGAAACTCTTGATCAACGGGTGGATTACGTGTGTATAAGTGAACACTTTCTGAATGAGAGCACTGCGAATGCTTTTAATCTGAACAGCTATAAATTAGTAGCTATAAATAAGCTAACAAAAAATAAACCAACAACAACACACACACAGAACAGAAACACAAAGAACACACACACACACACATACACAGAACAGATATAAATTAAGAGGAGGTAGTTTAATTTTAGGGCACGTGGTTTACTCGAGAGCATACTAATATCTAATAATAATGTTGATGGTGTCGAAACAACAGACACACATTTAACATAAAATAACTTAATTACTTACATACTAACAATACACAATTACTAATTTCAGAATAATGATAATAGTCTAAATGTTTTATTATATAAGCTAAATGTCAGTTGTGTCCTCCATAAACTCAGTTGTGGAGTAGTAACATTTATGAATTAAAAATTGTTTCAGTTTCTTTTTAAACATATTGTTGTTAAGATTCTTTATCTGTCGTGGAATTTTATTGAAAATAACTGGGGCCATTCGGTAAATACTTTTTAGGAGGGCTGTTTTACTGCGATCAACATAAAGAAAGTTTGATTCCCTTTTTCTTAACCGTGGATCAGCTGGGGTTTATTTTGAAAAGCTGTGGGTTTGTCTTAACATATGGCTTACAACTGTCCCTTGAGTGTAAATTACATACAGCTCGTACCCATGCTTTTTTTTTTTGTGCGATGAAAACGTAGTTCTTGTCTGTCGAGTTACCCAGAAAATGACTCCGTATCTTAGAACGGATTCTACGTAGCTATGGTAGGCAGTAAGCACGGCGTCGCGGTTCATAAATTTGGATAGCTTATAAAGAGCAAAAACAAAACTGTTAAGTTTTTGCAAATCTCTTCAACATGCGGTTTCCACGTAAGTTGACTGTCTATCGTTAACCCTAATAACTTTGTTGTATCCGTTTTTGTAAGTAACTGACTGTCCATTGTGATTAATATCAACCAGTAGTAAGTTTTTCGTTGTCGCTGACTAAAATGCATTATACGCGTCTTTTCTAAGTAAATTTTTAAATTATTCGTCTGCAGCCAACCCATAGTTTGCTTTAGCGTGTCATTGATTTCTTGTCCATAATTGTAAGACTCATAATTTTTTATCATTATTGTACAATAAATAATACTGTTGGGTGATTGATGCTTATTGGAAGATCATTAAGTACCTACGCCAGAAATAGTGGGGGACCCGATACACTCCCCTGAGGTACACCGTACTTCACCGTTCTAGGTTGTAACCGATATTTGATTTCGAGATTGGTTTTAATATTTATATTTGTTATTTCCATGTATTGTTGCTGGTTGCTTAAATATGATGTGATAGATCAAGCCCATTGCCGCGTATTCCATATCTTTCTAGTTTGTCGATAGTATCTGAAATAGTTTTTTGAGTATTAGGTATATATAGCAAACAAGACTGAGACTATACCAACTATTACTAACTACTTGTGCCAGACTAAGTCGTCTGGCCGACGGGAAGTGTCTGACACTAATATTAATTTTTTCAACACTATTCTACGAAACATATGTAGGTACATACAGAACAGTACTGAAACTATGAGAAAAGTGAGTAAGTAGTTCTTTTACGTACGTTTGGCACCTGGTACCTGTAAATGGGACTTCGGCCCAAGCACCTGCTTATTTATTTATTATAAACTTTATTGTAAACCTTATAATAAGAACAGGACAATCTTTACATATAAAATGTTTTGTCCTGAATGACTGACTTACGGATCAACGCGCAGCCTTAACCGCTGATCGTAGAGACCTAAAACTTGGAGGGTGTGTTCTCTGTATGACGAAGGCATCTGATAAGAAAGGATTTTCCGAAATTCTACCCCCAAGGGGGGAGCAAGTTTGTATGGGGGACAACGTGATTCCGTAGTCCACATCTACTTCAAATATTGCATAAACCTTTTTTAACAGAATTGATGGAAGACGTGATTCGTATTTTATTGAAAATTATCCCCTCACGGCTAAAGGGTATTCGAAAGTTATTTTGGCGGGTTTTGCTTCGAAATTGATATCAATAGGTACTCCTTGGTGCTTTTGAATTAAATTTAAATTGTGAACGCAAAAGATTCACAAGTACCAGGAGACCAGAAATATATCAAAATACTTTCGGAGCTGGAATTGTGACCACTAAAGATTCTCAAGTACCAGAAGACCAGAAACATGTAGAAGTATTTCCAGGGCTGGAATAGTAGTGAGCGGAAAAGATTCACAAGTATCAAGAGAGCAGAAACCTGTCGTAGTATGTCTGGGGCTGGAAATGTCGCACTAATAATAACAACAATATCTTCAATTACTATTGTCGCACGCGATAGATCGCGCGCAGCTGCAATCGGCCGCGATGCATGGAATTGTACCTCAATAGAAAGCGATCATCACACGAATACGCAATCGTCGCGTTCATTTGCACGGAAAATCCAAAACGCGCCCTCTATCGGCGCGATGACGCGTTCTGTTTCACGTACAAAAGAACGCGACAATAGACGATTTTATAAATCCATACTTATATTATAAAGGGGAAAGTAACTCCTGTCTGTCTGTTACCTCTTCACGTCTTAACGGCTGATCAGATTTGGAAGAAATTTGGTACAAAGATAGATTAAACCTTGGGGAAGGACATAGTGTATCCCAACATTCACGCGGGCGAAGCCGCTGGCAGAAAATAGAGGATAAAAAATTAAAAAAAATAGATTTTCTTATTAAAAGTTTATTTCATTTTGCTTCACAATCTCACAGGTTTGATATCACAACATTGGGATAAGTTAAACACAAAAACTGTAAATTAATAACAAAGCAAATTATGTACAAATACAACAAACGAGGTAAATGGTTTAAAAGTCAAACTGGTTTCTAAAAACTTATCAACAGCTTATCAAACTTTTCGGAGCCACGGAGGAATCTCAGTATGTTAAGATGGTCACCCATCCACGGACCGACCCAGGCAAGCATGGCTTAGCCTCGAAGATCGAACCGTGCGGCTGTTGCTGTGTACTTTGACATAAAATTTTGACAACAGTAACTAACGACATTCGAATTTCAAACAACGTATGTTATTAATTATACAACGTGTAATAAATCAACGCAGTACCTGATACGGGATCATTGTACTAATCATTCATCAGCCTTTTCCCAATTATATTGGGGTCGGCTTCCAGTCAAACCGGATTCAGCTGAATACCAGTATTTTACGTGGAGCGGCTGCCTACCAGACCTCCACAACCCATTAACTGGGTAACACGGTACTCCTTGGCAAGACTGGTGTCAGATTATCTGGCTTCTGACTATCCGTAACGACTGCCCAAGATCTACAAATGACAGCCGGGACCAACGGCTTAACGTGCTTTCCGAGGCACGGATGAGTACATACACGTACGTTCGTACGTATTTATCATTATGAACAAATTTTTAGCGCGAAAAATAATTCGACTGACCCATATATTTATATGCGCATAACTTGACAAAATGTACTGAACTGCTGATTTTTTTTGGCGATTTCGGTATTGGTCCCATTGTAAAAGTTGTTCATGCGTTTATTATTTTACACGTTACATAGTTAACATCCTTTATTTTGTAAATTAATTGAGCTATTAAGACTATACGTGAATCAGAAAGTAATACTTGTTGAGCATTTTAACATGAGGATTAAAAGCATTATTTATTTTAACCATGATAATCTTCATATTAGGAGCGTTTTCTCAACTATATTGGATTTATTTTCCGGTTAGACCGGCATTATTAAATGAGTTATTTTCAGAATTCACAAGAGGTACCTTTTAAAGCTCGGGGCTAAATAAAAAGTGGAACATTCCATGAGTTGCTGCGCAGTAGCAAATTTATATTTAGGTATATGAGACAGCGGGGATCGAGGGTTGCAGTACTGTGCAACGAAATGAAAACTTCACAGACATCATTAATGTTTGAATCGACGTAAACTTGCAGTGTTCACTTTTCTGGAATGTTATCATTGAATTGATTGTCATCATGATATAATATAAAACATACTACAATATGTGAATTCATAAAATAAATCTGATTCTAAATTTCATATAGGTACAAAATCTGATTCTTATGTAAAATGGAAGCTCTCGATCGAAAGTACAAAGTCAAGGTAAATAATATATTTATATTTAATTTTACAGTACATTGTATATCATTTATACTTAGTAGTAACAATATAAAAATCTACCCTACAGTCCTTTAACGTTTAAAAATAATAAACACACTAAGGGCACATGTAAATCACAAAATAGCGATATTTTGGCTAGCCAAAAATAAGGGGACGAATACATTGTGGCTTTTAAGGACATTACACTTGAATTTACAATTCGAGATCATTTCAACCCAACGCCACCAACTCAATTATCAACTTTAGCGTTGTATATTTAAAGTTGACTTTTAAATGAGCATTTGTATTAAAGAGGCCCTAAAAAGTTATGGGTTGCAATGGAATTTGAACTTTGCCTTGTTAGACATAGAGTTTGTTGTGTTCTCTCGTATTCTCGAATTCCGAATTCAAATATATTAGACAATGCCTGATTGTGCTAAGGAGCCCTTGTATAATAAATTCATACCCCATACAATTTCTCTATTATTTACTAATTCTAAAATTAAAGTCTGATTTTTCTCAGCTATACTTTATGGTTTGTCTTTTTTATATAACAAAAGAGGTTAAAAACAATACCCGCTTTTTGTACTTCACCACAGTCGGTTAAGATTGATTTTGCTTATAATAATTGTATGAACTGCATAATATGTACACATTTTTGTGTAATTTCTTGACTTGTTAATGTACCATCATCCATATTCATTCATTAAATGTTTATATAACGGCACAACTAAGAAAAACCAGACTGAAGCCGTATTAGGAAGTACTAATACCATAAAGATTCCGTTGCGAAAGAGGGATAGCGCTATCCGTCATGTATAGCTCCGTCTCTTTCCCGCATTGGAATCACGATGGCAATAAAACGTCATAATACAGTTGTACCTATAAACTAGCGAGGCAACAGTGTGTTTCGTCTTAACTATTGTGTTTAGTCGGCTTTCTTCGCTTTGGGCTTCTTGTCCTTGCCCTTCGGTTTCGATGGGTAGATCACGAATAGCGCGAGTTGCGACCCGCAAAGTACTACAGCGACGATATTTTGTACCTGTAAAATGTATTAGAAATAATATTAAATATCGTACAAAATATACAAGGCTAAACGAATTTCCATGAAAGGACAATGGCCATATCTGGATGGACTCCATACTCAAAGCTATTTAAAGTTGTGGCATATGTCATTTGAAAGACCATTTTACTGTACCATTTTCGTTAAGTCTTTCGAGACAAAAAATCGAAGTCGAATTAGGTGTATGTTAGGTTAGCAGGCGCATCGGGCGTCGGAGGAGGGCTACGATAGGATACGCTGCCCTCTTCCTCTTTTAGAGAACCTTGCCCCACACTAGGAATTTCTCCTGTATCGTGGGTGCGTTTACAAACATACAAAGTCACATACACAAACAGCCTGACCCGGAACAACTGTCTTTAGGCCATACAAATAATTGTTCCGTGCGGGAATCGAACCCGCGACACGCAGCGCAGCAGTCAATCGCTCAACCGCTGCGCCAACCGTGCTGTCAGACTTGATTATGACATCTACTATATACTTTTTGAATTTTATACCAGATACGTTCCCACTGAATATTTTTCGATTTCCAAGCAGACAAGAAAAGCTAGCATTAAATTATTCCCTGGAGTCAGAGTTTTATCCACTTCCTACTTTATTATCATCATTGCACACGACTACCACACGTTTAGATAAGCTAATAGGTTCGTTTATCGCTCTAGGCGTAAGGAACCCGATAGCCTTATCGAATGAATCAGATATGTTATGTATTCTATCATATCTATCTCAATAAATAAATATCTACGGCCTATATGTCAGATTTATGTAACGTTACATACATATTACTCAATAATTCGAAATAAAAAACAGGTCAATCGTTTTCCTTTATGACGCTTTAATCCTATAAATACCTACAAGTATTTCAACTATTTTGTAATAGTGGTGCAATAAAAAATGGTGTTCTTACAAAAGAAGACTATCTTTAGGTATAGTAAAAATGATCTTTTAATTTAAGGCATCTAAAGAACTATGCCCATACAAATTACAAATAAGGGGGCGTTCAAGTATTACATAACGCAATTTGGGGGGAGAGGGGGTCTTGTAAAACGTTACGATGCGTTACAGGGGCTGGAGGGGTGTTCGAACAACGCGTTACGTAACATTGTTTTTTTATTTAACGCTAGCTCACTAAAAATATTTTCGAGTTACACAGTCACTAAACAGTAGTCATTTTGCCAAACAAAAATAAACATCAACATTTTGAATGAAATTACATTTATTAATTAAAAAAATTGGTAACATGAGAGTAGTAGACATAATTGTGACTTTTAGGTAAAAATTGTCACTTGGATGATACGTAACGTTTAGGGAGGGGGGTACAGATATACGTTACGGCGCGTTACATGGGGGGGAGGGAGGGTCAATAATCTTCAAAAATTGCGTTACGTAATACTTGAACGCTCCCTAACCCACTTTAAAGCGCCATTTACATGGAGAGAGTTTATTGCCTAGAAGATACGATTATCGAAAGAAAGAAAAAAAATATGATCATGTAAACTACATAATATGTAATATCGTTCGTGGAAGGGCGATAATCGCCTCGTCTTAGAATACTGAATGTCTCCGTGTAAACAAAATTTGAAAGCAAGAATCGTATTTCGAATTCGATGATGATAATTAAGTTAATTAAGTTCCCAATCTTTTTATTTGTAACTGCAATACCTACTTTATAAGGACGTTTGCTGTCCCTTCATTTATTATAATATATGTCACCGGAAAATAGCCAACTCCGGAAGATTATAAAATAACTTGAGAGGTTGTAAACTCTCGATAAATTGTCAACTGAACATTTGGAATACCATTTTATGCATCAAAATTAGATAGTCTATAATCTCGCGAAGTCATTCCGAGAAATTGTGGACTGAAATAAACTGGCGACCAATCAGCTTTCTGGTCTACAATTTATCTGTTTTGGCACACCAAAACAGATAAATCAAGCCAAGTTGCTCCCAGGCCAAGTTTCCAATTTAACTATTGTGATAGTTAAATTGGAAACGTGGCCTGGGAGCAACTTGGCTGAGAGCTTTGTTTCCAGGTTTACTTTCACTCGATAACAGATCAATTGTAGACTTGTGCTCTGATTGGTCGCCATTTTATTATAATCCACAATTTCTCGGAATGACTTCGCGAAATTAGGAAATTCAAATTTAGGAAGAAAAAAAGTAAGAAATACATAAATACTTACAACAAGGAACTTATTCCTGAGGATGATGCCGTACAGCAGCCACATGAAGGTCACCACGGTACCGGACAGGATGATGGGGAACGGCATGCCCTCTGTGCTCTTGTTCTTAATGATGTCTTTCTGTAAATCAAAATTTAAAAGTTTAGAAACCAGCGCTATGGCTCTGTCTCGCACACCAGTCCCAGCATTATGCTGAGCGATGGCCGTTTTGCGCGAATGTGACGCATATCTTCCCAACTTGCATAACTTTTGTAATTTAGTTTTTTTTTAGAACATCGCTCTAGCTGACACAACTGAGGGATCGAGCTTGACACACAGTAATCTGCCTTTTCCGTGTTTATGTACAGTATTATTGCCTATCTGAAGTCTACAACCCAGGAACTGGGTAAAACGATACCACTTGCCACGACTGGTAGATTTTCTAGTTTCTGACTCTCTGTAACAACCATTAAAGATCTTCAAATGCCAGGACCATTAACTAAGCCTGCTTCTCGAGGTACGGAGGAGTGGATAGTCACCCATCCGCTGACTGACCTAAGCAAGCGCCGCGTAATCTTGGCACACAGCATTACGTAAAGGCAAGGTAAAGTGAAGCTGACGTAAATGAAAATACTGGGGTCCATATAGAAGTCGAGCCAATACCTGCCCGGCTAGTTTATTGACATTTTAATGCCATTATAACTCCAGTGCGGAAAGAGACGGAGCTATCGATGACCTATAACACCATCCCATTTTTGCAACGCTCTGCGCAGACCCCGTCCCGCCTCAGAACGAAAAATATCGATGAAAATTTCGAAACGCAAGAAAGAGCAATCGTTTTTTCCTAAAAAAATAAACAAGGACTCCAAAAGGCACACTGCTCACGTGGGGTCCTTTAGGTATTTTTTTTCTATTGATTTTTTAATAATTTTATCGACCAAACGGAACATTATCGATCAAGATAGGTCCACGACAAGTCGCTAGAGCTCCAACTTTTATCGAAAACGCTAGTAGATAATACTATTATCAAGTTTCACCCCAAATGAGACCCCATTTAATTTATGAGGTCGCAGTTCACACGTGCCGATACCAAAGTCGTAGGCTTACAATATTTGTGAAACATTTGAGCCTGTATCAATTTTATGGTCATTAAAAACCTTCTAATCGTATGACCAGTACGAATTCAAATACAATACGTTTTGATAACAATGGCATGTAGACTTCATGGGCACATCCTGAGCGGCATTCGCCTAAGTCTGTCAGTTCAAACATTGACAGGGTCAAAGTAAATTATCTAGCGAAATTCTTCAGATGTTGAGAAGGTGTCGATATTAAACGCGACAAGGCAAACTCCCGTTTAAATCATGGATCATTTCGTTGCCATTCCACCTCGGCGATAACAAATAAAAAAAGTGTGTGTGTCAGCTCCGACGCACGACTGGAATTCACTCCTTAAGAATAATTATTGTGTAGATTATGTAAAAAGAGGGTAAATGAAAGCATCTTAAATAAGCTGAGTATACTTTGTAAATACACACATATATAATCTTGTAGTGAAAAGCGCAAAGGAACGTAACGCCTCACTTTTAGTTAACGATCGATTTTACTCCTCATAAAAATTTCATACCGCGGGCTAAATTTGAAAATCGTTTCTTATGGAACTCCAAAAAATAATTAAATTTAATTAAATTTCATTTAATTCGGACAGCCGTGATCCTTATTTTGTTAGTATTACAAACTGCTTATATTCAAGTGTTAGTAACATAAAAATAGTACATAACAAAGTACGACCAGGCAGGAAAATATATTTCCTACCATATCAACCTCCGCACAAAAATCATAATATTTGGAGATATTAAATGGAGGTACTTTTTTTCTTTTTTATCAGTTTTTGACTGAGATTAAAAAACGGGGACCTTGTTTTTTTTAAACGAGAGTTGCCTGTCTGCCGTCCCTAAACAGACATTGTCATCAGCCATTCCTGGAAATAGATTTTTCCTCAAAGATGGAACTCGATGCCATGAAATTAGTGAGACCGACCGTAGGTACGCCTTTGCGACCGGTTGCGACTAACATCATTGTTATCTGTGACGATCAGGAAATAAATTATGCAGCAATACTATATCATACGATGTATACTGAGTATGCTTCAATATGAATTGTTATATAAACTCAAGTTCATAAGTGTATGTAATTACTTTACGAGATAACAACACAGTACAACTAAGTATATCTACAAGAATTAGTACGTGATGTATTTAATGATCGTTGCGTAATAGACTCAATTATATTTGAATTCTAATTCGAGAAAAATATCTTATTTTGGAACACTAAACTCTAGTTCATGGATACAAAGTTCAAATTACATTGCAATCCATACTTTTTGGGACCGTTTTAACCCAAATGGTCACTTAAAAATCAACTTTAAATATAGAACACTTAAGTTTATATCTGAGTTTTTGTCGATGGATAAAAAATCTACTTTAGAACATTACAAGGCCCACTTGCAAACACCAGGGTTATCTTTTAACTCCGAGTTAGTTACTAACACGAGATTTAATAACAAATATTTAAGGCCTAATCATACAATACAAGCCAAGTACCCGATCGCCAAAAATTATAAACTTCGAAACAAACTTCTATTCTCAATTTAACCCCTTAAGACTTAAATTCCCCGTGGGTAAAAGGCGACTAAGGGACTCACCAGAGAATGGGCAGCAGTATTCTCTGTGCATTACAACAGCTACACTGCGATCGCCAACCCGCTAACCAAGCGTGGCGATTATGGCAAACCCATTTAGGGGAGGCCTATGCCTAGCTGTGGACATCTTTCGGCTAATATGATGATGATGATGAGGCTTCAATTCCATGCTTCAAGACACGGCGATATACAAACACTCAGCTACATTTCAATATAACTACAGCTGCCCTACTATGACGTGCTAATGGCGTCCGTTTCCGATAATGTAAAAGGGACAGGGCACTCCGCTATCTATAGCTCCGTCTCTCTCTTAGAGCGGAATCATGATCGTTTAAGACTTCATAGTAGGGCCCCAGCTAATCAATCAATGTGACTCATTGTTCTCAATCTGAGGCTGATAATAATAAATAACTAGGTACTATTTTTTCCCGCGGCCTCGCCCCTAGAAAAGAAACCATTATTTCGGGATAAAAGTATGACATAGCGACAATGTAGCTTCTTCAAAGAATTTTCGTAATGGGATCAGTACTAAACAAACATATAAACAAACAACAGTTTTAACTCTATATCTATCTAATACCTTTAAACGAGCAATTCTTGTATATTTGTATATATATAATCGTGAATCTCGGAAACGGCTCCTACGATTTTCATGAAATTTAGTATGCAGGGCGTTTCGGGGGTTGCGGAATTTGAAAGAGTCACCGCGACCCTGGAACGCAGAGGGCTTTAAAAGAAACACGGATGGGTTTTAGTCAGTAAGAGTCTGACACGCTCTTCCGCTACACCCAGAGCGGAAGAAGTATTTTGATAAATTCCCATCATTAAAAACGGGTTTCGGGGGGGCGATATATCGACCTAGCTAAGTTTCATTTTTAGAAAATGTTTACCAAAAAAAAACCGAGCCAAGCTCATCCAGGTGTACTTATATTAATTAAAATAATAAAGTACCTACTATGCATATTGTTACATGTCATAGTGAGTCTCGAAGTGTATAATAAATCTGCATTCAAGGTTTACTTGTAGCGGTACGTAAATCTTACCGTACCGTCTCATGGATTTTTATGTAGTCCCTACTTCTTAAACATTGACAAAGACGGACTTCAATATTAACTTTTACCCCCTATTCTATGCTATATTAGGGTCGTCTTCCAGTCAAACATATACAGCTGAATACCAGTATTTTTCATGGAGCGACTGCCTATTCGATCTCGACATCCCCGTAACACGTACCTACCTATTATAACCAGTGATCGGATAATCGGGCGCTAATATACCTAAACATCACTTTTATTCCCACGAAAGTATAATACGGATATGTTTTTCAGAATCCCGGATCCCGGACTCGTTCGAAATGCTGCTACTAAGCTGCCCGGTAGTCGCTGATTACAGGGCTAAGAACTTCGGTAACCCAGGTACCCTTTGTGAGATAGTTAGTAACACCAAGGCGTTGCTGGCCTTCCATGGGGAGCTGGGGTGGATCGAATGACACATTTGTCCCACCTGCACGCAAAATACGCGCTTAGTCGTGGAGTTGCGGAAACCAGCCTGAGTTACATACATACATACATACATACATACATCGTTCGAAATTCTTGAGACTGCTAAAAATGCCCGCATACAAAATATAGTTAGAACTCATTGTGAACTCTCATTGTATTTTTTTTTTATTTAAAAATTCGATTCTAATGGAACTTTTAATTTAGAATGAAAGTTTTTATGAGAACTGGTTTAGTAACAGGCAGGGTAATTTTGTGTAGCTCTATTTATTTTCGTACAATATTTTATAGGTTTTCCATTTGTTTTGAATAATATAAAGATACTAAATCAAAATAACTACTGTTATAATTTCATTAAGTTTGTTATAGTTGTTTTTACAAAATTGTTCAATCCCGGGTACCCGGGATTACTTATTTATTCAGAAAGGATTGTCCATATTATTCTTTCATGGGAAGAAGTTTAGGTATATAAGCGCCAGATTATCCGATCACTGATTAATTATTGAGGTCCTATAAGATTTTTTTTTTTTCAAAATACCTAGTCTCTAAAAAATTCCCTCTATTATGCAAACATTTATGCTCTAAGACAACGGTAGCAGTTTAGGGTGTGCGATGGCTGTCAGTGGAAAAGAGATTATTATTAAGTAGGAGAAAATACCAAGAAAACTATGTAGTAAATTGTATCTAACTGTATCGCTTTCTAAAGGGCTATAAACCTATTGGCCTCGTCCCGGTTCCGCCATTTTTTTTTTCAAAATGGCGTCTCACGATGTTACCTTGATTAAACGGCACCGTTCAATGAAAAGGCTAGGGCGCTAATTGATCGGCTGATGAAGCCAGTTGCTGACATATACATCGGTTCGAACCCCTTTCAGTTTCTGGTAATAAACTTACAAAACATCGTTTAAATTTGCTAAAAGGATCAAATCCCAAACCAACAGAACAAAAAGAAAATGTAAATAAACTAAAATAAGATCTACTTACCAATCCAAACAAAGGTGAAGCAATCAAATAGAACATGAAAGCAGTAATGATGCTTCCGAATCTATTCTCAACCAGCTTCGGGTCTTCCATCTGAGCATAACCAATCAGAGCAGCGGAGAAGGCACCAGAGAGTCCTATCTGCGCCCAGACCTTCATTTTCTCATGAGTATAGTTGAAGTAGATCATGGTGAAGACGATGTTGAGGGCCAAACCGATCAAGTTCACTTGAATCATCTTGTCGTCGCGGAGAATGTAGCCGAATTTCAAGTTAAGGATGCTCCTGTTGGACAAATTTGAAGAAATTTAGTACGACTATTTTAAAGAACTTTCGGAATGTTATAGAACATAATGAGGTGTTCCATTCCAACATTGTTTTATTTATTTAACTGTCTAGGAAGGTCAGTGATGGTCAAATGTGTTACACTAGCGTAACTTATATTGTAACCGTCTCCAGGGTGCGTAATGTGAAACTGTACGTTACCGCAGACATCGCTCGTTACACTATAGAGCAAAATTTATTTCAGCGCATACAATATCTGTGTTGTTATACATTTTGCTTTAGAATATTTTAGCAAAATACATGCGTGAGTATAGACAGCCACAATTTTTTTTTAAGTATGGGAAATCATCAAATGACTTCTTCCGCTCTGGGTGGAGCGGAAGGGCGTGTCAGACTTTTACTGACTAAAACCCATCCGTGTTCCTTCTAAAGCCCTTTGCGTTCCAGGGCCGCGGTGACTCTTTCGAACAAATTTCGCAACCCTGGCAGATATAGCCACAATGACTTTTTAGTTTAACGAAAGTTTACGAGCTCGGGACTTCGGTCGACGAAACCCCGCGACTATCAGTTAGGATTATTTATTTAACTGTCGGGTAAGGTCAGTGACGATAGCATTTTCATCATCAGCAAACGGAACGGATATGGACGGGGTCTTTCAGACCCCGCCATCCCCTTCGTAGTTTAATTTTTTTACAACCACCCAGAAATAGGAGCCCTGCGAAGCGGTGCTCCGTCGACCTGGCCCGAAGTCCCGAGCTCGTAAACTTTCATTAACTAAAAAGACATTGTGGCTGTCTGTACTCGCATGTATTTTGCTACAATATTCTAAAGCAAAATGTGTTACAACACAGATATTGTCCGTGCTGAAGTAAATTTTGCTCTTTAGTGTAACAAAGTTTTCCAGCACAGACTATGGATATCTGTGGTAATATACAGTTTGGCATTACGCGCCCCGGATGCCTTCCTGCTTGTAGATGAAGGAGCCGGAGAACATCTGTCCCACGGTCACAATAGCAGCTGTGGTGCCTACAATGTCCTTGTAGGGCTGGAGTACGTTGGCCAGTAGGTCCAACACTGTGGGTTCTGACAACATACTTACATAACAATACCACCAAGGAAGGGCATGATGCCGATGCCCCGGGTGCCTCCCTGCTTATAGATGTCCCAGCAGATGAAGCCACCAGAGAACATCTGACCCACGGTCACGATGGCGGCCGTGGTCCCTACAATGTCCTTGTAGGGCTGGAGTATGTCGGCTAGTAGGTCCAGCATGGTGAGTTCTGGAAAGAAAAAAAGAGGCCATTAAGAAAAAATTCTGTAAAGATGAAAATCTAGTTTAAAAAGTAATCATTGATACAAATAAAAAAAAATTGTAGTGTCTGTTTGTAATTTCAAAATAACAGCTTTTTATTTAATGAATATGAGTGTTAACGCGGTCCACCTACCAAAAAATGTTTTTTTATATGTTATTTTTGTCTGCCTGTCGGTTTGTTCCAACTAATCTCCGAAACAGTTGGACCGATTTCCCGATTTTCAACTTCAGGCTTCCACTGGCCGATAGTTGATGTTAAAATAGACTTATTTTAGAAAACGAATTAGGTTACCGCGCAAAAAAGCCATGAATAGTGAACAGACGCGGACGAAATCGCGGGCATCAGCTAATTAGTTTTTGCAAAAAATCTACAACTGTCTGTAGTTATCTGTACTACTTAACTATATTTTACTCGGTTTATAAATTCACTTTTTCCCAATCGTATAGGCTTTTCAATTCATATTTACATCAGATATGTATTAGATATGACCGATATGCATTGTTATTGACGATATGCTTCTAGATAATTACCTTGATATTATATACGTCACCGGAAAATTGCAAACGCCGTAAGATTGTAAGAAATCATCTTAATGTTTCCAATTCAATTCCTTGTTTTTTATAGGCCCCAACGATCAAGTTTAGAATCTTGGCGATGTACTACGAGTCAAACGTGCACAAACACAGTCATGTCATATTATAAAGGGGTGTGTGTGTGTGTGTATGTATGTTTGTTACTTCTTCACGCGCAAACGGCTGGACGGATCTTGATGAAATTTGGCACAGAGGTAGATTATAGTTTGGAATAACACATAGGATACTTTTCATCTCGGGAGTATGTTCCCTTGGGATAATTTTCGACATTAACGCAGGATCCCTTTTATAATCTACATATACCCTGGATCATTCCGAAAAGGTCGACTATATACTTCTTTATTGGCAAACAAACGACGCGCTACGCTGTGCCCGTCCACTTCAATTACTTAACTTATTGCAGTCAACATTGATAGAAATATTATAGAACAAGCCATTGTTTGCGGCTCCACTCGTATAGGGAGCATTCGAGAGGAACTTGTTTGATTTAGATGTAGGAAGTATCTTGGTCAGCCTGTATAACTAACATGCCACAATAGAGAGAGATGAAGCCTGATATATAGGTCCGTCTATGCACAACTACTGTACATAAAGTATAAATTACCTGGATGATGGTTTTTTTTTTGGTAATCGTTTTCGAAAAAAATTAAACGTAGCTAGATCGATTTATCGCCCCCGAAACCCCCTGCATTCTAAATTTCATGAAAATCGTTGGAGCCATTTCCGAGATTTAGATTATATATATACATATAAATAAGAATTGCTCGTTTAAATGTATTAGATAAAATAGCAAACTCCGTAAGATTATAAAAAAAAATTGATAGTCTACAATCTCGCGAAGTCATTCCGAGAAATTGTGGACTGAAATAAACTGGCGACCAATCAGCTGTCTGGTCTACAATTAATCTGTTTTGGTGTGATAGTTAAATTGGAAACTAGGCCCCTCATTGGTCTTTGTTGTTTCTGAAAAGACCAATGAGAGCTTTGTTTCCAGGTTTACTTTCGATCCGAATTTTCACGAATTCACGAATTCAAATTCGGATGCAGTGCCAAAAGCAATTTGCGAATTCGGCCCGAGTTCGAATCCGTGACTGCATGAGCCGACTGCATCCGATCCGAATCCGTGAAAAATCTGATACCATATATCCGGATCGGATGCAGTGCGTATTTGCGTAACCGCTCTAAGAATATTTTCTGAGTGGCCTTCTTATCTTACAATTACCTCGTTCATAAAGACCACGTAATCTATTTCCCCTTTAATATAAACATACGTGTTATTTCGGCAGACGGTATACAGTATGCCAAGTCATTGCGCTCATTGAAATAAACGCTGATGTCACGTCATTTTCGCATTTCGTCAGCCATATTCAATCATGATTAGGTACTTGACATGCTTCCTTACTGTTACACATTTATTGAAGGTATTGCGTTATATTGATTCATATATTTGCTATCGTTTTAGATAGCCAAATAGATTGTTGGCATTAAGAGTAGATTTCGTTCCGCTTCGCTAGTATTAATAGGGGCTACAAAAAAACCTTTTAAAAGAAAATTTGCGTGAAGAACATGCATTTTTATAGAATGCATTGAGTTATGGTACCCAGTAATACAGTATTCAAGACTAATCCCAGCATATTATAATAAAATAAAATAAAAATAAAAAGCCTTATATTTCTTGCGTTACAAATAGGTATTTACAAAGTAAAGTTAAATTTGTATTATTATTTGCTAAACTGTGAAATATCCAAAACTGACACTTGTTCATGTGCAAGGACCCCTCCCTAGGCGAAGGAGAAGGCCTCCTCTAAAGAATTCCATTTGTCTCTATCTTGGGCTATTTGCGTCCAGCAGGGCCCCGCTATTTTTATTATTTCGTCTGCCCATCTCGAATATGGTCTACCTTTGAGACGTTTGCCGTATGGACCCTTCCACTTTGTCACCCGGCTAGTCCACCTGTCATCCTCTAGCCTCGCTACATGACCTGCCCACTTCTATTTTAATTTTTTAGCAAAACTTAGAGCATCTTTGGCTTTGGTGATTTTTTTGGTGATTACCAGCATATACCTACATATTTATTAAAAAACCGGCAAAGTGCGAGTCGGGCTCGCACACGAAGGGTACCCTACCATTACTCTATAAAAACGGCAAAAAAACATGTTTGTTGTATGTGAGCCCCCTTAAATATTTGTTTTATTTTAATTTAATTATTTATTTTTAAAGTGAATATATAACTAAATATTCGCAAAAACATCACGTTTATTGTATGGGAGCACCCTTAAATATTTATTTCATTATGTTTATCTAGTATTTGTTGTTATAGCGGCAACAGAAACACATCATCTGTGAAAATGTCAACTGTCTCCCTATCACGGTTCATGAGATACAGCCTGGTGACAAACGGACGGACAGACAGACAGACGGACGGACACGGAGTCAGTAATATGGTCCCGTTTAACACTTTGGGTACGGAACCCTAAAAACGAACCAGATAAAGCCTATAATATATATAAGTATCAGATTTAAACAAGCAAAATTTCGGGTGTTTGTTCACCTTTATCCCGCAAAACGAATGAACGGATTTGGTAGGAAATTGGAATACGAATAGACCTTGCCTTGGATTCACGCATCCAATGCTTTATCCGGGTAAATAAAGATGTTCCTTAAGGATGCGAGTGAATTGCTACTGACAGCTAGTCATAAATCTCTATTTAAGACAGTGACTGCATAAGCGAAAAACAACCTTATGGACCGTCCACATGGTACAGACTTCCATAAACTTTATAGAATTTTGTGTTTTATTCAGACTTTAAAGTCTATGCAAATAAAAGTCTGAATCGTGTGGAGCCACTATTAACCGGCCCCAAACACGTCCATGACCCTTCTGTCTTTAACTCTTAGGCTCAATAACGCACAATCACTGCTCACCAGCCACTATATTGTAACAAATTGCCTCTCAATTGATCGAGCGTCATGCGCACACCCACCGGCAACTGTGACGTCAGACGCTATCAAAGCCAATTGTCTCATTACTAGACCGTTAAGTGGAAGCAATTTGAAGGCGGTGTAAACAAATATTGAGAGTTTGAGACGATATTATATGAGGACCTCATTTTTGTACAATGCAGCTGTGATTTTCAAATAAATTGCAGGGGTCCGGCTCAATTTAGCATCACGCCAATGTTTCCATAAGAGGTATCCTAGGCAGAATATACATTCAGGATAAGAATGCTTGGAAACATGCTGGTCCTGCTCCATAGGACAATCAAGGGTGAAGGTCAAACTGGTTGATTAATGTATTAACTTTATAGATATAGATACTGTTTCTTTTTTTGTGTTTTTATTTTTCTGTTGACTCACACACTGTTGTTTAATTAATGGTTCCAATGTTTGTAAATATGTGAGTACAATTTACCTAAATTTCTTTAGGAAATTAATAAGTTTACCTCTGCTGGTGATACTTTGTTCTTTAAGTAGCATACTCTGGGTGCATCGTCCTCACATAATATTAAATTAATTTTTGTATACCAAATTTTGTAAAATCATTATTTGGAAAGAGTAACTATGGAGTTTCTTGTCCGTTCTTCTCCATAAGAATCTACCTTTCCGAATGGACAGTAGAGTCACTTTATTAATATAACATGATTATTTTACTGAACTGTAAACGATGACGTTCAAAAGTGCCGTTTAATGGCCTAATTGAAATAAACGTTTTGACTTTTGACTATTGAAGTGTCGATGGCGCGTTTAAAGAGATGTCAGCATAGAAGACGGGGCACGCTAGGCCCAGAGCCTGCCAGGGTTGCGGAATTTGTTCGAAAGAGTCACCGCGGCCCTGGAACGCAAAGGGCTTTAGAAGGAACACGGATGGGTTTTAGTCAGTAAAAGTCTGACACGCCCTTCCGCTCCACCCAGAGCGGAAGAAGTCATTTGATAATTTCCTATCATTAAAAAAATAAAAGGGGGTCCGGCTCCAGCAATTGATTAACCTTTTCTCAAAGTCTGCCCCTGTCAGATGAGAAATAGGCGAAAAGACCACCATAATTATGGGCCTTATTGACCATCGCGACTGACGAGAGAGCTCGAATCCTACCAAAAGGCTCACACTAGCTGAAGGCAGATTTATTGGAAAATAGAGGGGGTCGCCTTTGCCCTCTAGTGCAACAATATGGCTATTTACATTACATATTGTAGGATCGTTTCCTCTTCGCCCGGATGTATATTTTTTTCAACATTTTCTTGTATAAGAACCTTCTCCTGACAAAAATTAGCGAATTTGGTCCAGTCGTTCACGCGTGATGCCGTGACCAAGGGAAATGGGGATTCATTTTTATATAATACGTGTGGCCCGCCCCGGCTTCGCCCGGATGTTTTTCAAAAGTTTCTTCCATAAGAACCTTCTTCTGACAATTTAAACACAGCAAAAAAATAATTAGCGAAATTGGAAATAGGAAGAGCTTTACACTTTCGGTGCCCAGAACTCAGCATATGGGTCAAAAAATAATAAAGACCCGGCTGCCGAGTTGTGGGCACACGAGCAAAGTTATTGTTCGACCCATAAGCTGATTCATATACCGAAACTGTTTATATTATTTGATTCTGCCAACGTGATTCTGACCACGCAAACGTATTAACAGTCTTGTTAAAAATAACATAGGTAATTTAATGGACAAAGTTCGCACATGTTCGCAAACCTGTTTCAAGGTTGCTTGCCAGCATCATGTTCGAAGCAAATAATTAACATAATAGGGTGACATTAAAACCGACCATACAAAAAGCATAAATTAATAAAATGTGTAGTCGATGTCACAGATCGATCTGTCTTGGGTACAATAAAAATACAAGAGCACTGTAGTTGGAGCAAAATAATTGTACGGGACCAAATGGCGAATATACCGAAGTACCTACATCGAACGAAAACAAAAACCATAAATCGGACCAGAAGCCTCGGAATAATCGGTGTACAGAAATCTACAAAAATCTATCAATTTCTTTTATAGATTTTCAACTTTATACCTACATTCATAAAAAAATAATTTGTGCGTGACATACTTTGCCATGGCAAGGCAGGCAAGGCACCTTTTTTTTAAGGATGGGATATCATCAAATGACTTCTTCCGCTCTGCGAGGAGTGGAAGGGCGTGTCAGACTCTTACTGACTAAAACCCATTCGTGTTCCTTCTAAAGCCCTGTGCGTTCCAGGGCCGCGGTGACTCTTTCGCAAACAAACAACAAATTCCGCAACCCTGGTAGTTCCGAGTATGATACTTGCGAAGTGGTGCGAAAGACACTTACGTTAGATACTTGCGCGAAAGTCATTTGCGCGAAATACACTTGCGCAAAAGTATAGCGTATTTTACTGACCAAAATCTTATTAGTCCGTCTGCTAGATTTATAAAAAATATTGGAAACGTATTTTTCTTTTTTACGTGAAAACAAAAAGTGTCTATTATTTCCAATCGACTTCCAAAAGAAGGAGGTTATCAATTCGAATGTGTGTGTTTTTTTTTTGTATGTTTGTTATGTGATCATTCCGTCAATTATGAATGGATTTTGATGATTCTTTTTTTGAAATCTATTAGACGGACTAATTAGATTTTTATGGATTGACGGTCTGGGTCTAAGCCAGATTTGAACTGGACGAAATCATGTAGCTATACTAGACTATATATATCTAACTATACTAATATAATACTTAAAGCTGAAGTTTGTTCGTTTGTTTGTTTGAACACGGTAATCTCTAGAACTACCAGTCGGATTTAGGGCCCGCGCGCACTAGCGATTAAAGTTGGCCGATAGTTTGATCGGTCAGAGGATCAGTATAGAGTTATATGGCAGTGTGCGCACTTGAAAATTAAAAGTTGTACGAAGTTGTACAACTTTAATCGCTAGTGCGCGCGGGCCCTTAGAAAATTATTTTTGTATACGATAGCCACATTTAAGAGGAAGGTTATGGCTATACGGAAACGGGAAAAAACGAGATATGCGCGTACGAAGTCACCGGCAAAAGCTAGTATGTACTAATATAATAACGCTACAGAGTTTGTTTTTGTTTTTTTGAACGCACTAATCTCAGGAACTACTGGAGTCGGATTTGGAATGCTCTTTTTGTATATGATAACCACATTCATGAGGAAGGCTATTGGCTCTAAGGAAACGGGATATGTGCGTACGAAGTCGCGGGCAAAAGCTACTCCTAAATATAAGTTTTTTTTAATTTATATTGGTCAACAAACCAGACTAATGCATTCAGTAAATCTATTTTCATAGCTGTCAATTGCTTCAATTTGTTTTGTCGGTTTTGATACTAATCAATCAAAGACCAATTAGCTTGTCTTTAATGAATTTAAAAATACATTGATTTGCTTGGAATGTTTTTTTTTCGAATGCTTCGGCACTTTTCACTGCATCGTCGGTGGCAGCGCATAAGTCACCTTGACTCCAGATTTGGGGCACTGAAGATAGTACATAAATAGTAGATGAGACAGTCTGCGATGGAGTTCCACATCCGCATCCTTCAGCCGTTTCCTCGAAATATTCCCACTTTGAATTTGGCATGGCGTTACATCTTTCAAGTTAAACACTGGTGATTCGAAACCATAATAATGAAAATAGCTGACTGGATTTTGATTCAATTGGATTGCATCCGTATACTCAACGTAAGGTCCAGTTGAAAACCAGCGTCAGAGAACTACTAGTTGACTGGCATTTTGCTGAACTGAACCTAGGTATTTGGCGTGGCCAAATGAGGCACAATACATTGTTATTGCTTTACGAAAAAAAAAAAAAAAACCCACCGAATTGAGACCCTACTCCTTTTTTGGAAGTCGGTTAATTAAGTCTACTTTATTTATCTTCTTACATTGTGTGTGTCTGTGTGTGCCAAATAATCAATTTCTTTATCTTTCTTTATAGTTCAGTAAAACGAAATCGCGTGACTAAACAACAATTTAAGGGATTCCCGATACTAGGCCGGGATTTGGAATGTTGCCCGGTAATGAGCAATAAGCTCGCCAACATGGGCCTAATGTCATCACCTGAATAATGTGTAGGCGTGTACTTAACAAAACACTTTTTACCTAGTCCGTCATTAAAATTCCTTTCGTTCCATTTCGTTCTGAATCGGTAGATTAGAAAAAACACACGCGGTAAAAAGGGCAGGTAGTCAATTTTTTTGTTGTTTTTCGACCTAAAGGTGCAGGCCAACCTTTGGTAAAAAATGCAAGTCCACCTATGTTCCGCTACTGTTTAAATCGTAATATAATCATAATATAAAATTCTTCTGTTACCGACTGAGTGACTGACAGACAACGCACAGCCGAAACTACTGGTCGTAGAAAGCTGAAATTTGGCATGTAGGTTCCTTGGGGAGTGTAGGGGAGCACTAAGAGAGGACTTCCCGAAATCTCTGGAACTACCACTCGGATTTAGAAAATTATTGTTGTATACGATAGCCACATTTAAGAGGAAGGCTATGGCTATACGGGAATGGGAAAAAACGGGATATGCGCGTACGAAGTCGCGGGCAAAAGCTAATAAATAATTTTGGTTGTCTGTATGTTATTCATCTAAAGTAATCTAAACTATCAAACCTATTTTGACGCATTTTGTTGCATAGCTTTTTCTCTTTTGGGAGAAGGACAAGGAACACTTCTCATTGCAAAAAATAAACATTTACTTGAAACAGTACACTGTGCTTGTTTATATATCAAATTATTTTATTTGTAGTGGTTTTTTATTTATTTTATATGATATTATAACAATTCGATTTTATTAAGTTGTTTACTTGACAAAGTTCTACCTGAAAGCATAAATTATGTCAAAATAACATGGAATTAAGAAATAGCTATTTAAGTTTAACAAACTATACCTAAAGAAAGACATTATTTTTTAGATTGTATTTTAAGACAACTAACCTCAAACTAGGTCAATGTGACTGAGTCAAAGTTGAACAAGTAGGTACCTTATGTCTATTATTCAAGGTTTAATTTTAGAATGCTAAACTAGAGACTATAATAATGTTGGACTTTGATTTTATAAATACAAAGAGCAATTACAACCTCATTTAGAACTTTTCCAAGACTTGTTTTCATTTCTAGTATAGTAGAATATGTATGGTAGGCGCCAGATAAACTTGCAATAAGGTACATTGACCTTTCCCTAATATCCCTTCATAGATTCATATTCATATTTATTTATTGCATTCTACAGTATTACAGGTGTCGATATAGGCTTTAAGCTAAAGAACATTGTAGACCCTGTTAGGGCACAGCAATATAACTTATAAATTAAAACAAAATTTACAAAAATTTGAAACATAAAATTGGAACATTATAAACAAACACAAAAATACAAACATAGAAATTAAAAAATTCAATTAAAATAATTAACAAAAATTTAACACAAAACAAAAATCAAAGATAAAATCAAAGCATAAGGTCAACAATAAAAGTAAAACATTAGACAATTCGAATATTAAATCAATTATATAATGTCATTTAGGTACTCATTTACAGTATAGTAACTTTTGTTCAAAAGAATAGATACGCAAACAATAAATTATGAACCATTTTTCATTACTAGAGAATGTTAAGGATTACGATAGTAGTTGATTCAGGACAGCTTCATGTCTTTATTTCTGTTTTTGTTATAAAGTAAGTCAATAAATGTATGTGGGTCAATGACCGTTATTGCACATTTTTCTGGTGCCTACCATAGTATCTAATAAGGAAATAGGGCCATTTATTTCTAAGCGATATCCAAGTTCTAATAGAGCTAAAGAACAAAAAAATAAAATAAAAGATGTACTGTGTGAAAGATAAGTATGGAAGAAAATATGTTTTCTCAAGTTATGATAAAATGGGATTAGGGCTCAGGAGAACTCAACCAATTTTTTTTTCACCTTTCCACGTATTTTGTAACCAAAACTTTAATAATATTAGTAATGCGAAAGTTTGTAAGAATGTATGTATGGATATATCGATACCAGAAATTTCAAGTGACGTAAGGGACACTTACCCAAAATGCCAAATTGCCCCTACGATAATTAACGTAAGGTTCATTTACGCAAAATGCCAAAATGTCCCTTACGTCAATTGATATTTCTGATATTGATATGTTTGTTACTCTTTCATGCAAAAACTACTGAACGGATCTTGATGAAATTTGGATAGAGGTAGATTATAGTCTGGAATGACACATAGGGTACATTTTATCTCGGGAGTATGTTTCCTTGGGATAATTTACGACAATCCCACGGGCGGAGCCGCGGGCGACAGCTACTTAATCATATTTCCAATCCCAGACAGAGATTGTATCATGAATGCTGACTTGAATGATAAGGCCTGCTAATTATCTAATCTTTCAGTCATGTAACACACATTATGCCAAGTTATTTAATCATTTACAGGAATTTTAAACAGACACTTTTAAAGATAATATTAGTAAGTGTTAAGGAAATACTTGATGCTGTTTTCAGAAGACTGGGTTTAATAAAAATACCTCACTATGATTTAGTTCTAATTTGAGATATACCTAGCTAGAATGCTTGCTAGCGAACAAAAAGTATTTTCAAAACAACACTAAAATTATTCACCTGTTATCAAAACCAATGACAAAAATTTGGAATCAGTAAATATTATTTAGGTATTGAGACCTGTTTAATAAAGTAGGTATATAAAATCTGTTTAATAAAGTAGGTAAAAGTAAAATATTGTCCTGGTTTTAACAAAAGATAACATTTTAAATACAATATTGAAATAAATACTAAGTAACAGGTAATTTTTCCTTAGATTTTACACTCTAGCAAATGTTAATAATATTTAGCCAAGTCAAAAAAAAAACTTTGTCAGTTTTTTTTTTAACTTGGGATTAGGTAGTCTTTTGAATTATTCATTTGATGTAGAGCTTTTAGAATATTCGAATTATTACGTTCTAGGATACATTATCAAGGAAGCGGTCACTTTGAACACGTTTGGTACTCAGTTCTAAATTAACTTGCACATTTCACACATAATGGAAATGTTTATTTAGAAACCCGAGTTTGCTACCCTTTTTGTGTCTTAAATATCCTTCTAGCGTTTAAAAATCACGAACTAGTATTGTGTAAAATGTTAATTGCAGCGCAAACATAAGTTCGAATTACACAATGCAAACATCACATTATACAATTTATTTACATTAAAATATTCAACATCAGATGATCATGATAACCTTTATATAAAAAACTTACCGGTAAAAACTGGAAGTTATATAAAAGTTCGAGTCAGACGCTTGTGCAGCACGATTTTAGAGCTAATTCACAACACACTCAGCTAAGCACGAGTTAGAAAATACTGACTGAGCTGAAAATCGAGTTTGAGTCTCACTAAAAAAAACTGACAGCCGAGTTGTATGACAGCCGGGAGATAAGCGAACGTGACGTGGGCATTGTTCACCAAACGTAGTGATTCCCAGATTCGACAGCGCAATCGATAACAAAATATAAAAATATTAAAAGTGTGATCGATTTGAATTTACAAAAAAAAAAACAAAAGGAAAAAGGTGAAATGAAATTATTATATTACGTCAACTGACTGCGCTTGAATGATCACTGATAATAAATAATAATAAAATCCTTCATCAATGTTATCGGATAACAGAAAGCAGTTTAGATTTTATTTGTCAAATTATATTAGTATAATTTTTCTTGAATTATTAAAATATTAAAAACCATTTGCATGGTGTTTCATTTCGAAGCTAGCCCATACAACAGCAATAAATATTTACGTATCGCATGCGATATAAATGATGAGATCCCTCGAAAATATAAAAATATATTTTTTTAAATTTTCCCATCCCTATCATTTTACCATAGAGTTATTGTCTGTCGTTAATTCATTTTGATTGAAACCGATTGAAACCTTTCGTTCATATTTTCTTAAATTTAACACTTAGTAATCCATTCCTAGGTTGAGTATAAAGACGATAGTAAAATATAATAAAAAAAAAATTGGAAACCATTGATTGAAAAATTAATGTTTATTGATTTGGTTCATTGCTTTTCTATATAGCTGTTGTCTTTGCTATTTGCGCAGAAAAATAACAAAATTAACTATGGTTTGGCCCAATTGACATTTTGTAATTTTTGTGAAGAGATTTTAGAATTTCACGAATTTTCAGCCGTTCTATTTTAAGACAAATGACTGATAACAGTTTTTGAGTTTTCCGTGTTAAATTCACATACAACAGTCATGCGTTCCATTGCCGAGTGCGGGATTTAGCTATGAGAGTTATCTTGAAGAGCACGAAGAATTTATTCGGAAGGGTTGCTAAATAAACTGTTTGGTAATATGCAATGGAAATACAAGGGTTGGAAAGGGCGATGGCTGTGGGCGGTACTGGTGCTCGCGTTGTGTCCGCTGGTGTTAGCTCAGAAGATCGGTGACCCTTACAAAATTTTGGGCATACACCGCAAGGCTAGCCTTCCAGAAATACGCAAAGCCTACAGGCAACTGGCGAAAGAATGGTATGTGTTTATCCATGCTCTTGAATGTACAAGATTGCTTTTTATTGTGTAGTAAATAATGTGATGTTCACTATGAATTTCAATAATTTATTTACTTTTATTGTGGTGTTGTTATGGAGATACAGACTTTATGGATGTATTTAATTTTATTTCTTAAAAAAACTAAGCGAAATAATTTAAAACTTTTAACACATTAATAATTTTGTCTTTTTGAAAAAAAAGTAAATCATAATAATATAATAATAATAATAAATGTTTTAAGCTGCTAAAATGACATTTGTTTCCTGTTTCTTCATGAAAACCTCATATACTTTTGAAATGATTGACATTGAGCACAGTAAAATAATAATTCCAGATTATTTAAAATCATATCACATTGCAGGCATCCTGACAAAAATGAAGACCCAAGTGCGGAAACCCGTTTTGTTGAGATCAAACAAGCGTATGAACTGTTGTCGGACACGGAACGCCGGCAGGCATATGATTTGTATGGCATTACGAACGAAGACGACCACCTGTACAAACCCAGGCACGACTACAGCCAATATGCAAGATTTAGGTAAGCTGTACAAAAATAGTTTCAATATCGTCATGAAAAACTGCACAAGTGCTGGATTAAAATCCATATGAAAAACATTCTCAAGAAATATACCTAGAGCCATGAGTTACAAGCACAAAGCAACAAGCCAATAGATTTCAAACTAATAGAAAAACAAGAAAAAAAATGTTTCCTCAAATCGAGACAATAACATATACCAGCTGTTTACATTCCAAAGCTTTTATCACTCACTAGCTAAATCAATGTAGCAGAAGTAATAATTCTTGCTATTTTACACATTTGTTAACAATAAAAAATGTTACAAAATAAAGTAGCCAGGCTGATAGAGGTTTTTCTCTCTCTCTCTCTCTCTTGCGGTTACCCCCTAGTTGCATTTGCTTCGTTTTGTCCTGCACTTGAGAGGAGTCCTCTGACCCCATTCCTCAGTCTGTCTTTTTTAGGAGATTGAGGTTTAAAATAAAACATAGGCACAGATTTCTTTAATTCTAAGGTAAAATGGCCAAGTGGATGATATGTATTGAGCTATAGTGTTGGATACATGTTTATGACATGTAGGTTCTTCAAAGTCTCAGAACTTTTCATTGTACTTGATTTTTACTGGCAATTTGATTCAGGCATCATCATCATCATCATCATCATCATTTTGGCCCAGAATCTGCCACTGCTGGGTATAATAGGCCCCCCTTTCGTCTGCCACACTTTCCTGTAATGGCATCAATCTACCTAGCTTTTTCCTAACTAGATTGAACTTGGCTTTTAGTCTATCCCGATACAATATCTTTACATTACATGGAGCAATTGCCTCCTCCTACTCTAACTACTACAGCCCAATATCTGGGAAATACCAAACACCCAAAAATGTGTTACTTTTATACTTGAACTAGCTTTTGCCCGCGACTTGGTACGCACATATATTGTTCTTTCCCGTTCCCGTAGGTTTTGGGAAATCCTCTCCTACACTCTGAACTCACAAGAAATCTACATGCCAAATTTCAGCTTTCTACGAATAGTAGTTTCGGCTGTGCATTGTCTGTCAGTCACTCAGTCATTAACGGAAGAATTATAAATATATTGATATACGTATTGATAAGCTTTGATTTAAAACCCTGCAGCAAAGCAAAGTTGCTACGAAAAAAATTGCAAAAGTCCATTTCATTCAAACATAAACATGCATGAATCACATAAATGTTATGAATCAAAAGACACAACAATGTTATTCAAAGTGCAATCCTGACGTGATTTACAATCCTTACGCTTGACTCACTCGATTAACGTTTATGCTTTATTTTATGGCTAGTGACTAAAAGGCACGTAAACTCAGTGTAACAGCTGCGGATTGCAGAGAGAATCGATCGATCGTCGATACGTCGTAGGGTTTGGTATACTAGGAATTGACGATGGACGCTGTTTGATTCTACGATCGATCGACGGCATTTTTTTTTTACTGTTGATAGCACGAGTTTGACCACGATCTCACCTGATGGTAAGCGATGATGTGGTCGAAGATGGAGCACGCTTGCCTAGAAGCAACCAGGAAACACGAGAGTGGCAGGGAATTCCACTCCTTAGCTGTAAGCACAATGAATGTGTTCCCAAAACGTTTCGTGCGTGTGGGTTGGATTTCCACCATGTACGTGGCGCATCGCCGTACGTCTTGTCCGATGATGGAACGGTCTTAAACTATGCAATTCCGTCACATATTCCCCAAAATGCAACCGATATAATAGAAGACCGACAGGCTAGCAACTCGGCATCGATGCTCAAGATTTTGGAGCTTCGACTCGACGAGCCTGTCATTGCCGATGATCCTCTTGGCTGGTTTCTCAATTGACTCAAGGGCTTCAAGCTGATATCTGGCAGATCCGTCCCAATGATGAGAGGAGTACTCCATACACGATCGAACTTGCGCTTGATAAAGTTTGAGCAGCTGTTCCAGCGTAAAGTATCGTCTCACCTTTGCTAGGATCCCCAACATTTTGGCAGTCTTTGCCTCTGTGAAAGGACCAAAATTGAGGGTAGGCATCTATCAATGGGTGTTAACACCCTAAAGGCGTCGTACCAATTCGCGTATTCCCGCTATTATCGCGATCGTATTTGCCGTACAAATGTAGTCGATATTATTTGTCAATTTCTGTCTCAGTATGAGCTCAGAGATTACCACTTTGCCAAAACAAATAGTTTTCATGAATAAAAAATACATAACTGAAGTTCGTGTATTTACATGCAGCAGTAGTTTACATTTACTGCGACACGATTGAAGGTACAATTCCGTGCATCGCGGCCGATCGCAGCCGCGCGCGATTCATCGCATGCGACAATAGTTAGAGCATGAGAATGTATGGCGTCGTTTCCGAGGTCTGCGACAGACGCGCGGCAGCCGCATGTGAGAGATCGCACGCGGCTGTGATCGGCCGCGATGCATGGAATTGCACCTTCAATCGTGTCGCAGTAAATGTAAACTATCGGCTTTAATCCGAGCGATGAACATGTTATTATACTTAACAGCGCGATTTTATTGATATTTTATTATGTAACCTAGTGTATTATGTACCTAGTGTTAGTACATCAAAACGGGCGATGAGTCTCGACGGCGGATCTAAAACTTAGCATTGTTATAAGTCTTAAATGTTTTGTTTTATTGCAGTAACGACCCCTTCGAAGAGTTCTTCGGGACACATTTCCGAACACAAGACCAAGATATAACATTGTTTCACAAACTTTCTGTGACCGCACGGTAAGTGGCATTGAATTATGGCGTCCATGTATAACTCCATAGATATAGATAATGGACTGAGACTCCATAGGAGCAAGGTATAAAATACGCGACTTCGTACGCGCATAATAGCCGGTTTTTTCCCGTATAGCCTTACAGCATTCCTCATGAATGTGGCTGTCATATACAAAAAAACATTTTCCAAATCCGACTGGTAGTTCCTGAGATTAGCGCGTTCAAACAAACAAACTCTTCAGCTTTATTATATTAGTATAGATTGTGAATAGGCCACGTCAGAGGCTTGCAGTGTCATCTTCGAAACTGCGATCCACGGAAAAGAGACAGGTATTGGCCACACAGTTACTTTGTCTCTTTCTACAGAGTGATCAATGTTTATTTATTTATTTAAGCTTTATATACAGACGCCAGCGCATAAAGCTACAACAATCTGTCAAATTTCTTTTAGTTTTTCAAGTTTGTCTCTCAAGAATTAGGTTCAAGGCTGATTGGGAAAATTTGACAGTTTAGCTTTGACAGTTAGCTTGATGAGCTGGCGTCTGTACAATAGTGGTACATGGGCGGACTTAATGCATCAGGGCAATGTTTTACAGGTATTGGTCAGTTCATTCTCCATGTTTCCGCAGAGCTCCCAGTTTATGAATCTGCTTATTTCCAGCCACTTCGAAAACAACATAGTAGAAAAAAGTATCAACACTCCAGCGTTAGTCCTATTCTACACCGACTGGTGCTTCGACTGCGTCCGCTCAGCCGCCTCCTGGCGGCGGCTGGTGGAAGCTTTGCAGCCGCTCGGCGTTACTATGGCAACGGTCCACGCGGGCCATGAGGCCAGCCTCGCGAGACGAGTCGGGGTGCATGGAGTACCTTGTCTGACCTTCGTGTTGGATAAACATGTGTATTTGTACAAGGAGGGGTTGGCGTCGCTGCCTAAGGTTTTGGGTGAGTGCTTTTCTGTAAAAAAAAAAATGTTTTATGTGTTTGGTTTTTCAGCCTATGTAAAAGTTAGATTATCATTATACAACCTGTAACAGAATAAACGCAATACCTCGTAAGGGGTCATTGTACTCATCATTATGAACAACTTTCACTATGGGACCATAAAAATCGACTGCCCCTACATTTATGTCCGCGTTACTCGACAAAATGTACTGAACAGCTGCTTTTTTTCCCGATATCTTGGTTGGTCCCATAGTGAAAGTTGTTCATAATGATGAGTACAATGACCCCTTAAGAGGTATTGTGTTTATTCTGTTACACGCTGTATACATTTTGATCATGTGCACCAAGAAACTACTATTTGCATAAGCTGTGGTCTTGTTTCATTTCACTCAAAAACTAAAGACGACACCAATTGCCTGCGACTTCTTTTCATGTCGATTGACTCATTAAATTTTGGATCAGTATTGAGCAATTTGTACAATAGGTATTGTATGCTGAAAAGTTGATGTTAAGGTCAAAGCGCCAGGGTAGCCCGCAAAATTCAAATTTTCACACGTTTTTTGCATTTTGTGTTGTGTTTTGGTCAGTGTCAAGTTGTATGTTGATAAAAATACGATTGGCGACCGCAACAAATATGGCTTTACTGAGTTATAATAATTAAAATCATCAATACAGGCTGTATCATTAACCTTTTGAACGCCAGAGCATAAACGCATCGGCGTGCCCCCGACGCCAAGCTACAAATTCGCCGTACTTTTTGTCACGTATTTGTGACGTTTGGCGTACAGGGCACGCGCTTGCTTGTCATGTATACGTGACAATGCCGGTCAAAAGGTTAATGTAACTCGATTGAATGACTTTTTATGAAATAAAAGTCAAAAAAAGTCAAAAATCAAAACGTTTATTTCAATTAGGCCATTAAACGGCACTTTTGAACGTCATCGTTTACAGTTAATAGAATTACATTAATAAAGTGACTCTACTGTCCATTCGGAAAGGTAGATTCTTATGGAGAAGAACGGACAAGAAACTCCATAGTTACTCTTTTCAAATAATGATTTACAAAATTTGGTATACAAAAATTAATTTAATATTATGTGAGGACGATGCACCCAGAGTATGCTACTTATAAGAACAAAGTATCACCAGTAGAGGTAAACTTATTCATTTTCTAAAGAAATTTAGGTAAATGGTACTCACATATTTACAAACATTGGAACCATTAATTAAACAGTGTGTGAGTCAACAGAAAAATAGAAACACAAAAAAAGGAACAGTATATCTATAAAGTTAATACATAGATCAACCAGTTGGATTTTGTCTACACCCTTGATTGTCCTATGGAGCAGGACCAGCATGTTTCCAAGCATTCTTATCCTGAATGTAATCTTCTAATTTAATTGAACTTAGAGGGTTGTATTGATGATTTGAATTATTATAATTCTGTAAATAAATACGTGTTACGGTCGCGAATCATATTTTGTTCAACATACAGCCTGACACTGCCTTGCAAATTGAAAAAAACATAAGAAAATTTGAATTTCGCGGGCTACCCTGGCGCTTCCACCTTAAGCTATTCCATGTTTAGCTGTCGTTAAAAGTAGCCAAATGTATCAAACTCTATTCAGACTAAATGACTGTGTTTTTCTTACACAGTAACGGTTGTTGTATTGAACCCCCAATCTCTATTCAGTTGCTCAAAGATTTTCAACCTTATTTCCTTCGACACAGAGTTCATGCGCTGGAAGTTCCCGTATAAGCTAGTGAGCGCGATCGCGGACGCCAACGTGGACGGCTTCGTGTCGGACTTCGAAGACAACAAGGTCAAGGCGCTGATCTTCGAGGAGCGGCAGACCATCCGCCTTAGATACCTCATCACTGCATTCCATTATAAAGATAGGGTCGCTTTTGGGTGAGTCACTTTAACAAGCTTACTATTGACTGTATTAGAGTCTTCATTCAGGACAAGGTTAGACCGAATCGCTGATTGTTATTTAGTAGTAGAACACACCATTTTCGCAGATCTTTCTAAACATATCTCATCATATTTATTATTATTATATATTTTAGGGTTCCGTATATCAAAAGGAAAAAACGGAACCCTTATAGGATCTTTGCTGTCCGTCTGTTTGTCTGTCAATACCCTGTATCTCGGAAACTCGTGGATGTATCGAGTTGAAATTAATACAGTAGTAGTCTACAGTCCCTTGAAGCTGTGAAAAAATCAAACTTCTAAGTTAACGTTAAAAAAAATATGGCGTGTATGCAGCAAATAACGTATATTTCGACACTCTCTCAAGGGAATCAAAATTTATAGGGTAATTCCCGTTGACCTAGATTCATGAAATTTGGCAAAAAGGTATTATCTTAGAGTACAAGTACAGGAAAAAGTCTGAGAATTGGGAAATTATAGTTTTTTTTTTGGTTTATGGTACGGAACCCCCTTCGTGTGAGAATCCGACTCGCACTTGGCCCGTTTATTAGACAGGCACCAAATCATGTAGTGTATCAATTAAGCTTTTGTTCATGCTAACGTGTTGTGAGCAAAAGATAATTTTCGTCAGACATTTTGCTTCTGATCTCGTGCAATGATAAAAATATCTTCCAAGTTTCAAGCCCAGCAAGTCAGCATACTTATATGACTGATACAAAACATCTCTTCAGTTTCGTAGACATGCGTTCCCGCGACACCACAAACGTGACAGCCCGCTACAAGGTGCAACGCCACATAGACACCATGGTCCTTCTCAAAGAAGACAGCATAGAGCCCGCTGCCACCGTCAGCACCACCGAGATCCCCACGCAGACGCTGCACCA
>NDFZ01004997.1:0-19368 GCA_002192655.3 Mamestra configurata
TGTATCGTGGGTGCGTTTACAAACATACAAAGTCACATACACAAACAGCCAGACCCGGAACAAATCTGTAGGCCATACAAACAATTGTTCCGTGCGGGACCCGCGACACGCAGCGCAGCAGTCAATCGCTCAACCACTGCGCCAACTGTGCTGTCAAAAAAATGCATGGTTCTAGTAAAATACTACACGGGGAGCAAAGCCATGTAAGAAAGCTCGTTATTTTTGTTCTCGTTTCATTGCATACGAGTATTATTTAAAACTAGTTGCCGCCCGCGGCTCCGCCCGCGTGCTTGTCGAAAATTATCCCAAGGGAACATATTCCCGGGATAAAAAGTATCATATGTAGTATTCCAGACTATAATCTACCATAGTGCCAAATTTCATCAAAATCCATTCGGTAGTCTTTGCGTGAAAGAGTAACAAACATCCATCCATCCATACTTACAAACTTTCGCGTTTATAATAATAGTTGGATAGCTAGAAGGTGTTATGAATTATGCGAACAGTTACATTTAGGTAACTGTATAGTGTAAATGCTACATTTCCTGAAAACAGGTTATTTTCTTAATAGCCCAGTGGGTGTTAGAAGATACCTGTGTGAACTTGGCACCCGACCTTCTATATTTTTTTCTATTTTCGGTTTTTTTGATAGATTTCAATAAGTAGTGAATAGTAGTGAAGCTAAATTTGTAAGTAGTAGAGCCGAAAAAAAAAAATAAATAAAAAAAATCTCATCCCCCGACATAACAAAAAATATCTTTTTCCAGTTGTTTCATATAGAAGAACGTTATTAGAGGATTGTAGTGCATTTTGTTTCGTTTGTAGTAAAACTTAAAAAAAGAAAAAAAAAAACGGCAACAAATATAAAAAGTTTTTAAAATTTATTCGACTAAATTACTTCTGGTCTGAGGACTACTCAAGCACAAAAAACGCTGAAAATGACAGAGAAACGTTCACAGAGGTTTGTAGTAGACAAATTTTCGTTTGTAGTAGAACATAAATTGATCAGAAGCGATCAAATTAAATGAAACGTTTTTTAAACTATTAGCGACGGAATAACTTCTGGTGTGAGGACTATATGATTACTACAAACGCTGAAAATGACAGAAAAACGTTCACAGAGGTTTGTAGTGGACATATTTTCGTTTGTAGTAGAACAGAAATTGATCAGAAGCGATCAAATTAAATTGAACTTTTTTTAAACTATTAATGACGGAATAACTTCTGGTGTGAGGACTATATGATTACTACAAACGATGTAAATGACAAAAAAAGTTCACAGAGGTTTGTAGTGGACAAATTTTCGTTTGTAGTAGAACAGAAATTGATCAGAAGCGATCAAATTAAATTGAACTTTTTTTAAACTATTAATGACGGAATAACTTCTGGTGTGAGGACTATATGATTACTACAAACGCTGAAAATGACAGAAAAACGTTTACAGAGGTTTGTAGTGGCCAAATTTTCGTTTGTAGTCGAACAGAAATTGATCAGAAGCGATCAAATTAAATTAAACTTTTTTTAATTTAATTTGATCGCTTCTGATCAATTTCTGTTCTGTCCACTCCTCCGTGTCCTCCGGGCGATCCTCACAGTGCTGACACCCGGGCGTGTCCTCCCGCTTAATCCGAAACAGGTACCTCCCGAAACAGCCGTGTCCGGTAAGTACATGCGTCAGGCGGAAGGTGACGCCGTGGCACCTCTCCAGTCACTCCCCAAAGAGGGGCTTTACCGCCGCAATTGTGGCGTGCCCAGCGCTGGGTCGCGATAGTCACTGTCTCCATACCGCCATGGTATTCTGCCGGAGCTCCGCGCTGCAATTTGCCGCGGCAGCGGAGTTTCGCCCCGGCAAAGCACCTCCACGCGCCACGCGTAAACGTGTAGCGAGGGCTCTCGCATCCAGATCCCATGGCGGTAACGCACACCGCTTACGCATAGAAGCGTGGAAACAATCAGAGCGCGCCATGGCGAACATCCATGATGTGCTACAGAAACGAGGAAGCCCCAACACCGCCCGGAACGCGTTGTTGTACTGGACACGGAGGGCACTGTATGCCCTTTTCAGTATATATTCAACCCACAGGCTGCACGTGTACAGGGATGTGCAGTACGCACTAAAAAGCGTGACCTTCACACCAGTAGTACAACGCGAAAACTAGTACACTAAACTAAAACAGTAAGTAGTACAAGGCTTCGTGTTGGCTCGCACCGACAGCTCCCTCCGCTCCCGCTCAATGTCAGCATGGATTTAAATCATCCACTCGGTCTATGGAACGCCATCGAGATCAACATTTGGAATGTTCACAGGGCTCGACACACCGATGGCCTGAAAAACCATGCATTGGCTTTTCTTCCCATTGTATTATAACCCATGTCCATGCGCGTATTCCGTAGACGTATAGAGTAGTCTCCTCAGCCCACAGATCGACGCGCTCAGCAGTACCTTGTCGTCCGCATAACTCATATTGTTAACACAAACTCCGTTTATATAGCATCCGACATGTTGACTGCTGAGCGAGACGATCAGTTCGTTCATATAGAGTTTGAACAATGTAGGCGAGGTTAGACCACCCTGCCTAATGTCACTAATGCGACCGTCAGATAGATATCCAAACAATATTAGAATCAGACTTTTATTTGTGAAACATAGGTATTTACATAAAGGTCTTAGGTTTAAAAATGTATATAGGCGCTATGTTTTGCCGTGAAGGCGTACAAATATTGTATTAAAATAACAGCAAATTATAAACTACATATAAAAAAAAAAAACAAAATTGAGTAAGTTCAAACAAACAAACTCTTCATTAACGACTAGCAGGAACAATATAATGCTTTATTATGTTAATATATTATTACCTAGTAGAGATTTAAGTGAAAAACTGTACTTATAATTTATGATTCAAAAGTTATATTCAGATGTAGCTCCGTCCTAAAATTAGCCGCTACACGGGTATCTTAAAGGCAACAGGATAATTAACATCAGGAAAATTTAAACAGCGGCGCCGACATTCGGGCGTTGCCGTACCGTCGCGTCGCCGCGACGTCCGCACCGCGCTGCATCTTTCTGACCCGTTGTATGTTGCGCGCGCGTCTGGTCGAGCATCCAGTGGCACCCCTTTATTACGCGTAACGCGTCGCGTCATCAGAAAGAACTATAAAAGTATACCAAAACATTAGAACTATTTACTAGCTAACTTTTTCAGAAATTTCTGTGCAACTTCGTTGGATTCTCCTAAGCTGAAAAAATCTTCATTCGTCTCCACAAATCTCAACCCTTATGGAATCTGCACCTGGAAATATTTTAAAGCGAAATTGGTCCAGCTGTGATCTTGTGATGCTTAATACCAACGAGTTCAATTTTTTTTTAGCATTAGACTAAAGTTGGACTGTCAGGGTACGAGGGAACATTCATTTAAGTGAATAAGTGAAATCTGTGAATGTACTAACAAGTTGGAGGAACATTGAAATTTTCGAGTTTTAGGTAAGTTGACAATTTGGAAGCACTACATTCATATCAAGTAGTTACCAATAACGCGCCAGAATTAATGTCGGGTACATTAAGTTACTAATAGCGCCATCTAGCATCGAGTAGCAGAACTAGTAGAGTCAAGTACCTTCTAGACATTTCTTTGCCAGAACATTCTACACTTCTCGATATCTGGTCAGTCGGTAGCGGTAGTTACGAGTACTTTCCAGATGTTTCGAGAATAGAAGTTTCTAGAATTAACTGACCTATATAAGGAGCGCGTAGTCTGCGACCGGGTCAGTATTGGATTTGCGATACAAGCGAATACTTCGGAAACGATCTTCAAGTGCGATTAAAGTGATCAGTGGTGAAGTTGTGTGTTACAATTAGTGAGTTTAAAGTTGTAATTAGTGTTTTTAAATTAAAGTGTCATTTTGGTTATTTAATCGGCTGTTTTTATTGTCACGAACCCTAAGCTCGTAACAATATTCGGTACTCTTCACCGCCTGAGATCCTTGGATGAATAAAATAATGTCAAGTGTCAAGGTATTTTATTTAAAATATGTTACGCTCAGAGACCGAAAACGATCACTGAGCGAAAAAACAGCTCACAACGAGTTGTGGCTTTTTTCAAACGGCACGACATATTATTGACTTTTTAACACAATAATTTAAAGTTTAATTTAAGGTTAAAAATGCTATTTTATAGAAATGGCAATATACCTACATAATATGCTGAATAAAATGAAATTCTGTCACCTTAAAAGTAGGTATGCCATTTTAAATTCAGACATATAAACCTGCCAAACAATAATTATATTTAATTATTTGTATGCCTTTAAATAATCGTTTAATATTGTTGTCAAAGCCCACCCGGCCCCTCCCCTATATACGCCTACGCAAGTGTGTTATGCCAAATAAATTTCGAACTTGCCTTTACTGGCCATGCGTGTGCCATGTCCAAGCCTGGACTGAAATATTAATCTGTATGTTTTCGAATTGTTCACAGGTGACGTTAGTTCGAGTGTGGTGCTGCTCTCTGTACTAGACAATCTTCTCAAATATGAGTGGGGCAGTATTTCAAAAAGCTGACGGAACATCCGGCATTCGAGGACACCTATACGAAACGAAAATTTTAAGCTTAATATTCTATAACGCGAAACATGACGACAATATCGAAGAAATACTAATCTGTGCGAATATCGCTGAGGCTGGGGCCTTCGATGACATTTGTTTCGAAGTAAAATGGAAGGGACTTCATAAACCTGTAGATGTGTTCATACAGGCCAAACATAAAGACGATTGTGAACAAACTCTCGACTTCGATTTGATGAAATACTTCCGCAGTTACTTGAAGATCACAGAGCGCTTCGAACGTGGCGATAAAGACGGACTATTTCAGGGTAAATATCAAGATAGAGAATGCTTCTTTATTATATACACGTGCGGTAAAATTGAAGTCGGTAACGACTGTGACATAAACGACTATGTCTCCAGACTAAGTGGTTTAATTGATACAGGTGGTAAAGTCACGAAACTGGGAAAAGAGAACGTCGAAAAATATGTCAAAGTAGCTGTGAACAACGACATAATCTCACTGGCGCAACAAATAGCCGCTGTCATCACTGGAGAAAAAAATTATAAAATTATGCTGTCTGATGAAGTACTACGCTATCATGTAATCCTGTCTGAAACTGTTGTCAACGTGTCTGAAGTTAAACCTGATGGACACCGGATCGCTACCTTTCGTCACGACTTCTTTGATACCAACGATGAATACCTCATTTTATTTAAAAAAACACTAAACCAAGAGATTCTTAAACGACAAAATATCAATCCCGCTGATAAAGAGAAGCTTCTGTCTGAATTTTTAGCCGAGCCCACTGATGCTACCAAACTTAGCAAACTTATAGGAACCGTTCTAACGTACAACAATGGCGAGCTAGACGTTGTTGGAAATTCTACAGAAGACTTAAAGCAACAGTGGAGTCAGGCGAATGTTTCTCGATGGACCATCAATCAAGCAGTTGAACTGGCATCAAAAGAAATTTTATCATCTCGAGATTTCAAAGTCCTGGCTTCATTCGGGAACAAAGACTTAACTATTAGAGGCACCGATACAAAAATAGAGAGAAGGTTGAATTATCTTGCGACGACAATAATCGAATTAATAGACAATTGTAAAGCCACTAAATTGATAACTATAGATGAATCTTTGGACGTTGGATTCTTGCAGCTCAACGGAGGAATAGCTGGAGCCATGGGAAACATATTTGTGCTTGATGACAACACCAAACTGTATAAAATCACACACAATTGGGAATCACTTGGACCTCTTGCTAAGCAGCTGTTTAAGAAAATTAATGATGGAACCCAAAATTTGCACGAATACAAATTTAGTTTTAAAGTTAAAAAGTTTCCAAAACTTTCATTCAACTGCAGAGAGTTTGAAGAAAGTTTAGCGGGAGATTTCTTTGACAGACTGATATTCTACAGCGGACAAGAGAACGAAACGGGCGTGGAAGACATTTTAAAACGACGCATAGACAAGTATCTACGTGATCATAATACTATAAGCAACTTTCGAGTTAAAACGGATGCTGTATTTCTTAAATACCACGATAAAATACAGGAATGGTGGCTGCGGCCAAAACAGGCACCGTATCTCAGGAAAATTGATGATATATTTGAGAAAGCAATCAATGATGTTATAAAAGACCCTCTGATGAGCTCACTCAACATGATATTTATAGGAAACATAAAACACAATTACAAATTCTCTGAAAACGCTGTGAGCTCTTTGAACTTGCAGGATCAGCATTCGTATATTATCAATGCAGAAAACAGCACACTGACTGTTCTTAAAGTGATACAATATTTAAAAAAGAATCAAACAATGCATGTTGTGTTAAACCACGATCACATTGTTAAACTTTCGGTGTACGAACGTGTAGCATTGTATGAAGAGTTCAAAGATGCGAATGACGAAATGGTTCGAATTTTAGTAAGCGATAGAATGCAAAATTCTATTGACGAAACGGTAATTTTTCTAGACCTTGTAAAAGCAGCGAAAAACAAAACAACGATCATAATTATGAATAATGGTGAGTTATCCGAAATCATAAAGGAATATGGTTTCCCAGGAGCAATTGAAGTACAAGACAGAAAGAATAGTCTAATTGATATGAGCGAAGAATCACAGAGAAGAATTTTAGAGAATACCAGAGTAATGTTCCAAGACGAAAAAGTTAAATTATCTTTGATTGTCGACGATGAGTCAAAGGAATATGTGAAAGGAGATATTTTGAATAAAATAATCAGTAAAGAAACAATTGCAGTTGGTAAATTATTCGTTGACAAACGCGTTAGGAAGAATCGCGATTTTGATATTATACCTTTAAGAACTCTGGACGTTATAACAGTTGTGTTTGAAACAACAGAACCCGAAGAGGGCAAGTCAAGTCTACTCGCACACTTAACGCTTCAAACAAAGATGAAGGATCCTAAAATTTGGATTTTAAGAATAAACTTATTGGAATACGCACCACAATTCAGCATTTGGGGGAGGGAGAAAACCATTGACACATTAGAGACTCTCAAGTTTATGTGTCAAGTTATACTTCGAGAGAAACCTGGCCAGGAATATAATGTAAAAATTGTGCTCGAAGAAAATGAAAATGGTGTAGTGTATTTGAACCATTGTACAGCAGACGCTCTGACTGAGTTTGAGTTAAAATTATTTTTACGGAAATTTAATCAAAGACAGATAATATTTCAATTTGATGGTTTTGATGAAATATATCCGCACTATGGGGATGTGGTCATCAAATTACTAAAATCTGTCAGTCTTGCTGTAAGCGACGATTCTCCTAAACAAAGAATATGGATCACAAGCAGGTCTTATAACAAAGTGAGAACCGTTTTAGAGAAAGAGTTCGGGCCATCTTACGAAATAGAATATTTCTGGGTGAATATGAACATATGCAATTTTTTGTAAGTTTTGTGGGCCATTTCTTTTGTACGTTTTTCGTACGTTGGCGACGGCTGTCGTCGACGGTTCGTCTGTAAGAATTCTAAATAAAAGGGCAATCAATGACATGTTTTCCAAAGGGTAGGTATCGATTTTTTTTTATAAGAGCTGGCATAACCACCAGCCATTTGTATATACATATGGGTAGAAGAAACTTAACAAACAACATGGTGCCCAAAAGCGTCACGTTGCCGAGATATTTGAAGGTAAAGTCGACATGTGAGAACAATGAAAATGATTCAAAATTAACTTATCACGTGCTTATATGCAGTCAAAAGTCAAAAGTCAAAAGTCATTTATTCAAATTAGGCTGAGTGCCAGAACTTTTTAAACGTCACAGTTCCACATAAAGACAGTCCCCCAAAACGCCCGCCCGTCACCACTTCCTAGTGTTTTAGCTGGGAAGAAGAAGTGGCGCAACAAACTTCCCAGCAACACATCTGTCTGTTGAGTTATAAGAACTATCACTTATACAAAGATATGTAAGTAGTCAGTATTCTTACAAAGAAAACAATACAACAAAGGTAACACGTAAAAACATAAAACTTAATAATTCGCTACTTGTAAGCTAGCACACTCCATTATGCCAGCATAAACAGACAAACTCAAGCATAAAAACAATATCAAATCAAACTAAATAAGCCTCCAGACATGAAGGGTGTGCCCGCTTACACGTACAGAGGGTAGAATTTAATAAAAAGATCTGTGACTCGACGCCACAAGTGATAAACCAGGGCCATCAAAATTAAACATTAAGCATATAATCGTTATAACAATAGTAAAATCCATGGCTAACAAGACGACCTTTCACCACAAGCAGCACCCGTTCACGAGCATAACGCAAAGATCAGCCATTACCCCCCTCGCCATATTTGAGGGAAAGAGGTAACCCGACCCCCGACGCTACCGCAAGCAGTAAAATCTAAGGGAGCATGACGAACTTGCTGCCGGTTGCTCAGGATAGAATAAAATCATACAACTGTCGAAGTCACTAGTTAATNTCCCCCAAAACGCCCGCCCGTCACCACTTCCTAGTGTTTTAGCTGGGAAGAAGAAGTGGCGCAACAAACTCCCCAGCAACACATCTGTCTGTTGAGTTATAAGAACTATCACTTATACAAAGATATGTAAGTAGTCAGTATTCTTACAAAGAAAACAATACAACAAAGGTAACACGTAAAAACATAAAACTTAATAATTCGCTACTTGTAAGCTAGCACACTCCATTATGCCAGCATAACCAGACAAACTCAAGCATAAAAACAATATCAAATCAAACTAAATAAGCCTCCAGACATGAAGGGCGTGCCCGCTTACACGTGCAGAGGGTAGAATTTAATAAAAAGATCTGTGACTCGACGCCACAAGTGATAAACTAGGGCCATCAAAATTAAACATTAAGCATATAATCGTTATAACAATAGTAAAAACCATGGCTAACAAGACGACCTTTCACCGTACTGGATCGTAGTGGACTGTATTCAAATAATAGTTCTGAGCTCGATAAGCATGATTTAACCATTAATATAAATGAAACACTATTCTTTCAAACGTTAGTAGAAATTCCTAGTAAAGTGGTTCTTACGTGTTTATATTTTTCCTTACTTCCAATAAATGGAATCAAGCTCTTCTGAGCTTTTGAGAGAATTTGTAATTGTGTTTTATGTTTCCTATTACTTCAATTTAATCTAATGCATATAAGCACGTTATTCATTTGAATGATAGTCATTGTTTTCACATGGCGACTTTACCTCCAAATATCTCGCCAACGGGACATTTTAGGGAACCAGTTTGTTTAAGATTCCTCTGATATCCATGTCTCATACCGGCGCGATTTTGAAAAACAAAATGGCAGCCGGGTACGTATGGCACAAAGGTTCTATCCCCTTTAGAATAATAGTGATAGATCGTTCAGAATTCTAAATATTGTATTTAAAAGGATACTAGCTATAACTTCCTTTTCCAAACCAAATTATATTGTTGTTATATCTTCTTACAAAATAAAAAACAAAACCTAATTTTAAAACATTTAATTTCAAGTATTATGGAACACACTCTTCGCTTCCTTTTCCCTTCGCCTTCTTCTGATCGCGCTTCTTCTTCAACTTTTCCGTGCTGCTCAGAAGCTTCTTGATCGCGTCTTCAGTAAAGGCCTCAGTAGCCAGGTCATGAAATTACAAAAAAAATTGTAATGTCAAAAATAGCTTTGCCAACTTTGACGAATTCCCCAAACTGCGGGGAATCTAAAGTTGACTGTGGGGATTGACATAATGCGCGGCAAATATAGAGGATTTTGAATATCGACAGTCCCGGCCGGGTCAGAATAATCCTCAGAAAATCCAAACACTTATTTGTTAGATTATTTTAGGTTATTTATTTATTGGCTTTATTTTCAACCATTCACTACTATTATCACTACACACTAACTATACAACTACCTATTCACTTTAGCAATGCCTATTGAATATATATACCTACTGGCATTTTTAATGTTCGGTTCATTTTCGCTTTTTCTACGATCGATATTTTGTCCGTATAGCTAATACTGCCGTTTTCGAACGCATCGGTCGGGTGAAAATTTAACGTCCTCAAACGTTTCATGGTACATACTACAGAACCGTAATCGTTTATAATAAATTACTGAAGTACCTATATTGCATGGCAACAAAAGAAGGAATTGAATGCTGGGCTTTAGTGCCAAGTTTAACCATTGCATCGAGCAAAATGCTCGTTCAAAAATGTGGGAAAGTGTGAAAAAGTATAAGAAAAATAAAATACTGAGGTACTTTTACTTTTTTGAATTCATAAAGAAAAAATCCTTTTTTTTTGGCCCATATTGATTAAAATTTGATTTGGATTTTCGGGGAATTTGAGAAATTGGTATTTGCAACCCTGGCAATGTTTTCAACCTTAAATTTTGTTGTTCAATGTTATTGACAGCGTTGCCAGCGCCAGGGAATTCCCCAAACTGCGGGGATTCTCAAGATGATTGGGGATCGTCGTTATGCGAGGAAAATGCAGGAATTTTGAATATCGATAGTCCGGGCCAAGACAGAACACTTTTTCAAGAAATCTAAATACAAAAATCGAGTGACTCCATTTTTTTTAATTATCTTCGTCTAAAAGTTCCATCATTGAGAAATTTTATATTTAAACGTCATTTTTAATTTTTGGTACACTTTCGTCTTTGGCCGCAAACTACCAACTTGAATGAAAAAATTGGGATGTTTCATGTTCTCAACAATGCTGATACTGCCGTTTTCGTAGGCATCCGTGAAATAAAAGAGAACCGCAATCATACCAATACAGAATCTGATACTGTAGTACATACTTTTTAATGGCGACAAGGGATTAATTAAAAACTTGGTGGCAGTGTCAAGTTTTCTCAATCGAGCAAAATGTTTGGTACAAAAATATGAAAAAATCTAAAAATCTTATTAAATTAGTTGAAACTTGTATCATTTCTTAAAAAAAACTGAGGGTAATTTGTAGGGAATCAATAGAAATTTTGTTCCCAAATTGGGGAATTGGACTTAGATTTTCGGGAAATTTGATAAATTAGTGTTATCAACGCTGATAATTGATTACAGACACGTGGGAGTTTTCAGCGGGTTTTTCGAGTGAAGTTTAGCGGCTGTTTTAATTATTCGTAAATTGATTCCTAGTGGATATTGTGATGTGAATTGGTGTAGTTTTGTATCTCAAGTGTCCACGCACCTGGAAAATATATGAGATAATTGAAACAGGCGCGGTTGTAATATTGACTACCTCAGACGAAACTTGCCGAGAAGGCCGAATCGATATATTTGCTACCAGATACTCTAAAACTCATTAAAAAATGGTACATCCGTATTCTAATTCAAAACAAAGTATGTGTCAAAAAAATCAAGACTGCGACAGAAGGACTCAGTATCCGAAGGTCAGGACCAAAATTTAAAAAATACAGACGCGTCTATGGTCATAGAAAAAATAAAAATATTATTAAAAATTACAGACGTTTGTTTGTTTATTACCTATGTTCTAAACACTTTATTTTATATTTATCTAATACAATTTGAGTAAAAATGGGAAAACTGCCAATATGTAGGGTATGTTTAGTGGAAAATGTTCGCATGTATGCAATTGTCAACAAGAACTTGCGTGAACTATATGAGAAGCTGACTGGCAATCCGGTAAATTTATATTTAATGACAACTAATCCAAGTATAATAAAATCTTTTGGTGAGATTGTCGTCTTAGAGAAAAATAGTGTTCACTGATAACAGTGAAATAAAAGTGTGCGGAAACCTGGAGTTCTATTAAAATACGAGTTGCCAATCTACGAGCAAAGGAGAACGTTTTCTCTGACAATAGGCGTGAAGATAGCAGTATTGACCATCTACTGATGGCGGACAGAATCGGACACTCGTCCCAGTATATTTGGAGTCGGCGCAACATGTATTTTTCGATACTCCATTAGTCGTCATCACAGTAGTAATTTCATCCCCTTTTTAGACATATCATCGTCTTCCATCATTTCTTTGGCACGAGAGAAAGAGGTCTCTTGTATAATTAGCATTCTCACACATTCCTCTGCATCACATGCCCATTATATTCTCAATTTCCACACGTTTTTCAGTCCTCGTTGCCATTTTCAGACTTCCCCTTGGACAGCATTACAATAGTAAATGAGAATGTAATTAAAACAAAATAGTGTATGACAAGTTTTGTTACAGTTTGTAACTGGGGACTGTAGACCAATGCTGGCTTGTTTCTTCTGCTGCACTAAACTGAAGCAATGCTACCAGTTCCAGAGAAAATGTCTGGAAGCTGAAGAGCTGTTTGCTCAGATGATGAATGGGTATTATGAGGTGAGGGTTTTCTTCAACAGATTTACCTAGTCTCGTAATTTATTGTCACCCATCAAATAATAATAATAAAAAACTATGGGAGATTTATTGTGAAGGATGGCATGGCTGATATCTGTATCTGTCACCGTCTGGGAGAATCAATTCACCACATTATCTCTGGTTGTTCTTGTCTAGCTAACGGAGAATATTTGCATAGACATAAACCTTGTAGTCAGGATTATCCATCAGCAACTTGCTATGAAATACTCTCTTGTGGACTCAGAAGTGCCATACTACGGTATGGTAATAAGGTATGTGCCGGACCCAGTTCTCGATAATGGCAATATCACATTGTACTGGGATCGGTCTATCATTTCTGACAAGACTATTGTGGCCAACAAGCCTGATATAGTGGTGGTGGACCGAATCGAGAGGCGTGCAATGATTGTAGACATAACCGTTCCGCATGACGAGAACCTCAAATATCTTGACTTGGCTTGTGAGGTTGTCGCCATGTGGGATGTGAACTCGGCAATCATTGTACCAATAGTCATGTCAGCCAACGACTTAATAGCCATGAGCCTCGACCAACACCTTAGGAAGCACTCGTTAGGGAGCTGAATTAAGGGCTTGATTCAGAAAGCAGTACTTCTAGACACGGCGCGCATTGTTAGGAGGTTCCTCTTTTTATATTGGAAAATGTTTTTTTTTTGTATTTTACTAAGAAATAAGTGCGTAAAACGAATTAACGAAATAATTATAATATTTTTTCAGCCAAATCCTTTAATAAATCAAGACCAGCCAGAGTTTTGCACTGGGTTTATTCAAACACCTATAGTGCACATAAATATAGTTGGTGAATGTCAAACAGAAAGTTTTACTGTCAAAGAAGAATTACCAGCTGTTTGTGAGCGACTAGATGATAATATTGAGCCAAAGGAGGAACATCAAAGTGATGGTAAGTTTTATAAACAAAACAGTGAAGCTTAATAAAACATAGCAAAGAAATAAATAGCAAATTATACTATAACATTAGAAGGGGTTTGAGTATGGCAAAAATAGGACCTGAACCCATCCCGCCATTTCCCTTCGGGTATCTATGCAACCTGGTGAGGGTATGCACCAGAGACAAACATCACAAGCTGTGGGTTGACCACGGTAGGCAGGCCTAAGAGGCACTTCCCTCTATTGGTGGCCGTTTCACGAAAAAAGCCCTAAAACTTACTAAACAGCCGTCACAAGTGGCCAAGGGTCTTTTAATAAACACCTCTATGTCATAGGAGTCACTGTCAGTCAAAGTCAAAAGCATTTATTCAAAAAAAACCATTAACAGGTACTTTTGAATTGTCAAAGTCAGTCCATCAAAAACATGAAGCTATTTGCACGTTCCTAAGCGTAGATCTCTATGGAGGAGAATATGCAAGAAACTCCACGGACACTCTTTTAAAACATTTTATGTTTACAAAAATCCTGGTTACATTAACCTTGTCGCTTCTATATGTGAGAACAATGTAAGGAATGAAAAAACTATTTTCAGTATCACATATTAATTAAAATAAACCAGTGGCAACCAAGGGATGACTAGTCTCCACTGACGGCGCCCGTTCAAGAACATGACGCGTGCATCAGAACCATTCAGCTCAACCATTTTGAAGGGAACTGAATGATCCGATACATGCGCCACCATCAGCGAGACATTGTGCATGAAACCCTCAACTGCCCCTGCTATTTTATGTCAAACATGAATCTATTAACATAATGGTCCTCTTCACATTTACAGAACTTGAAATAAAAAAATGCTTCTTTATTTAAAACTATAAATTTCAATTTGAAAAGACAGAAAAAAAAAAGTTTACAATCATAATATATGTGGAATAGTATTATTATTAGACATACAAGAGGGTGAGCATCTCTTCCAAAAATAAAACCTAACTAGTGGAACCAAGCGGCTGTGGCTGTGGAGCAGGACCGGCATTTAGCCAAGCATTTTTATCAAGGATGCAAATAGCTTCATCTCTTTTTACTGACCAACCTTGACAATTCAAAAGTGCCTGTAAATGGTTTATTTGAAATAATAATTTGAGTTTGAGTTTGATGTAATCTTCCAGTTTATAATTTGCTTGTCTCCATAGCGTGCGTTTTATACATGTTTTATATTTTCACTCAATCAGTTCGAGAATCTTAAGTGGTATTTTTTTTTTAATTTAACACAATATCCCATAAAAGAAGTGTGTACTTTAGCCAATCTGAATCGGGGTTGATCTAATTTGTTCCTATTCCTAGTATTAAAATTATGCCTATCACTAATCTTACTAAAAAGATAAAGATTTTTCCGAACATACATAATGTTTTCGTATATTCGTATATCCTTAAACAGTTCCCTTAGGGAATAGCACCGACCAAGATCTCTCTTCGCTCTGATGGCTCTTTTCTGCAGAATAAATATATACTCGGATGTCTGCAGCTCGTCCCCATAATAAGATACCGTAAGACATGATACTATAAAAGTAACTAAAATAAACCACCCTTGCGGTATCTATATCAGTAAATTGACGGATTTTTCTGACAGCATATGCTGCGGAACTTAGCCGTCCTGCAAGAGATGTTAAATGAGGACCCCATTGTAGCCTTGAGTCAAGCGTGATCCCTAGGAAAACCGTGTCTTCGACGAATTCAAGTTTCTCTTTCTTCAATACTATGTCGCAATTATTACTTTTGACATTCGGTAAGGCAAATCTGATACACTTAGTTTTTTTCCCATTTAATACTAAATGATTAGCAGTGAACCATTTTTGGACCTGCTGCAGCGCGTTATTTTCGTCTTCAAGGTTTGTAGAACGTCTATCTATATTAAAAATAAAGGACGTATCGTCAGCAAATAACACAGTGGTTGATATTTAAAAAAAAAAATAAAGAGGGAAGGACCCAGTATTGAACCTTGTGGTACCCCCCATTTTGACTTTTAAGCCTATTTGAACTTGCTGCTGTCTGTCATTTAAGTAAGACTTCACTAATCTGAGTGCAAGTTTACCTAGTCCGTAATGTTCTAGTTTAAGGAGCAACGTTTCGTAATCAAATGCCTTGGAGAGGTCACAAAAGATTCCTATGGCATATTGCGCCTCTTCCCACGCTGTATATATGTGTTTTAACAACGTGACACCAGCGTCAGTCGTACAACGGACCTTTAATAAAACCATACGGTTGATCGTGTAAGATTTTATTGATGTTAAAATGAATGAGCATTTGGTTGAGCGTTACTTTTTCAAACACTTTGCTGAAAACCGGCAATACGGAGACAGGTCTATAATTATTGGCGTCTTTACTGTCACCGGATTTAAAAGTGGTATAACCTTACTGTATTTCATTATATCCGGAAAGACTCCTTGGTCTACACATAAATTGAATATTAAAGCCAAGTATGGTGCTATGGTCTCAATTATGGACGTGCACACTTTGATAAACATTCCCCATAAGTTTTCGGTAATTTAATTTTTCAGCCGGAAAGCTTTTATAACTGTCATAGGTTGATATGTTAGAATTGGAATTCAACCTATACTCTCACAGGCACACTAACACACACATACACACGAACACACACCCTCACTCACACACACGTACTATAGGTACTAATGATATAAAACCTATGATAAATAAATGTTGCTAATATTTTTCTTTCTTTTGTGATGGAAGAGCGGAGTCTTCTAATACAGGCATTGTTTGCTTAAAAGAAGGCTCCAATCACAAACTAATTATTGTAATCTTGTTGAAGAAATAAACAATTTATTATTATTACTTAATTAAATGAGACCTCGGGTAAAGAATAACATTCTAGCCCACCCTGCAGAGCCTGCTTGGAGGAGGACGAGACAGCAGCATATCTGTTTTTAAGCTGACCGGTAGACGCGGCTTACAGGGCTAAGTACTTCGGAAACCAAGGTACCCCCTGTGAGATAGTAATACGAAGGCGTTGCTGGCCTTCATTGGGGAGCTGGGGTGGATCGAATGACACATTTGTCCCACCTGCACGCAAAATGCGCGCTTAGTCGTGGAGTTGCGGAAACCAGCCCGAGTTACATTCACATATAGATATACTATAAGATTTCAAAGTCACAATTAATGCACTTAGTTTGAAATCAATTTCAATGGAATTATTAGACATTTTTTTCTTTTCCATCCGCAAGCAGCGGCAGTGAGGGATGGTGTACTGCACAGAGAAAACTGAATTTTACACATGTCATTAAGTTGAATAGACCTATACTCCTTTTGCTTCGCTCATCCATTAATCCAGTCTTTTGCAAAATGGTTTAATATTTTAGAAAGGATTTACTCCAGTCTGTTTTGTTTACTTACAGAGCTAGAACTGGAAAATCAGGGAAACAGCTTTTCAGTTGTAGAAGATATATCAGCGCAGCATTCTGAGTCAGATTCAGAAGAAAATGAGCCTTTAATGGAGTTTAAAATTGAAGTGGAGGAACACGAAGTATCGAGGAAGAAACCAAAACTAGAAGACGTGATTACAGAAGAACAAAAGAAAAATGAACAATCAGACACGAACGTTATCTGCAAAACTGATAACTGTATGTTCAAAACAATTACAAAATGCAAAGAACCTTTAACTGACACAAAACGTGGAGTTACTCATTTTAGTTTGGATACGAATGGCCGTAATAAAGCAGAAATTAAATGCGTTAAATTGAATAAAGCTATTGTCAGTGATTGCATAAATAGACAACAAAGACTATGTGTTAAAGAAAAATCTTTTAAATGTGAAATATGTCAGCATAGTTTTAATCGAAATTATAATTTAATACAACACATTCGTAAACACACAGGTGAAAAGCCTTACACATGTGATGTCTGTCAGCGTGCTTTTAAGGACAAGTTTAATTTAACCAGACATAGGTTAACACACACAGGTGTAAATCCTTTTAAATGTGATGTCTGTCAGCGTGCTTTTAGGGAGAAGTATAATTTAACTACTCATATTCGTACGCACACTGGTGAAAAACCTTTTAAATGTGATGTGTGTCAGCGTTGTTTTAGTGAGAAGAGTAGTTTATCAAAACATATTCGTACGCACACTAGTGAAAAACCTTTCAAATGTGATGTATGTCAGCGTTGTTTTAGTGAGAAGGGTAGTTTATCAACTCATATTCGTACGCACACTGGTGAAAAACCTTACAAATGCGACATATGTCAAGGGTGTTTTAATTACAAGAGGACTTTAAAAAGACATACTCGTGTACACGCTGGTGAAAAACCTTTCAAATGTTATTTCTGTCAGCGTGGGTTTAGTGAAAAGAGTAATTTAACAACTCATATTCGTACGCACACTGGTGAAAAACCTTACAAATGTGACAAATGTCAGAGCAGTTTTACTCAAAAGGGGACTTTAACAAAACATATTCGTGCATATTCACACTGTTGATAAACCTTAAAAATGTGATATTTATCACTGAGGTTTTAAACATAAAAAGTGATTTAACAAATAAACATACACACAGAACTAAAATCCATAAAAATGTGATATAATTCGCTAAAAATGCTAGTTTATAAAAAAACTGATGTAATTTATTATGATACAGATATTATCCGAATTAGTGCTGTCGAAAAACCTTCAGTTTTGTGGGAAAACATCTGTATTCATATGAAAACCTCGTTTGGAAAACACAAGGTTTTTCACCAAACACAAATATTACAAACTTTTATGGTCCAAGTTCCATTAGTCTCCCATTATAGGTTATATACAACGTGCAACAGAATTACTGCAATACCTGAAAAGGGTAATTGTACTAATAGATGTAAAACGACCGATTTAAAAGGAACTAAATAAAATATCGCCGTTTTAAACCCCAAATAAATCGTTTTAAACGGTTGAAAACTCGTCTAAAAAAAATAAAATAACTGTGTATTTGCATATTTGGCGTAGGGTAGGCGAGCTGGCACCGTTGCGTCGAGTCACGACTACGAGTGACGACGTCAACGAGAGTGCGAGAGTGTGAGTTTGGTTTTAAACCGAATCAAATTGTATCGTTTGAAACTATGAAAAAAATGTTTATTTACCAACAGTGTTTTTAACTTATCAATAGAGTTTTTGTAACTTAGGTAGGTAATACCTTCGCTTGGTCGGACGGACCAACTAGAGCCAAACCTGCTAAGTATATCAATATATCACACATTTTGAAAATATTTACACAGTTTATAGGTAGTCCGTCATCGTTCATATCCCTACCTCTGTAAAATGAAGAAAATGTAGTTATAATTAAAAGAAAAAACAGTCATCAACTCCAACCCTTTTTAAATCGAAAAAATGGTTCATTTCTTTTTTTTTTTAGTTTTAAACGGATTGGTTTAATTGGTTTTAAACCGGCCTCACATCTATAGCTATGACCTTAACTTGACAAACTGTACAGCGGGTCGGTTCTATAAAGATATCGAAGTGAAGGCTTGGGTGAAGTGATCACGAGGTGAGCTATCAATCCATATAATCAACACGGAATGACAGCTCAGTCCGTGAATACGTGACATCTTGATTGTATGGATTGACAGCTCACCTCGTGATCACTTCACCCAAGCCATCATTTCGACATGTAATTTACAGAAACAACCGGCAGAACAGCTGATTTTATTTTCGCGATGTCGGGGTTGGTCCCATAGTAACTCCGTTCGCAGCCTACGTTTACCGGGGATTGCCCTGCGATTCCTGACGCCCGGGACGTCTTCTTCTGTTGCAGCGGTTGGGCGTAAAGCTTGACTCTCCCTCACAAAGTCAAAGTCAAAACGTTTATTTCAATAAGGCCATTAAACGGCACTTTTGAACGTCATCGTTTACATTTCAGTAAAAATAATAATATTACATTAATAAAGTGACTCTACTTTCCATTCGGAAAGGTAGATTCTTATGGAGAAGAACGGACAAGAAACTCCATAATAACTCTTTTCAAATACAGATTTTACAAAATTTGGTATACAAAAATTAATTTAATATCATGTGTGGACGATGCACCCAGAGTATGCTACTTATAAGAACAAAGTATCACCAG
>NDFZ01004997.1:20441-55338 GCA_002192655.3 Mamestra configurata
GCTCGCCGTCCGCAGGCCCGCGCCTACGGTGGCCGGGGATCGCCCTGCGACTCCCGACGCCCGGGGCGTCTTCTCCTGTAGCGACGGTTGGGGCGAAGGCCTTGCCTTTCCCTCGCGCGGCCCGCCTCCTCCTTCGCTAGCATGACTGCTTCGCAGAAGGAGGTGACCGCTTCCCAAGCCTCATCGCTCCGGACCATGGATTCAACCAGGGCCGGACGCGAGAGGTCGCCGCCGCCGATCACCTCGATGAGGACACGGCGGTGCTCCGCCCAAGCAGGGCAGACCTCCACCGTATGCTCCACCGTGTCCTCCGGGCGATCCTCACAGGAAGTAGAATTACCTGCTGTTTGTAATAGACGAGGTGATGTTGAGCCAGAGGACACGGCAGACAAGGGTTGTCATGTGAATCCGCCATACTTTGATTACAGATGGATGGAATTCGCTGGCATATCATGATATGAATCGATATAAGTAAAAAAATAAGTGCGAAGCAACGTGGCGCCGCGAGGATGCTAAGCGAAGCTGTGTTTCATTGTGTAGCTGAGCGGTGCGAGGATGCGTAGAGGACTCTGTTCAGCCATACGTGCACAATTGCACATCCCTCGCACACATCTCTTGCTCCCTCGCACATCTTTGGTGCCACCCTAAAAAAGTAATAGATGATACATTTAAATTGGACGTTTTTCGTATCACTATCATTCGTCTCTTAGTTATTAAGATTGACTCTAATATATTGTGAGATTTAGCTGACGTGGCTGTACTTCATTTAAATAAGCAAGTGAATATAGTTTTAAGCGCCTATTAGTATTAATAAAATAAATACGTTTTGTTAATTGGTATATCAGTGTTTTTCTTTTGGTATAATAATCATGTTCAATTTTGCTACCCCTCTGCCTATGGGTACTATCCCTAGGCCTGAAAACACGTCGTTAATGTTAAGTAAAGCGGAAATTATTTGGGCGTGCGCTAGTCCAAAAAGTGATAGCGACACGTCCGTATGTATATTTGCCTGTTGAGTTTCCGCAGGCGCGCACCTTCGCTTCAGCTGTGCGTTCAGCCCCGTTCCGTTAATTTGGCGTGTGTGCCGCGTGCTCGAGCTACGCTGTGGCCCTCTGTTCCCAATTGTCCTACTCGGACCATAAAAACCCAACTGTTGTGGGGACATATGACACATACTTTCCCAGTTATCGCCACTGGCGAAAAAATTAGAAAGAGTATCCCGATTGTTAACAGTGAGAATATATGACAATAATTTTTTGTTCCCCAAACAAGGGCGTATCCAGAATACTGTCAAGAAGAATAAGAATATTCAGACAGAGGCGTCTCTAGCCCTTGTGGCGCCAGTGTGCAACCAGTACCCTAGATAACCCCAAAATATGTTGATTCAGATTTACTTATCTGCGTTCCCCTTCACAGCGTACTGGCGTGATGTTATGTTATGAACTAGTGTAAACAATAAATAGACATGCGATTTCAGCAATCCCGGGTGATTTGCTATCATTTATTGAAGAGTTCCGTTCCCTACCTCCGAAGTTCTACATCAGACCTTCACCAAATTGAAACGGGACCAGTTTGTAAAAATTCTCTTCATAATAACAAAAGAATCATCCAAATCGGTTGACAATTGGAGAAAATATCGCTAAACAAAAATTTTACCCGGGATCCCAGCATCAGATCCTGATTAATACCTTCCATCATCAGCTTAGCAAGATGAGATATTGATTAGCAGGCACAATTATCTGAATTGCGTTAGAAAGTATATGACAAATATTGTTAAGACCTTTAAAATTTGAGGGTTGCTCTCGATTTCCCTGGGATTCCATCATCAGATACTGACTTGGTGCCAATGGGACCACCTGAGGAGTATATTTTCTCAAAAAAAAATTGAGAATCAGTCCACAAATGGGGGAGAAATCGGTGAACATACATAAAAAAAAATACACAGGCGAAAAATGCGTCATTATAGTATACTAAAATAATTTAATAAAATTGTTAAATAAGTGTTTGGATTTTCTGAGGATTGTTCTGACTCGACAGGAACTGTGGACATTCAAAATCCCCTACATTTACCCCGCATTATATCAATCCAGTCAACTTCAGATTCCCCGCAGTTTGGGGAATTCCCCAGAAGTTGGCAAAGCTATTTTTGACATTTCAAATGTTGCATTTTTTATTATTTCATGACCTGGCTACTGAGGCCTTTAACTTTTTGACCGCCAGAGCGCAAACGCAACGGCGTCCCCAACCACGCCAAGCCACTAATTGCGCAAGCCGCAAATTTTCTACAAAAAAGATGGAGATTCCAATATCTTATCGATAACCAATAATTAATCATTGCTCAGGAACAATTCTTACAAATCGCTCGTCGAGGCAACTTGGATAATTTTGAAGCCCGCGCAAAAGTGAAGCTTAACTTTGTTTCGTGAATGGCGTGTCAACGCGACGTTAACGTTGCGTTTTTTGGCAACAGGTACAATCACGCCGTACCGGCCGCGCCAACACGGATAGAGCGCGACGGCGTGGTTGTATCTGTTGGCGTTTGCCTCTAGAGACTCGCGACGTCAACGTCGCATCTGCGCAGCTCAGTATTTTAAGATGGTCACCCATCTACAGACCGACCTCGGCAAGCGTTGCTTAACTTTGAAGATTGACCCAAGCGGCTTATTTAGCCACGAGCTCTCCACGCGTGGACCATTTGATACCTATTGTAAATTTAGAACTTTTATCAAATATAAACTTGACAATGACAGTTGTGCTGCCACCTATAGTTCCTGCACACTACCTTTATTAAAACCGCTTCTTTTTCTATTACAGTGACAAGCCGAAAAAGACTAAGCTGAAAGCAGAACAAGAGGAGTTACCGGCCAAAAGAAACAAGACTTCATCAGAAGGGTCAACGTCCATACAAGAAGTTGATCAAGAAGACACTGAAGACGCGATCAAGAAGCTTCTACGCAGTACGGAGAAGTTGAAGAAGAAGCGCGATCAGAAGAAGAGGGAGAAGAAAGCGAAGAAAGTTTGGTAAAAAATAAAGGAAATAGATTTTCGCAGGGCGCTGCGCCTTCCTCCGCTCTTTGATTGATTGCTCTTGATGATTAACGCGAGCCGGAGTCCGTTGACTCGAACAACGACCATTGACGACCTTGTTTATTTTGGTCATGTCAAATCTGTTGTTAATTGGGGTTCGACACAAATTATTGAGCGCTGTTCTTAATCTGTGGGGGCGCCCATCCTTTTACGCGCAACTAGTGCAAGTACTTTAACTATGTATGTAAGTATTCCTGCGCCAAGCGGCTTATGGGCCATGGTTCTGCAAAGTGCGCCCCCTGAGGCTTGCGCCCTTGGCAGCCGCCCACGGCCTACCTTGTCAACCCCTAGCTACGACTCTGAATATTCTTATTCTTCTTGACAGAATCCTGGATACGCCCTTGTTCATGAATTCTATTTTATTCTTTTCTCACTGTTAACAATCAGGATATTCTGTCTAATTTTTTTTGCGCCAGTGGCATCGAAGCCAGTGGCGATAACTAGGAAAGTGTGCCATATGTCCCCACAATAGTTGGGTTTTTTACAGTCCGAGTGAGACAACTGGGAACAGAGGGCCTACGTTGTGGCCCTCTGTTCCCAGTTCCAGTGCTCGAGCACGCAGCACGCACGCCAAGTAAACGGAACGAGGCTGAGCGCACAGCTGTAGCGAAGGAACGCGCCTGCAGGAACTCAACAAGCAAATATACATACGGACGTGTTGTTATCAGTTTTTGGACTGGCGCACGCCCAAATAATTTCCGCTTAGGGATACTATCCATCCATGGGCAGAGGGGTAGCAAAATTGAACAAGATTATTACCAAAAGAAAAACACTGATATACCAATTAACAAAACGTATTTATTTTATTAATACTAATAGGCGCTTACAACTATGTAGGTTTATTCACTTGCTTAAATGAAGTACAGCCACGTCACCTACATATCACAATATATTAGAGACAATCTTAATAACTAAAAGACGAATGATAGTGATATTAAAAACGAAAGACGTACAATTTAAATTTATACATCTATCACTCAAGGGTGGCGCCAAAGATGTGCTAGGGAGCAAGAGATGTGTGCGAGGGATGTGCACGTATGGCTGAACAGCGTCCTTGTACCGCTCAACTACACAATGAGACACAGCTTCACTTAGCATCCTCGCACCGCCTCGTTACTTCGCACTTATTTTTTTACTTATATCGATTCATATTAAATAAAATACTGTCTGTAGCGAGACTGAGCGGACGTGTGTTTTGTGCTGATTATAATGAAATAAACAATTACGACAAATAAATATAATTACGCCGTCAGCATTGAAGAAAAGTGTGTCGCGTGTGACTTGTAGGTTTTTACCGACTTTTACGTGCAAAATGAACTAAACAGTTTTATAAACTATAACTTAAGTGTTTCTGGTACTATGTCAACCCCAGGAGCAAGCCCGTTTGATCGTAGCCAATTGCTACGACGAAGTCCTCCGCCGACGCCTACTGAATCATTACCATCGAGAAACCCAAATCCACCAGCACCCGCGGTAAATGATTTGACGGTTGAAGTTATCTCTACGCCGGAGATCCAGAAATGGCTAGTATCCACAGATGCCATGTTAAACGAAGTCTGCAGTATTGTCAGTGATGGGAAAATGAACTCGGAACAGAAGCTCCGTGTCTCCACTCTTTGCCGGAAAGTCTCCAGTGCGACTTCTCAGATGGCCGTCTTGTACCAGTCCCTGAAAACAAAAACGCTCCAGGCCCATACTACAATCCAGCACCTACAAGCTCAACAGAACGTTGTAAACTCTCTCGAGCATTTTAAAGAGGTAGTAGAGACCAAGATGAGTAACTCGGGTAACTTCTCCTACGCTAGCATGGTGAAGAAAGGCTCCGATAATTTCGTCCGTCCTGCAAAATTAAGTTCAGTCGCCATCTATCCCAGTGATAAGACCCAAACAAGTGAAGACACAAAATCACTTGTCCAAAAGTTAATATCTCCTGAACAACTTAAGCTTAACATCCGTGGCCTGAGAAAAGCGAAAAATGGGGGCGTCATAATTAGCACCGAAAACAAAGTCGACATTGACAAGCTCAAGCTTTCAGAAAAATTGGTGTCATCGGGCCTTAAAATAGAAGAACCCTCTAAACGCCGCCCTAGGGTCGCTGTTGTTGGTGTTCCCGTTGCTCTAACAGAAAAAGAGGTTTTTGACTGTATTTACGAACAAAACCTTGCAGACAAGTTGCCGAATTTAACTCGTGACTCCTTTACCGAAAGCATCAAACTGAGTCATAAATCGGGTAAGAAAGGCCTTCCGACGTGTAATTATATATTGGAAGTACCTGCTAGCATAAGAAAAAGTATGATCATCCAGGGCCGAATTTTTATCAATTGGACATCATGCCCTGTGAGAGATTTTACGATCGTTACCAGGTGCTTCAATTGCCAGCAGTTCGGACACGCAGCAAAGTTCTGCCGAGAAACAAGTCCCACTTGTAACCACTGTGGAGAGACCGGACACTCCTTTAAGGAATGCAGTAGCAAATCTTCTTCCCCTCAATGTGCGACGTGCAAAAGATTCAAAAGAAAATGTGACCATCCAACAGGCGATGAAAGCTGCCCGGCGCGCAAATACGCAGAGACCAACTACATAAACTCAATCGACTATGACGGCGCCTAGGAGCGCCACCTACTTTTATTTAGTAAGCACAACAGGTAGCTAAACCACTAGTTATATTTATAGTTTGTAACTATCATGACAAATCAGCTAATTTCTGATTTAGATATCTTTTCTGTGTCTGAATCTAGGATCTGTAATGTTGAGGACTGTAAACACCTTCTTCCATCCACTGATAACAAGTTAACACTACTCACACAAAACATTCGAAGCATAAATCGAAACATGAACGGCTTTGAAGTGTTATTACAGAATCTTAATATAAGCTGTGACATTATAGTCCTTACAGAATGTTGGTTATCAAATCAGACAGTCAACTTACCATCTCTTGCAGGTTATTATTCGTACAAAACAGTCGAAAACTTAAACCAAAACGATGGATTAGTAGTTTATATTAAAAACAATTTACACACAATCAAGGAAGAACCGATTTTCCAAGATGGTAATTGCTTAATAATTAAAATAATTCCCGATACTGTAGTCGTGGCTATTTATAGACCTCCTTCTCAAAATATAGTTAGATTTTTAGACTCACTTGACGCTATCTTAAAAAATGTTTCTTCCTTTAAAAACATAATACTATTAGGTGATATTAACATTAACATTGCTTCCGGGAAATTCGATACTTATGTACATAATTATCTGAATATTTGCTCATTTCATGGGCTTTTACCAGCTCACTATCACCCCACGCATCAGAGCGGCTCATGCTTAGACCATATAATTCTAAAATCAAAATTTCCATCTAAAACATTAGTTACTAATTCTTCACTTACCGATCATCAAGCAGTTTTACTAACATTACAAATAAGCTCACCTAGAAAAAACTGCATGCGTAGCTATACTAAAGTCAACATGACAAACCTTGAAAATGACATACGCGGTATTAATTTTGACCCAGTTTATAATTCAAATGACGCAAATACTTCTTTAGAATATTTTATTAATTCGTTACAATATGCAATAAGGAAAAACACATTTACTAGTAAAATGCCTAGAAAGTATAGTTGTATTAAACCCTGGATCACACCCGGTCTCGTACGTTGTATAAGACATAGAGATAAACTACACCTACAATTGAAATCTGCCCCGGATAACGATATACTTTCAGCTACATATAAAAGGTATCGAAACTTCTGTAATAATCTATTGAAAAAACTAAAAATTCAGTATGATAAAAATGAACTACAGAAGGCGGGAAAAAATAGTAAACTTGTCTGGAAATTTATAAAAACTAATACCTTTAGGTCAAAAAATCCAGAGCCTCCGTTAGATTTACTATCAACACAGGATAACCCATCCGAAGCAATGAATAAAGTCAACCACTTTTTTGCTAACGTTGGTAAAAACTTGGCTGAAAAATCTTTTAATTTCAGTAATTTTCCCTTTCGAAACCTAAATACAACATCCTCGAAAAACAATTCTTTTGTTTTATTAGATACCGACGTAAACGAAGTAAGTAGAATAATAACCGGGTTGAAAGTTGCTTGTGCTACCGGATGGGATGACATACCTAATAGTGTACTAATAAGATTTAAATCCGTGCTTGCCCCGCCACTAACCCACATTTTTCAGCTGTGTTTGTCAATAGGAATATTCCCTAAGTTGCTTAAAAAAGCGGTGGTTACACCTGTATTCAAGTCCGGAGACAAAAACTGTGTGAATAATTACAGACCTATTTCAGTGCTAACAGGACTTTCGAAAATATTAGAAAAAATTATTAATAGTAGGTTGATAAAATATCTGGAAGATAACAGACTCCTTTCAGATTGTCAATTTGGTTTTAGGCCCAAAAGATCAACTAACCAAGCAGTCCACAAATTAACTAATTATGTTAGTACCAATCTTGATAATGGTATGCACACAATTGGGATCTTCCTAGACCTCGCCAAGGCCTTTGACACTATTTCTTGTAATTTGCTTTTGCACAAGCTTGAATCACTTGGGATACGAGGAGTACAACTTCAGCTTTTTTCTAATTATCTCAGCGATCGGTATCAATGTGTCAAAATAGGTCAGCATACAAGTTCTGAACTTAAAAATAGTTGTTATGGAATTCCCCAAGGTAGTATTTTGGGGCCCACATTATTTTTAATCTACATAAATGAACTATGCAGTCTGACACTCCAAAATGGTATCATATTGTCTTACGCGGATGACACCGCTCTATTATTCTCAGCTAAATCAAGAGGCGAGGTCTTCATGCTCGCTCAAAATAATTTTAATATTGTTTCTGATTGGCTCAATAATAATCTCCTAACACTAAATGCGGAAAAAACAATGTATATTTTATTCACAATGAGAAATACTAACATACCGCTTACTAACCTAAACATTTACGCACATCGTTGTAGCACGCCCGCTGACACTGCATGCTCTTGCCCCGCTTTAGTTAAAGCTGATTATTTGAAATATCTGGGTGTCACTATTGACTCGAATCTAAACTTCCGTAAACATATCGAGTTGCTATGTACTAGAGTGCGCAAATTAATATATGTTTTTAAAAACTTACGGAATATAGCCGACTATAAATTAATCAAACAGGTTTATTTAGCTTTGTGTCAATCCATTCTTACCTATTGCATAACTTCTTGGGGTGGTGCTGCAAAAACAGTTTTACTCCCTCTAGAGCGCGCTCAAAGATCAATTCTAAAGGTTGCTACTTTTCGCCCTTTTAGATTTCCTACGCACCAGCTTTACGCAGCATGTAATGTACTAACAGTACGCCAACTTTTTATTCTAAGTATAGTTTTACAACAGCACACTGAACTTCCATTTGAATTAGTTTCTTCCCACAAGAGAAGAAAGGACCTGGTCTGCGCAAATCCACAAACTAAACATGCGTTTGCTAACCGATTTTATGTATTTTTAGGACCGTTTCTGTATAACAGAATAAACAAGGTACTAAACGTACATAGTATAAGTTTCAGACAATGTAGTATAGTGTTATCAGAATATTTATCTTTGCTCAATTACACAGACACAGAACAACTTCTAGAAGTTTTGTCATGATAATTTGTTTATTTCCTTCGTAAGTTACTTATTTTTGTATATTTATATAATTTAGTTTTAAGTATTAATGTTCCTATAGGTTTTTTCTCGTAGTTGTCTATTAGTTTCATCAGTTTTACTTATATTAAATTTAATCCCAATGTACTTTACTGAAATGTAAAGTGATGGCCTGGAACACAGGTTTGAATAAACCTAGCTCAGGCGGGTCGCTAATTACCGTATAACCTGATCCCTTTATTTCCAGTTGTAGTAAAAGTATTTTAGCTTTAGTTTATAATTAGAGACTAAGTATAAATTGTATAGGATAAATTATATACTATTGTTTGGCTAAATGTACACTTTTTGTAAACAATTATCTTCTTGAATAAATTATTATTATTATTATTATTATTATTATTATATCACGATATGCCAGAGTATTCCATCCATCTGTAATCAAAGTATGGCGGAAACACATGACAACCCTTGTCTGCCATGTCCTCTGGCTCAACATCACCTCGTCTATATAACCAGCTGTTAATTCTACTTTGATAGCATCGTTTTCTCTTTGGGCAACATCAACTACACTTACCTATTTTGATGTTTGAAAAGACGCATTGCACAACTCTAGATAGTGGCTCTAACAGCGCTGATTCACAGCGAAACGTTTTGTCCAAGAGCGGGGCCCCACAATGCGGCAGGGCCCGTATTATTTGCTGCTGTTTCTATGCGGCTAATCCGGCACTGGGTGGAGGTCTGCCCTGCTTGAGCGAAGCAACGCCGTGTCCTCGTCGAGGCAATCGGCGTCGGCGACCTCTTGCGTCCGGCCGTGGTTCAATCCATGGTCCGGAGCGAGGAGGCTTTGGAAGCGGTCGCCTCCTTCTGCGAAGCAATAATGCTAGCAAAGGAGGAGGCGGGCCGCGCGAGAGAAAGGCAAGGCCTTCGCCCCAACCGCTGCAACAGAAGAAGACGTCCCGGGCGTAGGGAATCGCAGGGCAATCCCGGTAACCGTAGGCGCGGACCTGCGAACGGTGAGTGTTGGGTGGCTCGCCGTCCGATCACCACCAGACCCGGATCGATGGCGCGTTGTGTTCCACGCGCGCCTCAAAGAGATGTTAGCATAGGAGACAGGGCCCGTCAGGACCAGAGCCTGCCGTGGTTGCGGAATTTGTTCGAAAGAGTCACCGCGGCCCCGGAAAGTCAAAGGGCTTTAGGAGGAACACGGATGGGTGTTAGTCAGCAGTAGTAGAGCGGAAGTCATAGATGGGTGTCAATGTCTGGTCTCTTTTCATTGTTTTCAAACGATATAATTTGATTCGGTTTAACCAAACTCACACTTTCGCACTCTCGTTGACGTCGTCACTCGTAGTCGTGACTCGACGCAACGTTGCCAGCTCGCCTACCCTACCCTACGCCAAATATGCACATACACAGTTTTTTTTTTTTTAGACGAGTTTTCAACCGTTTAAAACGATTTATTTGTGGTTTAAAACGGCAACATTTTATTTAATACGTTTTAAATCGGTTGTTTTACATCTATTAGTACAATGACCCCTTTTCAGGTATTGTAGTAATTCTGTTGCACGTTGTATATAATTATAATGAGAAACTAATGGAACTTAGACCATACAAGTTTGTATTAATTGTGTCTGGTGAACAACCTTGTTTTCCAAACGAGATTTTTCAGATTTGTTTTCCCACAAAACTGAAGGTTTTTCGACAGTACTAATACGGATAATATCCGTATCTTAAATAATTACATCAGTTTTTTATAAACTAGCATTTTTAGCGTATTATATCACATTTTTATGGATTTTAGTTCTGTGTGAACGTTTATTTGTTAAATCACTTTTTATGTTTAAAACCTCAGTGATATATATATCACACTAGCACTTCGCCCGCGACTTCGTCCGCGCGGATTTAGTAGGTACTCCACAAACTTCAACGCCCCCTCAAACCCTTTTTAAAGGTAAGTTTTGGAAAATTAAGCACTACGATATCCATTCAACGGTCTCAGGATCAGCCTACTATCCACCCAGTTCACCCCGTTCACCCCGCCAGAGGTTGACTATGTAAACATTGTTAGATCTGTTTCAAATTTCCCACTTTTAGCTTGTTCATTCCAATTTCCACGTAAATTGAAGTAAGCAATAATGTCCTCCCCTGAAAAATTCATCAACCCTTTTCGCCCCTTATATTTGTTATTCTTAATTTTTTATCCAAAACATTAATGCCGTGCATTAAGTTTCTCCCCAGTTAGCTCAAACCGCAACATTTTTCTTACTTAGAGCATCGAAAAATCCAAATATTTGTTATTTTTCTTTTTTTATCCAAAACATTAATGCCGTGTTTCAGCTTCATCGGACTAAGCGTTAAGATTCTCCCCAGTTCGCTCAAACCGTAACATTTTTCTTACTTAGACCATTTTTATGCCCGTCGTAACTTTAAAACGAAAGGTCCGATTTGAGTAATTTGAAGTGTAGTTTACATGTACATTATCAACCTTAATTCTAAACAAACAAACTAACTAATCTTTACTCTTTATAATATTAGTTTAGATAGATTAGATATATAATCCTGATGATGTGTCTGTTTGAGTATTATTCGCAAATTATCGGCATTCGATTGAACTGAGTCTATAAAATAATCATTAAAATGTCTTGCTATCATTTTAGGAATATTAAATTTCATAGAATTGGTTACCTCCCAAGTTGCTTTAGACTTGTTAGTGCTAGTTCCTATAAAATAGCTGTTTTGAGCCCTTTGTGTTAATTTGATCACTTTTTAATATCTCTTTGAGAATTATTTGAAAGCCGCTTTTGTATCACTATTTCGCTTTATTCTGTATTGCTATAATAAAGTTCATAATAAAGATCAAATAAGTTCATTGAACTTTATAGAATTTACTGGTGATTGTGGAATACTGAGCATACAAATGATAAAAGCACTCAATACAATTGCAAAAGAACTTGGCCCAAAGGAAATAAATACTAAAAATATTCTGCTTTTAATTTTCAAGATTAGAATCAAAATTTAGGATTCGTTGAATCTCGTGAGTTTGGAGGAATTACGTTACCCAAAAAATTGGGGCGTTTTTCAATTCTATTAGATTAAAACTCCTTTAATTGTATTAGAAGTTTCAACTACCATTACCGAAGTTAATGCAATTATCAATGTCTTCAGAACTGTTCAAAACATTATGCGCGCGTGGATTTCCTTAGCAGAGTTATTTTAGAAATGTATTTATTATACTCTTCAAAGATCTTATACTTACAATCATCAACAAATATATTTCGAAAAAGATTATTACAGGATTTTATGTTGATAAAAAACTCTATGGCCCATAACTCATTAATAGGTACCAACTCTTAACATCTTACACACGTGATAACTTTTAAACGAAATATCCGATTGAGATGAAACAAAAAGTATTTTACTTCTACATAAATACTCTTGATAACATAATGCTTAATTTCGATAAAGATTAATATTACGATACGTATTTAACGTAGTTTTTTTTCTTTAGACGATTTAATAATTATTTTGAACACAAAATGGGTTATTGTGATTAAACCATGATAGCTAGATATATGTTCTCGCGGACTTTTTTGTAGGTCTTAATGGGATCTTCTAACCCGTAGTACATCATTTTGTTCTTTTGTCAATAGTTTTTGCAGGGCACGCAAAAAAAGTTTTTGATTTTACACCTTGTGTTACGAAATAGCAATTTTATTACGGAACCCTAATTTTGAAAAAAAAAATATAGCCTATAGCCTTCCTCGATAAATGGACTACCCAACACTGAAAGAATCATTCAAATCGGACCAGTAATTCCAGAGATTAGCGCGTTCAAACAAACAAACAAACAAACAAACAAACTCTTCAGCTTTATAATATTAGTATAGATTTTTAAGGTTTATCAAAAATGTGAATATGCACGAATATGTTTTGTTAAAGTCCCCTTTTGAGTAAAACTGCTCTGACATTTGTCACATTTGTAAGGTTTTTCACCAGTGTGCGTACGAATATGAGTTGTTAAATTACTCTTGTCACTAAAAACACGCTGACAGAAATAACATTTGAAAGGTTTTTCAGCCGCGTGTACACGAGTATGTCTTTTTAAAGTCCCCTTGTAATTAAAAGACCTTTGACATATGTCGCATTTGTAAGGTTTTTCACCAGTGTGCGTACGAATATGTGCTGTTAAATTGCAATTATCACTAAAACAACGCTGACATACATCACATTTGAAAGGTTTTTTACCAGTGTGCGTACCAATATGTTTTGATAAACTACTCTTCTCAATAAAACACTTTTGACATATGGCGCATTTGTAAGGTTTTTCACCAGTGTGCGTACGAATATGAATTTTTAAATAACGCTTGTCCTTAAAAGTACGCTGACATACATCACATTTGAAAGATTTTTTATCAGTGTGCGTACGAATATGTTTTGATAAACTACTCTTTCCAATAAAACACTTATGACATATTGCGCATTTGTAAGGTTTTTCACCAGTGTGCGTACGAATATGAGTTTTTAAATAACGCTTCTCCCTAAAAGCACGCTGACAGACATCACATGTGTAAGGCTTTTCACCAGTGTGTTTACGAATGTGTTGTATTAAATTATAATTTCGACTAAAACTATTCTGACATATTTCACATTTAAAAGATTTTTCTTTAACACATAGTCTTTGTTGTCTGTTTATGAAATCACTGACAATAGCTTTATTCGATTTTTCGCATTTAATTTCTGCTTTATTACGGCCATTTGTATCCAAACTAAAATGAGTAACTCCACGTTTTGTGTCAGTTAAAGATTCTTTGCATTTTGTAATTGTTTTGAACATACGGTTATCAGTTTTGCAGATAACGTTCGTGTCTGATTGTTTATTTTTCTTTTGCTCTTCTGTAATCACGTCTTCTAGTTTTGGTTTCTTCCTCAATACTTCGTGTTCCTCCACTTCAATTTTAAACTCCATTAAAGGCTCATCGTCTTCTGAATCAGACTCAGAATGCTGCGCTGGTATATCTTCTACAACTGAAAAGCTGTTTTCCTGATTCACCAGTTCAGGCTCTGTAAGTAAACAAAACAGACAAGAGTGAATACTTTCTAAAAATGGGAAACCGTTTTGCGAAATACTGGATTAATGGATGAGTGAAGCAAAAGGAGTACAGGTCTATTCAAACTTAATGACATATGTCTCCGCTGCTTGCGGATGGAATAGTAAAAATTGTCTAATAATTCCATAGAAATTGACTTTTAAACTAAGTACATTTGTGACTTTGCAATCTTATCTAAACTTATATTGTAAAGAGGAAAGATTTGTTTTGTTTGTTTATTTGTTTGTTACGATTTGGCTCAAAAACTGATGAACTGATTTTAAAAATTCTTTCACCGTTGGAAAGCTACATCTTCACCGAGTAACATAAGCTATATTTATTTCCAGAAATAATTAGGGTTCCCTACTAAAACTTGAATAATGTAACACAAGGTGTTAAAAAACATTTTACATAAAATGTCTTTCATCGCATGCACTGCGAAAACTATTGATGATACATAAAAATAATGTACTACATAATTAAAGTACTCATTACTATATAGATAAAAGTCCGCGAGGCTATATGTCTAACAATTATAGTTAAGTCACAATGACCGCTTTTTGTTAAAATTATTCAATCAAAGCCCAGTTGGAAAGAAAAAGTGATAATTTTGATATCAAGATATTAATCCTTTGCCATTTAAATGGTTTGATAATTAAAGTTGATTATGTACATGTAAATTACACTTTAAATTATTCAAATCGGACCTTTCGTTTCAAAGATACGACGGATATAAAAATGCTCTAAGTAAGAAACAGTTGCGGTTTGAGCGAACTTGGGAGAATCTTAATGCTTGGTCCGATGAAGTTGAAACACGGCATTAATGATTTGAATGAAAAAAATAAAAATAACAAATATTTGGATTGATCATGTGATCGATCGATCGATCATATGGTTGACTCAACTTGTCAGTGTATACTGCGAACTCAACAGATTAGGTACTACGTCATGAAATATGGCACCTTATCTTTCAAAACATATTTTTTTCTCAAAGACATGACTAAATAAATCGAATTAACACAAATTAGGGACGTGCACATCACTTGCTACGGCGCCAGTTGTTTTTAACTCTAAACGACTGGCGCCGGAGTCTATAAGTAAATCAAAGGGTTCAGTTTTAATCTTCTTTATTAGGAAAGATTCGAAACATCTGAAAACGGCGGGTGGAACCACGGGGCACAGCACACAGATCTGTCAGTAACGATTCGTCAAACTACCCGACACGTCATGAGTTCATGACGGATGGACGTTCACATTGCATAAAGAATCGTGTTTTTCACGATTCGTCAAAATATCCGAATTGATGTTCATTTTCGTTTCGCGATTCAGAGTCGTCTTGGATGAACTACCTCCTACCACCTAGCTACAGAACGTTGCGGGCAGACAGACCGACGGCCCCTTTTTTATGTTTAACCTTTTCGCCGCCAACGTACACAAAACGCAATGCCTCGCCGAGCGCCAAGCTATAAATGTATAACTAAATATACAGTAAACAGTAGTGATGGGGATATCGTCATATCGATGAATAAGATTTGTACGCGTAAAGTTAAGATTTAAAGTTGATTTTACGAATATAAATAAAAACTGATTAAATATTTCCAGATTTTATTTTATTTCACAGTATCCTTAATAAGAAAAAACAGTATAAATTATGAGTATCAAAGAAACTAATACATAACTCAATTAGAACTATAAGGAATGGGGTACATCTCTATTTGTTTCATGATCTCATTCTTTAACTTCATATCAAGTTATTGGCACTGAGGGCACGTTGAATTCGATTCTGATCAGGGATGGGGTCTATGGTCTTTCTTTCTTCTATTTTTGTTTATTCCTGTGTTTTTTTAATAACTTCAGTCAACGTTTTTTACCGTAGGTATCTAAGTAGCAGAATTTTTAATTGTTTTTAAAGTGTTTTTTGAAATGGAAAGTAAGTATATATTTAAATTCTATCACGCTTGTAGCCGTGTACTTATCAAAGCATTGTTTTTTAAGTGTTGTTTCTGTTCTTTTCTTAACTCATGTATCGGTAGCGTTTACCCATCACATACATACTTACGTTTACATACTTATTGAATTCCTACTCTTTGATGAATAAACATTATTATTATCATCCAGTTAGACATACCTCAGAATTATCTTCTGGTTCAATGTTCTCCACAAAATACTCCGAGTCCGATTCCACACCTTGCAAAATTTTAAGAAGTTCGTCCGAATCAAGTTCTTCACTCATTTTTCTATTTGTTATCAAGTGAAAGAAAGAAAGATGCGTGCGCGCGAATCCGATTTTGTGCTGCACTATGCCAAAGTGACCTTGACAGCCGCACGCCTATGACGTCACTGACCAACTTCTATAGTAGTTCGTGGCACTCGGTGGCGCACAGGGGCATAGACGACCAATTGTTTTGTAGAGATGGGAAAATAACTATCGACAAGAATTGGTAACAACTTTATAATTACGTATCGGCATCTACCTGAAGGCCGAAATTCATCTACTATCCTTTGTAATGAAGTAGATAACTAAGTTCATATTTTATTGACCTCAAATTGTTTTCGATATTCGTAACTTTCTGTATTTATAAATATTTCAATGGTGAAATCAACCTTTCACGGCACATCACTGGCCAACTTGATATGAAGTGATTGGCGTTCTGAGGAAAGAAACAAAATTCGGAGTTTCTGTTTTTGCCGATTTTAGGACAAACTAGGGCTTATTTTGTGTAGAAAAATAAAAAACAGGGTAGTAGACAGTGCTATCTTAAATAATAAAATGAAAAAAAGCTTTTAATCACAGTAAATTTATTTTAATGAGATAGTTAAAATGAACAACTTCTATAGAAGTTGTGGCGCTGGTGGCACGAAAATCCCGAACTTCTATAGAAGTGCTTGGCGGTGAAAAGGTTAATTAATTCTATAAATTCCGTCAAAATTTCCCGCTCCCGGCGTTTCACCTTGAACGTAACGTGTCAAGCGGTCGAATGCCAAGCCCCAACTGTTTGACTTACTAAACAGCAGTTGCGTACAGTCACAGCCATCAGAACTGGCCATGGGTCTTTTAATAAACACCTCTATTTCACTGCCGGCCCACACTGCAGAGCCTGCATGGAGGAAGATGAGACAGCAGCACACCTGCTACTAAGCTGCCCGGTAGTCGCTGATTACAGGGCTAAGTACTTCGGAAACCCAGGTACCCTCTGTGAGATAGTTGGCAACACCAAGGCGTTGCTGGCCTTCCTTGGGGAGCTGGGGTGGATCGAATGACACATTTGTCCCAGAAACCAGCCGAACACATGAAAAACCAAGAAACGAAATTTGCACGGCATCAAAAAGAACCGCAGCGCCATCTACGACGAACTAACAACGAAATCCAGCTACACGCAAGCAAAGTTCTCCGTGCGATTCGAACATATACAACAGTCTGAATATTAACTATCGGGCAGTTGCCCACCAGACACCACAACCGTCTAGTTCGGAGGATACTCCCCTTTTCAGTGGAGTTGTGCAGGACTTTATTCTCTGTACTGCATACCCTCTATACCAGTGGTTCAAGGGCTAAAATATGGTCCACGAACGGTTTAAAATTTCAATTTTTTCACTTCAAAAATGTCATTGATGCAAACTGATTTTAGGTTTCTATCAGAAATATTATTGTGGTTTTTATGACAATGTTACCTTTGATTACATAAGTAGGTAGTTTTTGTGCTACAAGTTTTGAATATCTATATTGTTCAGGATTTACGTTTTTTTTTTAAGGTAAGTACAGTTTAATTTTCATCATGATTTGTGGTCCCTGCTAACATAAAATAAATCAAAGTGGTCCCGGGTTAAATATAGGTTGGGAACCACTGCTCTATACATACAAACAAGGTCGATAAGTCACTAGTTAGGTCTTAAGATTAGGTAAAAGAAAATAAAAGACACGCCAGCTCAGGGCATTTGTAATTAAAATTATAATAAATTAAGTGGCAGCGGGGATGAGGAAAGGAATCGCTGGGTAGCAAAAATCATGTATAAAATTGGTTTTTCGACAGCTGTCAGTTCAGATCCACGAGTGAAATAGATAACAGTTCGTGAATAGTGCAAAGCTCCCGTATTAAGTAGTCCTTGACGCTGTTTGCCTCCTCAAAAACTAGTACTTCGTGTTTTATTTACTGAATTAGGGCAGTCCCCAACACACACATAAATATATCTTTGTCATGATTTAAGTGGACCCTTTTTTTTAAGGTTGGAATATCATCAAATGACTTCTTCCGCTTCTCTTCTGGGTGGAGCGGAAGGGCGTGTCAGACTCTTACTGACTAAAACCCATCCGTGTTCCTTCTAAAGCCCTTTGCGTTCCAGGGCCGCGGTGACTCTTTCGAACAAATCCGCAACCCTGGCAGGCTCTGGCCTTAGCGGGCCCACAGGGCCGACATCTCTTTGAGGCGCGCGTGAAACACAACGCGCCATCGACCCGGGCCATCCATTTAAGTGGACCTACCGAGTCATTTAAGTGGGCCTCATCAGAAGGCTTAAAGTCACTCAAAGAGCTATGGAGAATGCTCGGAGTTTCCTTGCGTGATCGAATCAGGAATGACAATATCCGCCAAACTGAAGTGGCAGTGGGCAGGGCACATTGCTCGCAGAACAGATGGTCGATGGGGCCCAAAAGTTCTGGAGTGTCGACCACCTACCGGAAGACACAGCATTGGAAGGCCTCCCACAAGGTGGACCGATGACCTGGTGAGGGACGCGGGTAGCCAATGGATGCGAAACACACAGGACCGGTTGATGAGGTGACACTTGGGGAAGGCCTATGTCTAGCAGTGGACGTCTTTCGGCTGATATGATGATGATGATGACTGACTTCAGTGTTTTGTTTTTAATACTTACCATCACTTTGATGTTCCTCCTTTAGCTCAATATTATCATCTAGTCGCTCACAAACAGCTGGTAATTCTTCTTTGACAGTAAAACTTTCTGTTTGACATTTACCAACTATATTTATGTGCACTATAGGTGTTTGAATAAACCCAGTGCAAAACTCTGGCTGGTCTTGATTTATTAAAGGATTTGGCTGCAAAAAGATTACCATAGTATTTGATGGGTGATAATGCGTTACAAGAATAGGTAAATCTGTTGAAGAAAACCCTCACCTCATAATACCCATTCATCATCTGAGCAAACAGCTCTTCAGCTTCCAGACATTTTCTCTGGAACTGGTAGCATTGCTTAAGTTTAGTGCAGCAGAAGAAACAAGCCAGCATCGGTCTACAGTCCTCAGTTACAAACTGTAACAAAACTTATCATACACTATTTTTTTTAATTACATTCAAATTTACTATCGTAATGCTGTCCAAGGGGAAGTCTGAAGAATGAAGTGGCAACGAGGACTGAAAAATGTGTGGAAATCTGAGACTATAATGGGCATGTGATGCAGAGGAATGTGTGAGAATGTGAATGATACAAGAGACCTCTTCTCTCGTGCTAAAGAAATGATGGATGAACTGTGTGAAAGACAATATATGTATAAAAAAAGGGATAAAATGACTACTGAGATGACGACTAATGGATTATCGAAAAAGACATGTTGCGCCGACTCCAAATAAACTGGGACGAGTGCTGAATCTGTCCGTCATCAGTAAGGCAGATTGGCAACTTTCGTATTTTATTAGAACTCCAGGTCCGCAGACTGTTTTATTGCACTGATGTCAGTGAACATTAGGTATTTATTTCTAAGACAACAATCTCACCAAAAGATTTAATCATACTTGGATTAGTCGTAATGAAATACCTATCAACTTACCGGATTGCCAATCAGCTTCCCATATAGTTCACGCAAGTTCTTGTTGACAATTGCATACACCCGAACATTTTCCGCTGAACATACCCTACATATAGCCAGTTTTTTCATTTTTACTCATAATGTATTAGATATTATTCAATAAAATGTTTGTTTGTACGCAACAAACAAACGTGACTGAACTTATTGTAAATATTATGGACCATAGACGTCTGTATATAATCAATAACCAGCGTTGATGTTGCCAATACTAATTTATCAAATTCCCCGAAAATCAAAGTCCAATTAAAAAGCATTAGGTAAGGAGCTCGTGGCTAAATAATAAAAGCTGCACGGGTTGATTTTGAAGGTTAACGCCTGTCAAGGTTGGTCTGAATGTATGACCATCTTAGGCCGCTATCCCACTGCCATTTAACGAGCGTTGGTGTCTCTCCAACGTTGATATCGCGAGTCTCTAGAGGCAAACGCCAATAGCATAGAGTACTATTATAAAGATGGAATAAGATATTGGAATCCCTATCTTTTTTGTAGAAATTTGCGGCTTGCGGAATTTGTGGCTGGCGGTCAAAAAGTTAAAGGCCTCAGTAGCCAGGTCAGAAATAATAAAAAAAATGCAACATTTGAAATGTCAAAAATAGCTTTGCCAACTTATGGGGAATTCCCCAAACTGCGGGAAATCTGAAGTTGACTGGATTGACATAATGCGGGGTAAATGTAGGGGATTTTGAATGTCCACAGTCCCTGCTTGATCAAAATAATAATCAGAAAATTTAAACACTTACTTAATCATTTTGTTAAATTATTTTAGGATAATTATCTATACTAATATTATAAAGCTGAAGAGTTTGTTTGTTTGTTTGTTTGTTTGTTTGAACGCGCTAATCTCTGGAATTACTGGTCCGATTTGAATGATTCTTTCAGTGTTGGGTAGTCCATTTATCGAGGAAGGCTATAGGCTATATTTTTTTTTTTTCAAAATTAGGGATCCGTAATAAAATTGCTATTTCGTAACACAAGGTGTAAAATCAAAAACCTTTTTTTGCGTGCGCTGCAAAAACTATTGACAAAAGAACAAAATGATGTACTACGGGTTAGAAGATCCCATTAAGACCTACAAAAAAGTCCGCGAGAACATATATCTAGCTATCATGGTTTAATCACAATAACCCATTTTGTGTTCAAAATAATTATTAAATCGTCTAAAGAAAAAAAACTACGTTAAATACGTATCGTAATATTAATCTTTATCGAAATTAAGCATTATGTTATCAAGAGTATTTATGTAGAAGTAAAATACTTTTTGTTTCATCTCAATCGGATATTTCGTTTAAAAGTTATCACGTGTGTAAGATGTTAAGAGTTGGTACCTATTAATGAGTTATGGGCCATAGAGTTTTTTATCAACATAAAATCCTGTAATAATCTTTTTCGAAATATATTTGTTGATGATTGTAAGTATAAGATCTTTGAAGAGTATAATAAATACATTTCTAAAATAACTCTGCTAAGGAAATCCACGCGCGCATAATGTTTTGAACAGTTCTGAAGACATTGATAATTGCATTAACTTCGGTAATGGTAGTTGAAACTTCTAATACAATTAAAGGAGTTTTAATCTAATAGAATTGAAAAACGCCCCAATTTTTTGGGTAACGTAATTCCTCCAAACTCACGAGATTCAACGAATCCTAAATTTTGATTCTAATCTTGAAAATTAAAAGCAGAATATTTTTAGTATTTATTTCCTTTGGGCCAAGTTCTTTTGCAATTGTATTGAGTGCTTTTATCATTTGTATGCTCAGTATTCCACAATCACCAGTAAATTCTATAAAGTTCAATGAACTTATTTGATCTTTATTATGAACTTTATTATAGCAATACAGAATAAAGCGAAATAGTGATACAAAAGCGGCTTTCAAATAATTCTCAAAGAGATATTAAAAAGTGATCAAATTAACACAAAGGGCTCAAAACAGCTATTTTATAGGAACTAGCACTAACAAGTCTAAAGCAACTTGGGAGGTAACCAATTCTATGAAATTTAATATTCCTAAAATGATAGCAAGACATTTTAATGATTATTTTATAGACTCAGTTCAATCGAATGCCGATAATTTGCGAATAATACTCAAACAGACACATCATCAGGATTATATATCTAATCTATCTAAACTAATATTATAAAGAGTAAAGATTAGTTAGTTTGTTTGTTTAGAATTAAGGTTGATAATGTACATGTAAACTACACTTCAAATTACTCAAATCGGACCTTTCGTTTTAAAGTTACGACGGGCATAAAAATGGTCTAAGTAAGAAAAATGTTACGGTTTGAGCGAACTGGGGAGAATCTTAACGCTTAGTCCGATGAAGCTGAAACACGGCATTAATGTTTTGGATAAAAAAAGAAAAATAACAAATATTTGGATTTTTCGATGCTCTAAGTAAGAAAAATGTTGCGGTTTGAGCTAACTGGGGAGAAACTTAATGCACGGCATTAATGTTTTGGATAAAAAATTAAGAATAACAAATATAAGGGGCGAAAAGGGTTGATGAATTTTTCAGGGGAGGACATTATTGCTTACTTCAATTTACGTGGAAATTGGAATGAACAAGCTAAAAGTGGGAAATTTGAAACAGATCTAACAATGTTTACATAGTCAACCTCTGGCGGGGTGAACGGGGTGAACTGGGTGGATAGTAGGCTGATCCTGAGACCGTTGAATGGATATCGTAGTGCTTAATTTTCCAAAACTTACCTTTAAAAAGCGTTTGAGGGGGCGTTGAAGTTTGTGGAGTACCTACTAAATCCGCGCGGACGAAGTCGCGGGCGAAGTGCTAGTATAATATATTGACGCATTTACTTCAATAAAAGGAGGAGTTTATGTATTCGACTACGTATTTTTTTTATGATTGTTCACCGATTTTTCTCGATACTCCTGAGGGGGTTCTATTGGCACCAAGTCACGATCTGGTGATGGAATCCCAGGGCAATCCAGGGGGATCCTCCCAGAAACAATGTTTGTTTAGCGATTTTTTCGCCAATTGTCAACCGTTTTGCATGATTCTTTTGTTATTTGGAAGAGTATTTTTACAAACTGGCCCTGATGAAGAACTTTGGAGGTAGGCAACGGAACTCTTCAATAAATGATAGCAAATTACCCGGGATTGCTGAAAGCGCATGTCTGTTTATTGTTTACACTAGTTCATAACATAACATCACGCCAGTACGCTGTGAAGGGGTACCTACGCAGATGCAAACAAGTAAATCTGAGTTAACATATATTTGGGTAAAACTTTATTGTTTATGAACCGATCTTGATGATTCTTTGTTTGGTTGAATTATAGCTATATTGCATGTGCATTGGATGGTGAACTACAGAGATCTAAATGAAAAGAAAAGAAATCTTGTGCCACAGCAAAGTAGATATTTAACTATGGACTGCCAAGGCACATAAAGTAATTCCTTAACGGCAAATAGTGCAACCACTCATTATGAGAATAATGTCACTTAGTTGTGTGGTATCACCACTAATAAGTGGAAAATAACAAACTCTTTTTCACAAAAAATACAACCGACATCCAATTTAAACACAATACAAAGTATAAAATAACTTTAACTTTGAAAAGTTTTTTTAATATCTTAAATGCACCACATATTTTCAACCATTCACTACTATCATCACTACACACTAAATGGGGTTGCATTTGATATACGCATTCCGATTTAAGGGGTGAGGGGGGAGGGGGGGGGACTCCCTCTCTCACCCCCAAGGCGCGGAAACCAGTTGTTTTTTTAAATGATATTTTTTGTTTTTGAGGTTATGTGTCGTACAATTGAGGCTTTTGAGCATAGGTTGATGTATTTTACCAGCTGTCAACCTTAAAATTTGGATTCGCCACTGCTCCGGCGCTGCGGGAAGTGCAGCCCCTTCGCCCTTGCGTAGCAAAGTACAGGCACCCACGCTCACCTCCGCAGCTTCGGCTTTTTGCTCGCCTTCGGCGACCAGCCTCAGCCGCTCCGGCTCGCCCGGGTGCCTGTACTTTGCTACGGCGGGCGGGGGCTGCACTCCCTCCGCGCCTCCGGCTTATAAAAAACACTCTAGTTGTGTCACAGACAAGTACCACGTGGGAGTCGGGGTTGGCAGATTCGATTCTGTGACCGTCTTAATAAATATATTAGGATTGTTCTGTGACTAAACAATGACCTAGCGCTGAGTAAAATGAAACAACAAATATTTTATTAATTATTTATTAATGATTATTATAAACATGCTTTACAACTTTTATTAACTCCATAAACGGGTCTCGTTTTTCTTTTACATTCGCTCTTCTCCATAAATATTCCACAATCACGTAAAAAAAAAAATAAGGGTTAAAACAACCTAAAAGTAAGCACAGTAACGCAAAATAACGTTCCGTTACACGTAACTTCAAACACGTGTAAAAAAAAAACCACGCATCTCCGCGGGGTGAGGGGGGTGTCAATTGAAAGGGGCAACCATCCCCTATAAAAATCAACCCCTAACAAGTGCAAATTCGGAATGCGTATATCAAATGCCAACCCCACTAAATATACAACTATCTATTCACTTTAGCAGCGCCTATTAATTTTTTAATGTAATACTGCCGTTTTCGAACGCATCGGTCGGGTAAAAATTTGACGTCCTCAAACTTTTCATGGTACATAGTACAGAACCGTAATCGTATATAATAAAATTACAGAAGAACCTTTCTTGAATGGCAACAAAAGAAGGAATTTAATACTGGGCTTTAGTGCCAAGTTGAACCATTGCATCGCGCAAAATACTCGTGATAAAAATGTGGGAAAGTGTGAATAATATACATACTTGAAACTTGTTTCAATTCTTAAAGAAGTGTGCTTTTCTGGCCCATACTGATTAATTGGACTTGAATTTTCGGGGAATCTGATAAGTTAGTGTTGGAAACATGGCAACGCTGGTTATTGATTACAGACATCTATGGTCCTGATCGTCCATAATATTTAAAAAAAGTTACTGTCACGTTTGTTTGTTTCTTACAAACAAACATTTTATTGAATAATATCTAATACATTATCAGTAAAAATGGAAAGACTGGCTATATGTAGGGTATGTTCAGCGGAAAATGTTCGCGTGTATGTAATTGTCAACAAGAACTTGCGTGAACTGTATGGGAAGCTGACTGGCAATCCGGTAAGTTGATAGGTATTTAATTACAACTAATCCAAGTATAATTAAATCTTTTGGTGAGATTGTTGTCTAAGAGAAAAATAGTGTTCACTGACAACAGTGCAATAAAACAGTCTGCGGACCTAGAGTTCTAATAAAATACAAGTTGCCAATCTGCCTTACTGATGACGGACAGAATCAGCACCGTCCCAGTTTATTTGGAGTCAACGCAACATGTCTTTTTCGATACTCCATTAGTTGTCATCTCAGTAGTTATTTTATCCCTTTTTTAGACATATTATTGTCTTTCACACAGTTCATCCATATTTTTTCTTTAGCACGAGAGAAGAGGTCTCTTGTATCATTCACATTCTCACACATTCCTCTGCATCACATGCCCATTATATTCTCAGATTTCCACACATTTTACAGTCCTCGTTGCCACTTCGTTCTTCAGACTTCCCCTTGGACAGCATTACAATAGTAAATTAGAATGTAATTAAAACAAAATAGTGTATGACAAGTTTTGTTACAGTTTGTAACTGGGGACTGTAGACCGATGCTGGCTTGTTTCTTCTGCTGCACTAAACTGAAGCAATGCTACCAGTTCCAGAGAAAATGTCTGGAAGCTGAAGAGCTGTTTGCTCAGATGATGAATGGGTATTATGAGGTGAGGGTTTTCTTCAACAGATTTACCTATTCTTGTAACGCATTGTCACCCATCAAATAATAATAAAAAACTATGGGTCTTGGCTCGCGAGGTTGTCAATATGTGGGATGTGAACTCGGCAATCATTGAACCAATAGTCGTGTCAGCCAATGGCTTAATAGCCACGAGCCTCGACCAACACCTTAGGAGGCTCTCGTTAGGGAGCTGAATCAAGGGATTGATTCAGAAAGCAGTACTTCTGGACACGGCTCACATTGTTAGGAGGTTCCTCTCTTTATATTATTTTTTTAAGAAATGTTTAAAAATTTAAGAAATAAGTGCATAAAATGAATAAACAAAATAATTATAATATTTTTTCAGCCAAATCCTTTAATAAATCAAGACCAGCCAGAGCTTTGCACTGGGTTTATTCAAACACCTATAGTGCACATAAATATAGTTGATGAATGTCAAACAGAAAGTTTTACTGTCAAAGAAGAATTACCAGCTGTTTGTGAGCGACTAGATGATAATATTGAGCCAAAGGAGGCACATCAAAGTGATGGTAAGTTTTAAAAACAAAACAGTTAAGGATTCAGTCATCATCATCATCATATCAGCCGAAATTCAAGTGTTAGTAGGGATCCCTAATTATTTCTGGAAATAAATATATCCTATGTTACTCGGTGAAGATTTAGCTTTCCAACGGTGAAAGAATTTTTAAAATCAGTCTACCAGTTTTTAATCAAAATCAAGTTGACCGAAGACTTATGGGGAATGTCAATCAAAGTGTGCACGTCCATAATTGAGACCATAGCACCATACTTGGCTTTAATATTCAATTTATGTGTAGACCAGGGAGTCTTTCCAGATATAAGGAAATACAGTAAGGTTATACCACTTTTTAAATCCGGAGACAGTAAAGATGCCAATAATTATAGACCTGTCTCCGTATTGCCGGTTTTCAGCAAAGTGTTTGAAAAAGTGATGCTCAATCAAATGCTCATTCATTTTAACATCAATAAAATCTTACACTATCAACAGTATGGTTTTACCAAAGGTCGTTGTACGACTGACGCTGGTGTCACGTTGTTAAAACACATATATATAGCGTGGGGAAGAGGCGCAAGATGCCATAGGAATCTTTTGTGACCTCTCCAAGGCACTTGATTGCGTAAATCACGAAACCTTGCTCCTAAAACTAAAACATTACGGACTAGGTAATCTTGCTCTCAGTTTAGTGAAGTCGTACTTAAATGACAGACAGCAGCAAGTTCAAATAAACGGTGTTAATTCAAGGGGTTTAAAAGTCAAAATGGGGGTACCACAAGGCTCAATATTGGGTCCTTTCCTCTTTTTAGTGTATATTAATGATTTACTCCATCTTTTAAAAAACCAACCAAAGATGGTGTTATTTGCTGACGATACGTCCTTAATTTTTAAGATAGATAGACGTTCTACAAGTCTTGACGACGTAAATAATGCGCTACAGCAGGTCCAAAATTGGTTCACTGCGAATAATTTAGTAATTCCTCCATTCCAAAACTAAAGCATCAGATTTGTTTTACTGAATGTCAAAAGTAATACTTGCGACATAGTATTGAACAAAGAGAAACTTGGATTCGTCGAAGACACGGTTTTCCTAGGGATCACGCTTGACTCAAGGCTACAATGGGGTCCTCATTTAACATCTCTTGCAGGACGGCTAAGTTCAGCTGTCAGGAAAATCCGTCAATTTACTGATATAGATACCACGAGGCTGGTTTATTTTAGTTACTTTCATAGTATAATGTCTTACGGTATCTTATTATCGGCTGCAGACATCGAGTCTATATTTATTCTGCAGAAGAGAGCCATCAGAGCCATATACCATCTTGGTCGGCGCGATTCCCTAAGGGAACTGTTTAAGGATATTAACATCATGACGGTACCTTGTCAATACATAAATGTACGAAAACATTATGTATGTTCGGAAAAATCTTCATCTTTTTGTAAGATTAGTGATAGGCATAATTTTAATACTAGAAATAGGAATAAATTAGATCAACCCCGATTCAGATTGGCTAAAGTACACACTTCTTTTATGGGATATTGTGTTAAGTTTTATAATAAAATACCACGTGAGATTCTCGAACTGAATGAGAAAAAATTTAAAACATGCATAAAACGCACTCTATGTAGACAGGCATATTATAAACTGGAAGATTATGTCCTTGATAAAAATGCTTGGCTAAATGGTCCTGCTCCACAGCCTCAGCCGCTTCGTTCCACTAGTTAGGTTTTATATTTGGAAGAGATGCTCACCCTCTTTTATGTCTAGTAATAATACTATTCCACATAATCTCATATTATGTTTGGAGTAAACTATTTTTCTGTCTTTTCAGATTGATATTCATAGTTTTATATGATGTAGACGCAATTTTTATTTCAATATCTGTAAATGTGAGGACCATGGATGTTAATAGATAGTTTCCTTTTTTGACATGAAATAGCAGGGGCAGTTGAAGGCGTGTCATGCTCACTCCAATGTCTCGCTGATGGTGGCGCGTGTATCGGATCATTCAGTTCCCTTCAAAATGGTTGAGCTGAATGGTGCTGATGCACGCGTCATGTTCGTGAACGGGCGCCGTCAGTGGAGACTGGTCATCCCTTAGTTGCCACTGCCTCATTTTAACCTTTTGAACGCCAGAACATAAACTAATCGGCGTGCCCCCGACGCCAAGCCATAAATTCGTCGTACTTTTTGTCACATATTTGTGACATTTGGCGTACAGGGCACGCGCTTGCTTGTCATGTATACGTGACAATGGCGTTCAAAAGGTTAATATTTGATTCTATAAATTGTTTTCCAGGATTTTTGTAAACATAAAATGATTTAAAAGAGTGTCCGTGGAGTTTCTTGCACGTTCTTCTCCATAGATATCTACGCTTTCGAACGTGCAAATAGCTTCATATTTTTGACGGACTGACTTTGACAATTCAAAAGTACCTGATAATGGTTTATTTCAAATAAATGCTTTGACTTTGACTTTGAGCCAAATCGTAACAAACAAAAACAAACGTACAAATAAACAAACAAATGTTTTCTCTTTACAATATAAGTTTAGATAAGATTGCAAAGTCACAAATGTACTTAGTTTAAAGTCAATTTCTATGGAATTATTAGACAATTTTTACTATTCCATCCGCAAGCAGCTGTACTCCTTTTGCTTCACTCATCCATTAATCCAGTATTTCGCAAAACGGTTTCCCATTTTTAGAAAGTATTCACTCTTGTCTGTTTTGTTTACTTACAGAGCCTGAACTGGAGAATCAGGAAAACAGCTTTTCAGTTGTAGAAGATATGCCAGCGCAGCATTCTGAGTCTGATTCAGAAGACGATGAGCCTTTAATGGAGTTTAAAATTGATGTGGAGGAACACGAAGTATCGAGGAAGAAACCAAAACTAGAAGACGTGATAACAGAAGAGCAAAAGAAAAATGAACAATCAGACACGAACGTTATCTGCAAAACTGATAACTGTATGTTCAACACAATGACAAAATGCAAAGAATCTTTAACTGACACAAAACGAGGAGTTACTCATTTTAGTTTGGAAACAAATGGCCGTAATAAAGCAGAAATTAAATTAAAAAAATCGAATAAAGTTATTGTCAGTGATTTCATAAATAGAAAACAAAGACTATGTGTTAAAGAAAAATCTTTTAAATGTGAAATATGTCAGAAAAGTTTTAGTCGAAATTATAATTTAACACAACACATTCGTAAACACACTGGTGAAAAACCTTTCAAATGTGATGTCTGTCAGCGTTGTTTTAGTGAGAAGGGTAGTTTATCAAAACATATTCGTACGCACACTGGTGAAAAACCTTACAAATGCGACATATGTCAAAAGTGTTTTAGTGAGAAGGGTAGTTTATCAAAACATATTCGTACGCACACTGGTGAAAAACCTTACAAATGCGACATATGTCAAAAGTGTTTTAGTGAGAAGGGTAGTTTATCAAAACATATTCGTACGCACACTGGTGAAAAACCTTACAAATGCGACATATGTCAAAAGTGTTTTAGTGAGAAGGGTAGTTTATCAAAACATATTCGTACGCACACTGGTGAAAAACCTTACAAATGCGACATATGTCAAAAGTGTTTTAGTGAGAAGGGTAGTTTATCAAAACATATTCGTACGCACACTGGTGAAAAACCTTACAAATGCGACATATGTCAAAAGTGTTTTAGTGAGAAGGGTAGTTTATCAAAACATATTCGTACGCACACTGGTGAAAAACCTTACAAATGCGACATATGTCAAAAGTGTTTTAGTGAGAAGGGTATTTTATCAAAACATATTCGTACGCACACTGGTGAAAAGACTTACGAATGTGACGTCTGTCAGCGTGCTTTTAGGGAGAAGCGTAATTTAACAGCTCATATTCGTACGCACACTGGTGAAAAACCTTACGAATGCGCCATATGTCAAAGGTGTTTTATTAGGAAGAGTAGTTTATCAAACCATATTCCTACGCACTTTGGTAAAAAACTTTTCAAATGTGATGTCTGTCAGCGTGCTTTTAGGGAGAAGCGTTGTTTAAAAACTCATATTCGTACGCACAGTGGTGAAAAACCTTACAAATGCGCAATATGTCAAAGGTGTTTTCGTGAGAAGGGTAGCTTATCAAAACATATTCGTACGCACACTGGTAAAAAACCTTTCAAATGTGATGTCTGTCAGCGTTGTTTTAGTGACAAGCGTTATTTAACAGCTCATATTCGTACGCACACTGGTGAAAAACCTTACAAATGCGACATATGTCAAAGGTGTTTTAGTGAGAATGGTATTTTATCAAAACATATTCGTACGCACACTGGTGAAAAGCCTTACAAATGTGACGTCTGTCAGCGTGCTTTTAGGGAGAAGCGTAATTTAACAATTCATATTCGTACGCACACTGGTGAAAAACCTTACAAATGCGCCGTATGTCAAAGGGGTTTTATTAGGAAGATTAGTTTATCAAACCATGTTCCTACGCACACTGGTAAAAAACCTTTCAAATGTGATGTCTGTCAGCGTGCTTTTAGGGAGAAGCGTTATTTAAAAACTCATATTCGTACGCACACTGGTGAAAAACCTTACAAATGCGCAATATGTCAAAGGTGTTTTAGTGAGAAGGGTAGCTTATCAAAACATATTCGTACGCACACTGGTAAAAAACCTTTCAAATGTGATGTTTGTCAGCGTTGTTTTCGTGAGAAGCGTTATTTAACAGCTCATATTCGTACGCACACTGGTGAAAAACCTTACAAATGCGACATATGTCAAAGGTGTTTTCATTACAAGGGGATTTTAAAAAGACATATTCGCGTACACGCTGATGAAAAACCTTTCAAATGAGACAAATGTCTGAGCAGTTTTACTCTAAAGGGGACTTTAACAAAACATATTCGTAAACACATTGTTGATAAACCTTCAAAATGTGACATTTGTCACCGAGGTTTTAAGCATAAAAGGTGATTTAACAATAATTGTTCGTACACTCAGACAAAAATCCATAAAAATGTGATATAATATGCTAAAATATTAAATTAAAAATTAAAAAAAAAACCGTACAAAAATGTTTTCCTCGGTAGACTGGTTATTTTTGTAATTACATACTTAGTTTTCGGTCCCCCGACACGATGAATCTTGGCCCAAAGACTCGTACTGGCGTACATCGCACTCGTATGCTTTCTAACTAACGATACGTCGGCCTTGCATACTTCGCTCCAGTGAACTTTCGAACTGGCGTACATCGAGATCCTGTACTTTAGAACTAACATACGTCGACATTTCAAACTTCGACATTCAGTAGCGGAGTCACCTGGAACATTTTACCGGAATGGCACCAGTTCGATCCAGCCCGTCCCTAGCTGTCCTCCCCCCAGCGACGCCCTAAGCCGAGGCCCGTACCCCACAGGGTGTGCCCGCGAGCGAGTAGTCGCTTAGTTTGTAAGTTTTTTATAAGCCCTTTCTGGAGGCTTTAATATTATATTAAGGCTACCACAGGCAAGCCCGGTTAAGCAGTCGACAACCTTATAGGTTGAACTGCGAGAAGCCACTCATAAAAAATAAACCGGAACGACACAGTTGATCCAGATTCGTATAATACTTGTTTAGAAATAATAATGTCAGTTCAGTATAAGTTCAGTATTGTGTATTTAAATCTATGTGGTGTAATACGGAAATAAAATAAGTCTTCTTCAAGTGAATTTAGGGATCGTTTATTGGAACTTAAGTAAATATTCTCCAATCCAGCGCACACAGTGGGAGCCGAAATCTAGCTCCCACACATGTACCTATGCTGCACCGCGTCCTCCGTGCGATCCTCACAGTGATTGAAATAGGTACTATGATTATGTTGTTACAGCCAAATTCGATATAAGACTCTTTAAGAGTTGTGCAATGCGTTTTATCGAACATCAAAATAAGTGTACCTAGTTGATGTTGCCCAAAGAAAAAGCGATGCTATCAAAGTAGAATTACCAGCTGTTTGTAATAGACGAGGTGATGTTGAGCCAGAGGACATGGCAGACAAGGGTTGTCATGTGTTTCCGCCATACTTTGATTAGAGATGGATGGAATACGCTGGCATATGATGATGTGAATCGATATAAGTAAAAAAATAAGTGCGAAGTAACGCGGCGGCGCGAGGATGCTAAGCGAAGCTGTGTGTCATTGTGTAGTTGAGCGGTACGACGACGCTGTTAAGCCATACGTGCACATCCCTCGCACACATCTCTTGCTTCCTCGCACATCTTTGGCGCCACCTTTAAGTGATAGATGTATAGATTTAAATTGTACGTCTTTCGTTTTTAATATCACTATCATTCGTCTTTTAGTTACATATTAAGATTGTCTCTAATATATTGTGCGATGTAGGTGACGTGGCTGTACTTCATTTAAATAATCAATTGAATATAGTTGTTAACGCCTCTTAGTATTAATAAAATAAATACGTTTTGTAAATTGGTATATCAGTGTTTTTCTTTTGGAATAATAATCATGTTCAATTTTGCTACCCCTCTGCCCATGGGTACTATCCCTAGGCCTGAAAACACGTCGTTAATTTAAGTAAAGTGAAAATTATTTTGGGCGTGCGCCAGTCAAAAAGTGATAGCAACACGTCCGTATGTATATTTGCCTGTTGAGTTCCTGCAGGCGCGCTCCTTCGCTACAGCTGTGCGCTCAGCCCCGTTCCGTTAACTTGGCGTGTGTGCCGCGTGCTCGAGCTACGTTGTGGCCCCCTGTTCTCAGTTGTCCCACTCGGACCATAAAAACTCAACTGTTGTGGGGACATATGACACATACTTTCCCAGTTATCGCCACTGGCGAAAGAAATTAGAAAGAGTATCCCGATTGTTAACAGTGAGAATATATGACAATAATATGTTCCGCAAACAAGGTCGTATCCAGGATTCTGTCAAAAAGAATTAGAATAATGAGAGTCGTAGCTAGGGGTTGACAAGGTGGGCGGCTGCCAAGGGCGCAAGCCTCAGGGGGCGCACTTTGCAGACCCATAGCCCATAAGCCGCTTGGCACAGGCATAGTTACACACATCGTTAAAATAGTTGCGCGCGAAAGAATGGGCGCCCCCACAGATTAAGAACAGCGCTCAATAATTTCTGTCGAACCCCAAATAACAGATTTGTCATATTTGTACGACCAAATAAACAATGTCGTCGTTAAATTTGGTCGTTTTTCGAGTCAACGGACTCCGGCTCGCGCTAATCAAAGAGCGGAGGAGGGCACAGCGCGCGGAGCCAAACCAGCCAAGGCCTATGACAGAAGATGGCTCTAACGAAATTGCAATTTTTCATCATTGGTGTAATTTCTTCGTTTTCGGATTCGCAAATTACGAAAATGCCTATTTTCGTAATAGAGTTCAGATTCTTAGGGGGCGCAAGCTGATAGCCATAAGCGAATATATAGCTTATAGGTCTGTTCCTATTACCCCAACAAGCGCTAGTTGTTCAGTCGGAGAGCGGGCTGTCTTGGCGCTTTTACAAAAAGGGGGTGTTGAAGCAGTGGCTAGTGAGTGCTTTTGTGGCAAATCATATTTTTTAAGTTTCACTTCGCGTAAAAGGGACTATTGAGGCTAGTTTATTAATTGCTTTTTTTTTATTAGTTTATTTTTATTATTACTACAACAGCATATTCTAATCTAGCCCTGCACTATTCTTGCAGCAAAGCAATTAAAACTAAACCAAAAAGGCGCCCTACGAAAATCGATTTCCTTTATTTTTTACCGCAGACGTGCCTTTTTTAGACCTTAAGCTTTAGCAAAGCGTCCCCTTCGGATTAGACTGGAAGCTGGGATGAATAAGGCTTCCTTTGCCCGTAGTAGGTATTATATATGTAGATACAAGGTTGCGAATAATTCGGGAATATTTCGTAATAAATTTATACTAATATTACGAAGAGGAAAGATTTGTATTTTTGTATGTAACGAATAAACTTAAAAACTACTGGACCGATTAGAAAAATTCTTTCAGCAATGGATAGCTACATTATCAGCGAGTAACATAGGCTATATTTTATCCCCGTACTCCCACGGGAACGGGAACTACGCGGGTGAAACCGCGTGACGTCCGCTAGTGGTTAATAAAGAGAGATAAGTGAATCACTGAAAATAAATGGCGGCCGGGTAGGTATGCCACAAAGGTATCTATCCCCTTTAGTAGTAATAGTGATTAATCCTTCAGAATCTTAAATGTTGTATTTAAAGAGAAATTAGTTTTAATTACCTTTTCCAAACCGAATTATGTTGTTGTAATATTTTCTTACAAGAAAAGAAAAACAAAACCTAATTTTAAAAGATTTAATTTCAAGCGTTATGGAACACACTCTTCGCTTTCTTCTCCCTCTTCTTCTGATCGCGCTTCTTCTTTAACTTCTCCGTGCTGCGTAGAAGCTTCTTGATCGCGTCTTCGGTGTCTTCTTGATCAACTTCTTGTAAGGACGTTGACCCTTCTGATGAAGGCTTGTTTCTTTTGGCCGGTAACTCTTCTTGTTCGGCTTTCAGCTTAGTCTTTCTCGGCTTGTCACTGTAATAGAAAAAGACAAAGAAAAGTTAAAAGGGAACCGCTTATGGGCCATCGATAAATTACGTCACACGAATTTTATGTGTTTATGACCCCCTCCCCGTCCTTGTCACAGCTGGTCACATTTGTGAGACTCCCCCCTCCCTAGTGTGACGTGACATATTTTGTAAAATATCTAGAAATTATTAAATTAAAACAGCACTTCCGACATTATTTTTAAACCAATTTAATTTATTTTTTAATAAAATCAACATCAAATCAAACATTTAAAAATAACAAAGCAAAAAAACTTAAACCTTATACAGATAGGGCTGAAAATATTTTTAAGTTTTTCGTTTATAGTTAAAATTACGTGAAAATACTTCGTTTATTATATTTTGATATTGAATTGTGACGTCACGAAATTTAGGACCCCTTCCTCCCCTTGTCA
>NDFZ01004997.1:55534-70327 GCA_002192655.3 Mamestra configurata
CCCCTAACATGCGACGTAATTTATGGATGGCCTCTTATCTTGGTATGGTCATGTGAAGAGGAGGGATGAAACGCATGTAACTAAAAGAATTATGAATATAAATGTGGATGGATGGACAGGGAGAGGGAGGCCAAAGAAAAGATGGATGGATTGTGTTAGGAGTGATATGAAAGAAAAGGGAGTTAGTGATAGCGTGACGGCTGACAGGACAGAATGGAAGAAAAAAACAACGGGTACCACTCCGGGAGTGTCGGCAGAAGTGCAAACTTGAACATTAACGTTGTGCATTTTTGATATTTTGGAATGGTTAGGGAATAATTTCGCACGAATTGCATATGCATGCATTGAGGCATACATTTTCGCCGCGCGGTAGAAAGAGAGGGGGATATTACTTCCTCTCCTACGCCGCGCCGGCGGTCTACTCTCCCTCCGTCTTACGAATTTTCGATCAGGTCACGTTTCCTGACGCGAGTTTAACATTTTTTACCCATCCCAAAAAGTGCACAACGCCGCTAAAGAAGTTTTCACTTCAAAAACGTGTTGCGCCGACACGAAGTAACATGGGATAAGGGCAGGGAGAGGACTGTAATAGAACAAGACGCGGTTTTAATATAGGGAGTGTGCAGGAACTATGGATGGCAACACAGACCTGTCAATGTCAAGTATTTATATGATACAAGTTCTGAATTTACAATGGGTACCAGATGGTACACGGAGAGCTCGTGGCTAAATATAACAGCCACATGGGCCGATCTACCGGTCGATGGCGCGTTGTGTTCCACGCGCGCCTCAAAGACATGTCAGCATAGGAGACGGGGCAGAGCCTGCCAGGGTACAGGGATTTGTTCGAAAGAACGCAAAGGGCTTTACAAGGAACACGGATGGGTTTTAGTCAGTAAGAGTCTGACACGCCCTTCCGCTCCACCCAGAGTGGAAGAAGTCATTTGATGATTTCCCATCCTTAAAAGAAAATAAAAAAATGGGTCGATCTTCAAGGTTAAGCGACGCTTGCCGAGGTCGGTCTGTGGATAAGTGACCATCTTAACATACCGAGACTCCTCCGTGCCTCGGAAAGCACGTTAAGCCGTTGGTGCCGGCTGTTATTTGTAGATCTTTGGCAGTCGTTACTTTAATTAGTCGTATATTAACTTCGTCGCGGGATCCAAGACAGTGCCGTTTGACTGGCCTGTTGGTCGAGTGGTTAGTGACCCTGACTGCTAAACCGGAGGTCGTGGGTTCGATTCCCACCCAGGACAAATGTTTGTGTGATGAGCATGATCATTTGTTCTGTGTCTGGATGTAATTTGTCTATAATATGTATGTATTTAGAAATATATAAGTATGTTTATCAGTTGTCTGGTTGCCATAGCACAGGCTCTGCCTAGTTTGGGATCGGATGACCGTGTGTGAGTTGTCCCAACATATTATTATTATTATATTATTGTTTTTCTGGTGGTCGCTACTGTTGATTCCGGTTTACAGGAATTGCAGTGGAGAGCTAGTGGCGGGCCTGTCCCAATAAAAAAGCTTGTCCGCAATAATTTAGACCTTGTTCAGAAGGAGCGAATTTGCTGCGATTATCTCGCGCGTATCACTCGCGTACGTAGCGTCCAGAAGGACCAACGCGCGAGCATTTGGGGACGAATTCAGTCAGTAGACGTGCACTCGATCTGAATTTCACGACTCGCGCGCAACAAGCGGGTAAAACGCGCGAGTCGAGAGTCTGGCGTAGTGTATACTGAATCCGCGCGATGTTTTGACGCCCAGTACCTCGCCAACGCGCGTAGAAACTCGCGTGTAACGATTCGCGGTGAATTCGCCCTTTCTGGACGAGGTCTTACACTCACCCAACAGTCTCCATCTTCTCAAACAGGTTGTCCAGGTCATCAACTTCTTCCTCGTCCTCCACTTTGACGACATCCTCCGCTTCCTCCTTTATCTCACCCTCCACACGAGTGAGTGGAGTGGAACTCTCTGTCTGCACCAACACGCAGGATAGCTTCGACGTGAGGTATTGCTGTAACAAAATAGTACATTATGCGAGGGGCAAACTTAAGGAGTACCTTGTTACCCAGTTAATGGGTTTTGGAGGTCTGGTAGGCAGCCGCTCAACGTAAAATACTGGTATTCAGCTGAATCCGGTTTGACTGGAAGCCGGCCCCAATATAGTTGGGAACTGCTGGACATGGGTCTCCCCCAAGGGGGGGTGTGCTCAAATCCACGGAGCCTCACCTTATACAGCAGCTCCTTGCTGGCATACCGGTGCACTCTGAGCTGCCTGTCGAGGCTGGCGCTGACAATGAGCCTGGCGTCCTTCACGACAGCGATGTCTGTGACGGCGCCTGCGCATCCCTTGTAGCCCTTGTCGGGCTTGCCCACGCGAAGGTCTACCTGGTGGAGCTGACCTCGCCCAAAGCCTACCAGGACTTGGCTGGGAACGAGAAAAAAAATTGAAATAAATATTCTGCCGTCATATGAAAAAAGGACGTATCGACACAAAACGTAGTACCAATTTCCGACATTAGGGAAATAACTTAAGGTCGGAAATCGGTTACTACGTTTTGTGTCGGACGGCAGTATTATAATATACCAAGACCAATCAGAGGAGCTCGTCGGCTAAATAATAACAGCCGAAAGGGTCGATCTTCAAGGTTAAGCAACGCTTGCCGAGGTCGGTCTGTGGATGGGTGACCATCTTAACATACCGAGTTTCCTCCGTGGCTCGGTGCGCACGTTAAGCCGTTGGTCCCGGCTGTCCGACCGACGGGCGCCGTCAGCTGGGACTGGTCATTTCTCGCCCCGGTTAATTTAAATTGTTCATGTTCACTGCAGACGCTTGTATCCTTCACGTCTTTTACATCGTTCTCACATATATGAATAATTTCAACATGAATGATGTAACAATAACTTTGTAAAAAAAATATTTTTTTAAACGAGTGTCCGTGGAGTTTCCTGCACGTTCTTCTCCATAGAGATCTACGCTTTGGAACGTGCAAATAGCTTGATCATGCAGCCGTAGCGCGGGTCGCATTGCGTGGCACGCGAATCTTAACGACATCATCCGACGAGCTCTTGTCACCGTCGGCGTTCCGGCTGTGTTAGAACCCAATGGCCTGTCACGCGACGATGGCAAGAGACCGGACGGCATGTCGTTATTTCCATGGAAGATGGGTAGGCCATTAGTGTGGGACGCTACTTGTGTCGATACTCTTGCGCCATCCCATCTTCCTAGCTCTTCGTGCTGTGCTGGCGCTGCCGCTGCGGCTGCAGAGAACCTCAAGCGGCGGAAATATAATAAACTTGTTGGTAGTTATATTTTCGAGCCGTTTGGGGTTGAAACTCTCGGGTCTTGGGGTCCGAGTGCACATAACTTATTTAAAGATCTCTCAAGGCGCTTAGTTGACACTTCACGTGACCCAAGGGCTGGCTTTTACCTTGGTCAAAGAATAAGCATTGCCATACAACGTGGCAATGCCGCCAGTCTTTTGGGTACACTTCCAGTCGACAGCGATGCGGATGAATTTTTTGACGCCATATTTTAGGGTTTATTTAGTAAGGAGATTTTATTTTTATTTCTAGTGCATATAGTTAGTTAAGTATTTAGATTGATTGAATTCCTGAGTAATAAAAAAAAAATGAAAGCTTGATCTCTTTGACCGACTGACCTTGACAATTCAAAAGTGCCTGTAAATGGCCTAATTGAAATAAATGCTTTGAGTTGAGTTGTCATTTTTAGAGCTTTGGCAGTCGTTACGGATTATCAGAAGCCAGTAAATCTGACACCAGTCTTACCAAGGAGTACCGTGTTACCCAGTTAATGGGTTGTGGAGGTCTGGTAGGCAGCCGCTCCACGTAAAATTGTGGTAAGTTGACCCGAATATAATTGGGACATGATGTGCATGTGACAGTATTTTTTTTCGCGATTTCAGTGATGGTCCCATAGTAAAAAGTACATAATGAGGAGTACAATGACCCCTTTACAGGTATTGCGGTAATTCCGTTTTTTTTTTATGGATGGGAAATCATCAAATGACTTCTTCCGCTCTGGGTGGAGCGGAAGGGCGTGTCAGACTCTTACTGACTAAAACCCATCCGTGTTCCTTCTAAAGCCATTTGCGTTCTTTCGAACTATATCCCTGTACCCTGGCAGGCTCTGCCCCGTCTCCTATGCTGACATCTCCTCGAGTCGGGCGTGGAACACAACGCGCCATCGACCCGGGCCTGGTGGTGATCGGACAGCGAGCCACCCAACGCTCGCCGTCCGCAGGCCCGCGCAGTAGGTGGCCGGGGTGAGCCCTGCGACTCCCGACGCCCGCCTACTTCTGTAGCGGCGGTTGGGGCGAAGGCCTTGTCTGTCCCTCGCGCAGCCCACCTCCTCCTTCGCTAGCATGACTGCTTCGCAGAAAGAGGTGACCGCTTCCCAAGCCTCCCCGCTCCGGATCATGGATTTAACCAGGGTCGGACGCGAGAGGTCGCCACCGCTGGCGTCAGACTCTTACCGACTAAAACCCATCCGTGGTGGAACACAACGCGCCATCGAGCCGGGCCTGGTGGAGATCGGACCTGGTGGATCCACCCAACGTGAGCCGTCCGCAGGCCCGCGGTAATTCTGTTACACGTTGCATACTTCGATACGACAATAAATTAAAACATTGCCAATACCTGGTTCATAGGAATATTTAAAACTATTATAAATGCTCCAAACAAACATTATAACCTAAGTATATTTTTTTTATTCCATCGAGTTATTATTGAAATTATATGTTTTATTAATATTGTTATCTAAGTTTTTGACATTTTTAATTTTATTCGTTGGCTTTTTAATTTATTGATCAGTATAATAAATTAATTATTTTTAACATTTTCATTTTTTTTATTGTCAATTCTATCTTATTTCAAATTTTCAATCCAATCTCAAGTTAAACTGATAATTAAAATTATCAGTTTATTTAGATAATTAAAATCGTCATATTAATAAAATTAACTAACAAAATATTAACTGCTACTAGCACCTACTGTGGACCAAAAGTTGTCTTGTTCGAATAAATAAATAAAAAATAAAAATAAATCCTGTCACCGAAATTAAAAATGAACTTTCCAATTATACAAAACGTCAAAAAAACTCAAACTAGTCAAGGATAGTGGCTACTATTCTGACGAAATATTCCAAGCAGTCTGTTGCAGTTAGTGACATCAAATTTGTGATAAAAGACAACATATTCGTATGAACTAGTATTGCCAGTGTTTTGATTTACTGTCGTATCGATGTCTCCACATTGTTAAGTGCTCACCGTTCGTCAAAGCTGTTGGTGATAGATGTTGCTGCCATGTTCTCGAAGTCCACCGATACGACAGGCCGGCGTTGTGCGCGACTGTCGTATAACCTGCGGACACAACACATAAAAAAGATTTATACAAGAACAATAAATAAATATAAACTCTTTCGTTACTGAGTGACTGACAGACAACGCACAGCCGAAACTGCTGGTCGTAGAAAGCTGAAATTGCAATGGCATGTAGGTTCCTTGGGGAGTGTAGGAGAGCATTAAGAGAGGATATGCGCATACGAAGTCGCGGGCGAAAGCTATAGTTTGTTTGGTACAACAGGTGTTTTGGTTGTTTCTTAGTATTTTACACCGACTTCCGAAATCTATATATATAAAAATCAATTGCTGTTCGTTAGTCTCGCTAAAACTCGAGAACGGCTTGACCGATTTGGCTAATTCTTTTTTTGTTTTGGTCGCCAGATTACAGGGAAGGTTTTAAAAAAAAAGGGAAGTAGGGTAGGTATGTAGGGTAGGTTAGGTATGTAGGGTAGGTATGTAGGGTAGGTATGTAGGGTAGGTAGAGTAGGGTAGGTAACGGTTGACGGTTGACGGTTGTTGGTGAAGGGAGCGAAGCCGCGGGCACAGCTTGTTAAAGATATTTTATACTTTGTAAGTGTTTATTATTTGGAATTCGGTTGTGTTTTTTTGTTAAAATTTATTTAATTTTTCAGTTTTTAGTGGTACCCCACACCTAACAACACCTGCACTGGACGACATATTTTTCCAGCTATTTTTAATCTAAAAACCAAACTACTGAACCGATTTCGATGAAATTTCCATGGGACCAATCGGACATTCAAATCGGTTCATAAATGACTGAGTTATGAGGTAACTAACGGACACAAAAAACAACCGAATTGAGAACCTCCTCCTTTTTTGAAGTCGGTTAAAACAGTTATCAAAACTGGATAAGTGCGAATCGGACTCGCGCGCCAAGGATTTCGAAAAAAAAATATTTTAACAATAGACTAGCGTGCAGTTAATATAGGTGGCAGCACAGGTGTGTCAATGTCAAGTATATTTTATTTATAAGTTTCCAATTTGCAACGCTAGAGGGCGCAGTCTACTTCGTGCACGTTTCCCTGTAATTTATAAGTTAAGAATGGAAAATTTAAATTGTCTACCCATTACGATTCTAAAGATACAGTCCGCAGTCAAACAGACGGCCGGACGGACAACGGAGACTTAGTAAATAGGTTCCATTCAATATTGCCTTTTTTCTCCTGCTCTGGGCGGAGCGGAAGGAAGTATCTCTCTTACTAAAACCCACCGAGGTAACTCAGTTTACCTCACCTTACATATCCATGCCTGGAGCACACAGCGGCGAGGCGACCAGCTCCTCCGCTCAGGAACACCAGGTCGGACACCCACACGGGGCGCCGCAGCTGCAGCCAGTCGTGTGCCAGGTTCTTGGCTGTGAAGGTCGGAGCTGCTTCGCCAATACGCCATATTTTTAGGTCGTTTTCTTCGCCTCCTGTAAAGTTTATTGATAGTCATTAGTCAAATAATCCTCCCGACCGAGTTAAGAGCTCAAGGGAGATTAGCAGAGTACGCAGGAGATATTATATTGCTCAAATGTGTGCGGAAACACAGGTGTACTCTCTTTTCCTTTAATAATCCTCATAGTTGAATGGGACGGCACTCCGACACGACCGACCAACGGCTCCACGTCCTTTCCAAGGCACGTGGCTGTCACACCACACCAGTGGCGGGCTTAGGGGGTGGCGAGCGGGGCAACCGCCCGGGGCCTCGCTCTTACAGGGGCCTCGCGCTACCCGATTTAAAAAAACCCTACATTTGAAAGATTTTATACTTTTACCAATGAAATGAAGTTATTTCACAGTTAATTATTTAATAAGTGCCATTGAATTTGAGGAAGTCGATGACACGAGACCGGTTTTCAGTTTTGCAATTTTTCCTATGTATAATTTCTCACTGTGGTTTTATTTTAGTCTTAGGAAAAGCCGCAAATAGAAATACCTACTTTCATATAAATTTTAAAATGAACAAGGGCCTCGCAAAGATCTGTCGCCCGGGGCCTTGCATAGGACTGCCGCCCGGGGCCTCGCAGTGTTAAAAGCAGCCGCTGCACCACACATAGTAAAATCTGGTATTTTAGACCATTTCAGACATTAACCTACATGGTTCTCAAATGATTTGATCAGTACGATTGTAAAAGAGACTTTGACCTCTGAGTTTGTTTCGGTGTTTCTTCTCAGGGTAGTCAGCTAGGAAACACCGGCGTCATCTAGCTTAAAATTAACCAAAAATATTGACGTGTTAAAGTGTTATGTTTAACCTACTTACAAAATAAATATCATTTATCACTTACCTGTACCAAAAACGGTATTATCTTCAGCACAGACCCTCATGCGGTCCACCTTGCCCACGTTGACGAGCTCCTCGGTCTTTTTGCTCCAGATCCTCACGACACCACTGGAGACAGCCGCCAGGAGTTTCCGCTTGCAGCGCCCGAGCCCTACCACTTCGCCGGGGGCAAAGTCCGCCGTGTAGGACTTTGTGAAACCTTGGACAGTATCGTAGATTTGGATCTGGTGGAATTAAGAGGATTTACAACATCGGCTTCGTAACTTATTTAATACTAACTTTTGCCCGCGACTTCGCTCGCGTTAATAAAGGCTTTCCCAAAAAAAGTAGCGTGTTACCGTCTTAATGGTCCCATTTAACGCTGTACCAAATTTCATCTAAATCGGTTCAGCGGTTTAGGCATGAACGCGTAATGCCGTATCCACACGCTTGGCACTTGACGGAAATCGAACTAGTGATGGCTATAACGCTCGGTTTAACGTATTTTGATTTTAAAAATTACTGACATTTTTTTTTTTATAAAACGTTGCCCCACACTAAGAATTTCTCCTGTGTTGTGGGTGCTCTTACAAACATACAAACTCACATACACAAACAACAAGCCATACAAATATTTGTTCCGTGCGAGAATCGAACCCGCGCCACGCAGTGCAGCAGTCAATCGCTCAACCACTGCGCCAACCGTGTCGTCTGCGCCAACTGCGTCATCTGCGCCAACTGTGTCATCTGCGCCAACTGTGTCATCTGCGCCAACTGTCCCCAAATATCCCCAGGTTGTAGCTATCATATCACTCGGTCATAAAAACGAAGAACGTCACATACAACATCTTAGTCACATCCCTATGTGAACCAATAACCATGAAAACACTCAAATATCACCATACATACATATGGAACTTTACTGAATTGAGCCCAAACAATTTAGAGAGGCAGATTCTCCGGTAGAAGAATGGACCTCAGCACTCAAGATCTGCTAAAGGTTAACAACCGATTGCAAGATAAGCAATAAAAAAAAAAATAGAGCTATCAGGAAACACAGACTCCAGCAAAGAATTCCACTCCTAGCTAAGGGGGCGTTCAAGTATTACGTAACGCAATTTGGGGGGAGGGGGGGGTCTAGTAAAACGTTACGATGCGTTACAGGCGCGGGAGGGGTGTTTCAACAACGCGTTACGTAACATTGTTTTTGAAGTGATAACTTCTCATGGGAGGGTAAACCGCTTCGTAACGTAACGCGTTACGGCGCCAGTCTGGCCTTTCTGTCACGCATACGGCAGCGGTAGGCAGGCTCTTCCTCTCTCACTCTAACCCACAGCGCTAGTCGTATTTCGGACAGACGCTTCCCATATTAAATAGTTCAACTTAGATTAGTTTAAGTCATCACTTCTGTCGAGCGTTCCGAGACACACACGTTTTTTTTTTATTTAACGCTAGCTCACTAAACATATTTTCGAGTTACACAGTCACTAAACAGTAGTAATTTTGCCGAACAAAAATGAAACATCAATATTTTTCTTGAAATAACATATTCATTTAAAAACTAGGTAAGGGCTCATTCACACGAGGACGATTCGTGTTTTTGACGAATCGTCTTTTTACACGATTCGTTTGTTTTTTGACGGCGGTAATGCTTTTCTAAACCCCCGTGTTCACAGGCATCACGAATCGTGAAAAATTACGGATATGTTTTAAATCACGTAGGTATCGTCTTTTAAAAATCGCGTTCGTCAAAAAACATGAGTCGTGAAGATTTTGTGACAGATCCCGTTCAACAAAGACTGAACTCTGAATCACAAAACGATGTGAATATCAATTAGGATATGTTGACGAATCGTGAAAAAACACGATTCCGTACCTATACAATGTGAACGTCCATCCGTCATGACGTAAGTATTGTGTTTTTTGACGAATCGTCAATGACGGATTCCGTGTGAATGCGGCCTAACGTGAAAGTAGTGGGCGCATAATTGCGACTTTTAGGTAAAAATGGTTACTTGAGTGTTACGTAACGTTTAGGGAGGGGGAGGGGGGTATAGGGGGGTGCGGGACCGCGCTGGCAGGACCCAATATGCTGCGTCCGGCAATACCTACGACGCAGCTCTATGTGTCCCGGCTACATCACACCACGAAGGTTGAGGAGATCGTGGAGTATGTTCGAGCAAAGACCAACTGGACCTTAAGGGTCGAAAGGTTGGAGTCACGCCATAACACGAATTTCAAATCGTTCGTGGTGCGAGTTCCGACTCATCATATTGAGACCTTCCTCAAAGAAGAGTTTTCGCCGAAGGGTGTCGTATTTCGGCGATTCCGCGGAAGGCTACGTGACACCATGCAGCGCAACACGACGCCGTCAATTCGTGTAAAATAGTGTTTTAATTTTTTTGTGGTTTTTATGAATATGTATGATAGTCTGTAAGGTATTTATTTAATGGGTCTTTGTTACCTGAATTAAATGATATATTATTATTATTATTATATTATAGAATAACGTTATGCGCGTTACATGGAGGAGAGGGAGGGTCAAGAATCTTCAAAAATTGCTTTACGTAATACTTGAACACGCCTTAAGGAGTGGAATACTCTGCTGGTGTCTGCGTTTGTTACATTTTGTAAATTGACCGTTTTCCCAAAACATTTCACCCGTATACTTATACTAAACATTAAGTAGCTATACCTGTTGATTCTTCTTGCCGATCAGAATTTCAGTCTGCTCAGCATTCCCCCACTCGAGCCTGGTGATACTCTCATTCTTTTGCAATGTCTTGATGTCCACGAGGTTCTCAATATTCTTCTTACTGTTTTTTAAAAGATCTGTGTGGTATTTAATATCTGAAATTGGATTGAAGGGATAAAAGTGTCAACAAAGTGTATTATTGGTTCCCGTTTGTATGTTAGTTTCAGAAGGCCTATGTATATGTAAATTAGGTTGGTCGAAAAACATTACAGCTAGGCCCACGGATTTACTTAGTCGCTAATGCAAGCTTTGACCATTGGTCAATCTAAATAATGATCGAAAAGCGCATTTGCCTAAATTCACCAACAATTTTCAACCATTCATTGTATTTACTAAGAATCTAAAAACTCGCCCCAAGTACTGAGCATTGACGGATGAACATTTTACAAAATCCGTAGTCTTGGCGATACAACGATACATTCGGGAGGTGTTCACGTAAAGTAAAGACTTCAAAAGCGTGGTGTTTACATTACAATAACCTCTTTATACGGCAGCCGATATTTTGTGTTAGTTAATCGATATTTCTGGGAAGCTTAGACTTTGACAGTTTTAAGAGCTACGCTATGTTAGAAATGAGATGAAAGAAGAACACTTTCTATAATGAAAATAAACACCTTCGATAGGTAATAACGTAAAAAACAAGTAATTTTGTTTATAATAACAAATTAACTATGAAAAACAGTGGTTAAACTGTACTTACGTTTAAAAGAACCTATTTTGCTGGCGACGAATATGTCGATCTCATTGTCTTCTGTTATTATCATGGTTAAACCTTATTTATTTTCTATTTTCGATTAATATCCGCATTTCAGCGAGGTAAACACGTGAATATAAACGTCAGTTGTAAATGACATACAATATTGACATTACAAAAAGACATTTTTGTTTTTTTTGGTATTTCATGACCTGGCTACTATGGCTTTTAAGAAAAGTCTTGTTTTTGGAGTCCCGTGCCAAAGGCCAACAGTATCTCATGAACCGTAATAGGTAGGCAGTTGAAATGTTGACAGAGTGTGTAATTCTGTTGCATCTATACAACAAATAATAAAAATAATTGAAAAGGAACTCTTCTACTAGAAAATTGCTTTTATTGGCGTTTTTTGCTCTAAAAAAATTAAAATCAAAGCAAGAGACGTGTTTTTTGATCTACTTTATAATAGTGGTGGTATGGAACTCTTCATGCACAGGTCAGACTCGCACTTGGCCAGTTTATTGCAATTTCACTTTTGCAATAAAATGCGGAGTATGTTGCAGCGAATAAATTTCGATTCAACTTTTCCGGAAAGCTTCGCTGATGTAAGTAAGTAAGTAGTAAGTAAGTAAGTCTTTATTTCTGAGTATATGGTACATTTAGATCTTACATTTAACATCGTTTCACACATACTACCATTGCTGGTGTAGAAATATATAATAATGCCAGGAATACACATGCAAATTAAAAACGATTTCACTAATTTTAATTACAAATAGATTATTGTTATTATTATTATTGATGTATTCATTTATATATTATAGTTATATCCAATAAAATAAAATCATAATAATATCGAAATAAGAAAAATAAAAAAAACAAAACAAAAAGCATGACTACNAATAAATTTCGATTCAACTTTTCCGGAAAGCTTCGCTGATGTAAGTAAGTAAGTAGTAAGTAAGTAAGTCTTTATTTCTGAGTATATGGTACATTTAGATCTTACATTTAACATCGTTTCACACATACTACCATTGCTGGTGTAGAAATATATAATAATGCCAGGAATACACATGCAAATTAAAAACGTAGTCAGCTCTACAAGAACATTATCAGATCTGCTTTACGGAGATCGCGCCTGTTTCAATAATTCCACATATTTTCTAGTTGCGTGGACAATATCCTTGTAGCCGCTGTTGACAGATTATTGCAGTTTTGCCAGTGCAAGTGAAGAAGCAATTTATTTTTTATTAGCCTATTGTGTCCCACTTCTGGGCAAAGGTCTCTTCCATATACTTACAGGCACTCTGCGCCACCACGAACCAGCCTTCGCGGTATGCTTTCTGGGCCGGCCTCGGCGACGCTGTCCATCCTCTGGCACCCGTTGCGTGAAGACTTTTTCCCAGCGATCACTAGATATGCATGCGGCCGGTGTGACCCGTTCAGTCACATTTCAGCCTGGCATCTTTTTTGTCCATGTCTACGATACCTGTTTTAGAGCGCAATATTCCAAGGCGTATCCCAATGGGTATCCAAAGGCGGAACCTTTGCTAAACGATGAATGACCACGTAGGTTAGGACGGGCAGCATACACACATGTCGATGAGTTTGCGCTTCAGGGATTTCAGGGGAGATCGCCCTTCATTAGCGTCCAATATCAGTAGCTTTTCCAGGCATTTTCGATGCGGCGATCGAAAAAAACTAACTGATCCAAGTAGATATACACATTGTATAATATACACATGTCTTTACGGCTGATTCGCAGCCAACAGCCGTTTAAGTGGCGGCCTAGCGTTTTTATTGAATGGCACCGTTTAATCAGCGCCCTAAGTGGCATCTAGGCATTTAATTGAACAGCTAGGCAAATGATTGGGTTCAACATCGTTTTATAAATTACCAAGCCAAGTAGTGGAACTTAGGGCACAGGGAGCTTAGGCACCCCGACGGGTGCTACTAGAGCGAGAGAAGCGAGCCAACTTAGCTCCCATCATGCCATTCATACAGACATAGGAGCCTCGCTAGGTTGGAATATTGAAATTGATTAGGTAGTTTAAATTTAAAATTCCCTTAAATTGTCATCGTCGTCACACTGTTAGAAATGTACGGCCTAAGCATCTCCCAGCCTTTACAATAAAATAATGTTGATGAGACGCTTAGGCTGGAAATTTAGGCCGCTGATTAAACTGAGCTGTTCTATGAAAAAGCTAGACAGCCAGTTAAACGGCTGTTAAAGCCAGTTGGCTGCGACGTATACACTCTCGATCCTGCCTCTACCTCGACCTGACGTTTGCTGCTGTTTGTCACCGTTTTAGTTTTATACCGATTCATCGCGAGTCCCATCTTGAGGCTAGCCATGCTCTTATCTTGGAGCATGGTCTACCTACAGTTCCAGAGGTGTTGGGGCAAAACGGACCAAAACAAAAGAAACGTAAGAAAATAATGGACAAGAAGCATAAAAACAATATAAAAAAAGAAAATAAAACAACTTTTTATGAGATATTGTCAAATGTTTATTTCAAAATTGAATGGTAAAAAAAGAATGAACATGTTATCAAATCACTAAGATATTAAAATTTGATTGACTTAAATAAGATACAGAGAGTATGTTCGATTTTGTTACAGAGACTGCAATATTACTGCAGTAGTTAGTACTAGTTAGCAATATGAGATTAGAGTTGCCAAAAGAAATGACCGTTTATATGCCCTGGGTGTTCCCAGAAGTAAGAAAATACTTACCTATTATTGAATCTTTAAGAGTTATAAAGATTCAACTATAGGGAGGTATTTTGAGTAAACTCCGTCTTATTTCTTTAAATATCTTTTTTCAATGAGTGAGTAATCATTTACTTTTATCGTTTACTCAAAAGTTGTTATTATAATGATAAAATTTGTCAACTTTTCTCTCCCGAAATTGTTAATGAGTTTGGCAACTCTAAGCAATAGACCAAGAGGAGTAGCGGACTAAAATATTTGAAAGAAAGTTAAAAATTCGTTTGTCTTGTAACGGCCAGTTGAAGAGGAGGGATGAATCATATGTGACATATGGAGATGAATATAATGGATGGAAAGGAAGACCAAAGGAATTATGGTTAGATTGTGTGCGGAGTGATTTGAAGGAAAAGCGAGACAGTTAAGAATAGTAGATGATTTATCCGGGCAATGGTGTAACACGAAGAAGTTACATCTTTTATATTCAAAGAAATAATTCACTGGAATTAAAGGACAGGTGTTACATGTCACTTCGTAAAATAATGATGGTCATATTTCAAAAAATAGGTATGTAAGATAGTGATTGTTTAGTTAATTCGGTATTAGGTATTAACTTGTAAATAGGTTTAAAGAAGGTGTTAATAGAATGTGTCAAGTGACATCTGTCAGTTAACTCCAGTGAATAAATTCGAGTATATGTAGTGTACTTCATCTCACGAGAATGCCTAGCCTTTTCCAGTCTACCCGGACGCACCTGAACACCAGTATTTTACCACAACCCGAAAAACGATTAAAGTTCGTTGTAAGTTTACCCCTGCAAGGTTTATAAAATGACAAACACGTCAGGCTGAAATGACGTCACGTAGTTTTCTTAAAATATTATCACAACGAGTTTCCGTCGTGTAATTTTCGGTTACCTATATGTCGCTACGTTAATGAGCTGTTAATGTGATGGTCATAGAGAAACGATAGATCATCAGGGTAATTATATGTCATAGAAAAAG
>NDFZ01004997.1:70357-172499 GCA_002192655.3 Mamestra configurata
GGGGGGGGGGGGGGGGGGGGGTGACAAACTGACAACTGAGCAGACTAATGGAGAAGTATGCAAGAAAAATACATGTTGCATCGACCTCAAACAAATTAAGATTAGGGCAAGATAATGATGCTGCCCTACTATGAAGTCTTAAAACGATCGAGATTCCGCTCAAAGAGAGAGACGGGAGCTATACATAGCGTATAGCACTATCCCTTTTACATCGTCGGAATTGGATGGCATTAGCACGTCATAGTAGGGCAGCAGAACGCAAAGTCAATTAAATTTTTAGGGCCAATGTCAAGGTACGAGATGGCAATGAGATAACGCTAAGTCTTAACACTTGCTGTCATTTGAGGTTGACAGATGGGCCAATGTCAAACAAAGTACTGCCATAGGCTATAAATAGGTCCATCTGGCCAACAGCACCTATGCAGTCCTATACCTAATCGTGTGGTGCGAGCCAAGTTCTTTACAGCTGTAGGAAAATGAGCCGCCAGGGTAGCCCACGATTCTCGATAACAACTATTCCAAACGTGTTGTAAGAAGAAATAGTTGCACTAATAATAATGACAAAGATTTCAGTACAGTCAATAGTAATTTCGGCAAACACTAAAGAAATTGTAGCTAGAGTTATGGCGTTTATAACTCGTTCAGCAACGTTGCGAATAATTCGGTTTCTTTTTATTATTCCAAAAATACAAGTCTTTTAAATTCATTTCATACCTTGCTGTTTGGTGATGTTAGGATTATTCCTGATCGTCGCAACTGCAGGCGGATTTTACTTCAATTGGATCTGTCAGGCAAATTGCAGTCGTGGTGCTGAACCCGGGAATATTACGCTTGGGAAGTCGTTCGAAGCCAAACAGTACGTAAAAGATGTGAATGCCGAACGAATAAAACTATAAATTAGTCAATTGCTAGCTTACTTATCATAGCCAGCAAATTAGAAGAGCGGGGTAATTTCGCTTTGCCCCATTTGTTCTTGGTTTCCACCAAATCTGCTGGCTATTTAATTTTATATTCAATTTTAATATCACGGCCGATGACACCGAACTTTTTCTTGTCACCCTCGTTCTCTTGTCCAATGAACCGTTTAAATTCAAAAAAATTAACCGGCCAGTGTGAACTCAAAAAAAGCTACGACGATAAGTCTTGTAGCAAAATACTACAGTGAGTATGTCATTGAATGGGTACTTTTACCGACATTCACTCGGGCGGGGCGGCCGGCATAACCGAAAATACTCGGGAAAGTGTAAAATACATCAAATCAAGTGTATAATAGACAAATAGTAACGAAAAAATGGCTGAAAGTACAGTGAAGATAAACGATACCATAAGGCGACATCTAGGCACCAATATAATTGGAATAAGAAGGGTGATAGTTATGACAACGACGAGGAGAATTGCCAGCGTCATAGATATGAAGTTCGTCCCTCTATCTCCAAGTCAAACAAAGTCGTTGGTTAGGTACTTCCTCTAAGTTGTCTACTTCCTCTAAGCTACGCAAAGGATTAAGTTACGGTTCTCACAAATAGAAAGAGATAAATAAGTAAGAGGTTTTTGTGTGTTTAATTTGCACCCGTGTATAGCCGGGTCGCTAGTATATCTTAAAATTTAGATTCAAATGATTGTTAAGAAATTTTAAACTAAACAAATTAGGATTTGGTGAAAGCCAGATGACTTGAAAGATAAGGGAGTCAAGAGATAGCGTGACGGTTGACAGGACAGAATAGAAGAAAAAAAACGTGTTGCGCTGATACAAGTAACATGGGATAAGGGCAGGAAGATATTGAACCATAGTTGATGTGCTTAGATTATAATAAATGTCCAGATACCGCATAGAGAAAAACGTCATATGGTGCGTTTGGCGGACGTTTTCAAAACTGCGTCTATGCAGCTGTTGGCGGTTCAAAGAAAATTCATGTTTTGTAGTGGTGCCATTTTGAGGTGAAGGCGACACAATCAATTTCTGGAAACTTACGAAAATCTAAGTTGTGTAGTTTATTTAAAAGGTACATGCCCAACAGTAGTAAATAATGACTTGATGAAAATGATGAGAATTAAAACAAAGATGTTTATAACGGTTTGGTCGGGGTATTCAAAAATAGGAACACGCATTTTCTAGAACCTCAATTTGTATTTTGAAAGATCCACAGTGTTGCCAAATCCAATCCAAACTACTTTAAAATACTACAAGTATTTGGAGTATTCCTATCTTTTCCATATGAAGCTACCGTTTGTAAAAGAAGACTAGAATTGAAAACTTTGTATAACTGAAATAAGTACTTTTTTTATTGAGAATTGGGCTTGCTCCTGTCCACGCCTGATGGAAAGCGATGGATGTCTGTGATGGAGCGAGCGTGCCCAGAAGATGCCTGTTCACTCTGGCTTTGAAGGCAGACGGGTTATATGTAAACGAGAACACAGACGCTGGCAGAGAGTTCCACACTTTGGCTGTGCGCATAATAAATGTGGAAGAGAAGCGCTGAGTACGACTAGTCGGGATTTGGACCAAGTGCGGATGATTCCCAACAGCACATCTGGTATTCCGGAAGTAAAAGGGCAAAGGTGGCGATCAGGAGTTATTCGATTGACAATGGGTGGCATCATTACAGTTAAAAAATGGGGTAAAAACACCACAAAATGGAGTAAAAACACCACAAAATGAGGTAAAAACACCAGAAAATGGGGTAAAAACACCACAAAATGGGTCTTACTACATAAATGCCAGATCACGTCGCGGCAGACCAAGGCGAAGATGGCGAGACGAGCTCAACTCGTACCGAGAGGACTGGTCCGACATAGCAAAGGACAGAGTTGTGTGGAAAATGGAGAGGGAGGCCTTTTGCCCAGCAGTGGGGCAAAATAGGCTAGATAGATAATAAGTATTAATTATCTAAGTAATTAAACAACAAGTCGTAGGAGCTTTTTCCAAAAATTTTGATCCAGTTTATTCACTGTAAGTTTGTGTAGAGGTTCAGAATAGGGATAACAGTCGAATAGTGAAATAAAAGATTGTGGGGAAAACCGACCATAGATCATTTCGAAATAGCTTCGTCCCGCGACTTTGGCTGCCAAAAGTATTTTTGAGGCAGGCTTTACCGGTACAAGTCACTCAAAGGCTTATTCAATAGCGTGTCTCCAATCATTTATTTAATATATTTTAGGACATTATTTCTGTACCGTTTCTTGAATTGATTTCAAATAAAATTATTATTTTGCCGCTAGAAATAAGTGTTTTATATTTGCCATCATATTAAAAAGTATATCGAATACCGTTTTTTTGTCATGTCTGTTACGAAATACAAAATCATGTTCCTATATTTTTACAAATAGAGATAAGAAAAACACTATTTTAGTTGATATAGCCTCTTCGTATGATCGAGAATAATTTATAGTTAATAATAATATTGTAGTGTGTGTGTGTAGTGTGTTAGTGTTAACTGCCAATCCGACCTCCACAATCAAGTTGGTAACTGGGTGAAACGAAACCTCCTTTGCATGACTGCTGTCAGAGTTTCTGGCATCTGACTTCCAGTAACGACTGTCAAAGATCTACAAATGACAGCCGGGACCAACGGCTTAACGTGCTTTCCGAGGCACGGAGGAGTCTGGATCGTCATCCATCAACATCCTTGGCAAGTGTTGCATAATATTAGCTAACCTTCGATTGAGCATTGGCTGTTATAACTTAGCCACGAAGTCAGCTTGTATTTAAATAATCTTGTTGAACCAAAAACAAAGATAAAACTAAACTAGGAATCCCCAATAACCAAAAAGAGGTCCGCACAAAATACAATGTTACCATCTTTAAAATTACAACTGTCAGAGCTAGGGATGTCGATGCTCTGTTTGTTTAAAATCTGGTTTTAAGTAAAATGTAGGTTTAGTATGAGAGAAAAGTTTTGATAAAAATAAAATAAAAATTTAAAACTCATCAGATTGCCATCAAGTATGACTACTACTACTGTTGATAAAGGACCTTCAAATAAACTACAGCAACAATGGAAATAGCATCATAAAAAGAAGGTCACTACCGCGACCCTATACCCCGCGCGCGTGTACGTAGCTAAAGTTCCCATCACGAGAAGCAATACATTTTGTAAAATCAAATCAAAATTAAAAGTAATTTATTCAAATTAGGCTGAGTGCCAGCACTTTTTGAACGTCAAAGTTCTACATAAAGACAGTCCGCCAAAACGCCCGCCCGTCACCACTTCCTAGTGTTTTAGCTGGGAAGAAGAAGTGGCGCAACAAGCTGCCCAATAACCAGAGAACAAAAGATCCTAAAATCAATCACTAGCGAAAATATGTATAGCGTATAATAATTGTGTAACCAAAATCGATAAGTCTATTGTAAGTATTTATTTCTGAAAATGTATTGAAGTAGTGTTGGCTACGAGGTCTTTAGTAGCATTAAAATTAAGTGAAAGTTCTTAAAAATAACTGTTTTGAAGTAAACTACACGAAATTTTGGCAGGCGATTGATAAATAAAATAACTTTGTATTCAAGTTACTGGCTTTCAATTGTGTTGCTATAAGTTCTTTCACTAAAATGGAAGCTCTTGGATTTGTATATCTTCCCACTCTCACCTATGGAGCGCAAACATGGTCACTAACCAACCGTCAAAAGCCCACGTTGGTGTCTACCGGCTGTCAAAGTGACAGACCGTATTAGAAATTTTCTTCTTTCCTACTCACAAGAAAGCGGACGTTGGCCACACACCGAAGTAGAACTGGCTGGTTATATCTGCCGCGTGTTCGAGGAGCAATGGGCGAAGATTACCACACAGTGGATCCCAAACTGGGAAACGACAACGCGGCAGGCCCAGAAAGAAATGGCGAAATGAGACTTTTTTTCAAAAGACTGACCATAAACAGTAGAATACTCGGAAAAGTGGGATAAAGGCCTTTTCACTGCAGTAGGCCAGTGCAGACTCAAATAATTACTTGATTAACAGTAAAGAATAAACCATCTAAAAATTGTAGAATGAATTTGACCACTAAAGATAGAATCAACTTGAAAAACCTGTCACCAACATCATTCCTAGCCCTAATCCCAATTTAATCAGAGTCGTCGCATATGACTTCTTGCACACTCATTTAATGTAGAATACGGTCGACCTGTTTAGTGAGAGTCTTCATTTATGTTTCGGCCTAAAATTTAAGAGTGAGCTCAAGCATAAACAAAACTTGATGGATATTTATGCACAGCTACAAAAACTTAGGTATTGACAAAAGAAAAGAATGGAATATGCTCAGCAGTTTGCGAAATCGGGCTGTGATGATGAAGACGAACGCAACCTCATTTCAAAAACATGTTTCCTAACATGCAACATTAGCACCGAGATGTCACTGTCAAAATGACGTACACTTGACATTGACACTTTCACGTATGTCAGATGGATATTTTGAACAGCTGCTGCTCCTGGGGGTTTGCTAAGGTGATCTTGCAGGAACCAGTGTGAAGCATAGCGTAGCGCAGCATAACGTAGCAGACAATGCCGCTGCGTAGCATGTCTGCTGCGTCCGTTCTTGATACCAACCTTTTTAAAGGAAAAGGAAAAATTAATTGGATACAAACAATTTGTCAAATACATAAACATTTACCATTTTATCAAACTGATGCCAAAATCGTGTTACTTGCTACAAAAAACTATAATATTTACACATTTTTTTTTAAATATTTGATCTATTTCAAGAGTTTCTTACCTGCTGAGGGTATCGACTATCTATCCAAACGCGCCACTCCTAAATGGGCCTGCCCTGTTGTCCTTCTTGGCCCTCGACGAAAGGGACCCACTGTTGATTGACAAAGGGCTCTGTTGCCCATGGAGTCCCGGCTGGAAATAATAAAAAAGGAAGTTTTTATAGAATACAAGCTGTGCCCCCGCGGCTTCGCTCCCTTCACCAACAACCGTCAACCGTTACCTACCCTACTCTACCTACCCTACTCTACCTACCATACAATACCTACCCTACATACCTACCCTACTTCCCTTTTTTTTGTTTTAAAACCTTCCCCGTAATCTGGCGACCAAAACAAAAAAAGAATTAGCCAAATCGGTCAAGCCGTTCTCGAGTTTTAGCGAGACTAACGAACAGCAATTGATTTTTATATATATATGTAGATTATCAGAAAATCTATTAGAAAATATTTGTAGGTTTTAATTTTTTAAGTAAATAAGGCAGCTAGCTTTTTCCGGGGCTTTTGCTCGAGTGGCCCACCCCACAGGCTATAAAACGCTAGGCTCAATTTATATTGCTGCGGAACGGAATTGTCAAATTCACCTCTCGCCACGCCAGAAGGCGCTCAAATTCGCGAGCACACTCGAGAACTCTTGCAACTGCGCCTTAGGGGTATAGAGGACGTTCAGTTGTTTGGCCTTGATTTTTCACACTTATACCCGGTCGGGCCATTTCCAGCGGATTCCACTGAAGGTGCCGACAGTAGCAACGGGAATCTTCGAGAATGCGCTATAATTCCCCGGAAGACGTGCGACCTCTTTTTCGCTGGTATCTAGTTTGTGGGTAACACAATTGATATCATTCCGTTCCGCAGCGAAATATGTATATTGAGCCCTAGTCGCGCTCGAAAGTCTACGACTTCTGCTACGCCGTAGCACGCACTGCTACATCGTTGCTTTCTCCATGCTACGGACGCTTAGCGGTCGACCAGTCGCTATTTTGTCAAATCAACGCTACACACTACTACGGCGTAGCACGCACTTCTAATAGTTCCTTTCTCCAAGCTACGCTCTCATAGCGACCACCATTTTGTCGACCCATCGCTACTATGGCGTAGCTCTGAGCCACGTCGCGTCGTCGCATCTCGCACCTTTCTCCAAGCTACGGTATCTCGTAGCAGCCGCCATTTTGTCGACTCATCGCTACTATGGCGTAGCTCTGAGCCACGTCGCGTCGTCGCATCTCGCACCTTTCTCCAAGCTACGGTATCTCGTAGCAGCCGCCATTTTGTCGACTCATCGCTACTATGGCGTAGCTCTGAGCCACGTCGCGTCGTCGCATCTCGCACCTTTCTCCAAGCTACGGTATCTCGTAGCAGCCGCCATTTTGTCGACTCATCGCTACTATGGCGTAGCTCTGAGCCACGTCGCGTCGTCGCATCTCGCACCTTTCTCCAAGCTACGGTATCTCGTAGCAGCCGCCATTTTGTCGACTCATCGCTACTATGGCGTAGCTCTGAGCCACGTCGCGTCGTCGCATCTCGCACCTTTCTCCAAGCTACGGTATCTCGTAGCAGCCGCCATTTTGTCGACTCATCGCTACTATGGCGTAGCTCTGAGCCACGTCGCGTCGTCGCATCTCGCACCTTTCTCCAAGCTACGGTATCTCGTAGCAGCCGCCATTTTGTCGACTCATCGCTACTATGGCGTAGCTCTGAGCCACGTCGCGTCGTCGCATCTCGCACCTTTCTCCAAGCTACGGTATCTCGTAGCAGCCGCCATTTTGTCGACTCATCGCTACTATGGCGTAGCTCTGAGCCACGTCGCGTCGTCGCATCTCGCACCTTTCTCCAAGCTACGGTGTCTCGTAGCAGCCGCCATTTTGTCTAATCAACGCTACGCACTACTACGGCGTAGCTCGCTGTGCTACGTCACGTCGCACCTTTCTCCAAGCTACGGTGTCTCGTAGCAGCCGCCATTTTATCTAATCATCGCTACGCACCACTACGGCGTAGCTAGCTGTGCTACGTCACGTCGCACCTTTCTCCAAGCTACGGTGTCTCGTAGCAGCCGCCATTTTGTCTAATCATCGCTACGCACCACTAAGGCGTAGCTCGCTGTGCTACGTCACGTCGCACCTTTCTCGAAGCTACGGTGTCTCGTAGCAGCCGCCATTTTGTCTAATCATCGCTACGCACCACTACGGCGTAGCTCTGTGTTACGTCGCGTCGAAACACGCACCTTTTTCATGCTCCGGTGTCTCGTAGCAGCCGCCATTTTGTCTAATCAACGCTACGCACTACTACTTTGGCTTTTCAGTGAGCTAAGTTTAGACTGCGACACTGCACTGTACTCTCGATGTGTTCAACGAGTGTCTATATTTGTGCACGAGTGATTGTAATTGTGACACGATAATAGGGTATTTGACTAGTATGAAAAATCTAATTGAATAATTACTTATTTGATGATATTAAAACATAACGATTTGAGAAAAAAATAATAAAAATGATTGAAAAACAGAAGTTAAATACGCTTTTGTGCCCTGGAACGCAAAGAGCTTCAGAAGGAACACGGATGGGTTTTAGTCGGTAAGAGTCTGACACGCCCTTCCGCTCCACCCAGAGCGGAAGAAGTCATTTGATGATTAAAAAAATAAAAAATAATTCTGCACTTCTTTTGTAATTTTATTGATGTTATAATTTTGTCTTTGCATGCTTGTCTATAGCATCATATTGTGCACTATGCTTGTACCTATCATATTGCTCGTATTGTTTGGATAAACCGTGTAACAATTGTAGTTAGGCCAATAAATAAATAAAAATAAAATAAATAATCCAGGACAACGGACCTAGTGTGAGAGATGTGTTTGTTAAGAACCAATAAGATCGCTTCATTAACCTAGCTTTGCTCAGCGCAATCGATTCTATTGGTTCTTAAACACATCCCTCGCTATGCATCCTCGCACATCTCTGGTGGAAACGCAGCCTTAGTGCGATTAACGGAGTCCCTACTCTACCTGTATACCACAGGGACCTCACCTAAATCTCGGTCAGCCTAGAAGCCATCACAGCCCGGTGACGACCGCCACACAGATGCGGCAGAAGGACACCACTAAAAACAGGAAGCACGACGCACGCAACGCTTTCTCAGACAAGTCGATACGATGGCGCTCCTGCTGTTCTTCTCCTTCTTCTTCAACTGAAAGAATATATAAAATAATAATAATATATCTTGGTCTATAATATAGGTAAAATGTCTGCAGGGTTTATTAAAGGAACCTAACAGGAATGGACCATTCGAACCTGACCTATCCGTGTCGAGGTGCCCTAAGCTCCCTGTGCCCCATGCTCCACTGCTTGGCAAGGCAAGTCATTAAACGATATTGAACCAAACCATGCCTAGCTGTACAATTAAATGCCGGGATGTCACTTAGGCCGCTGATTAAACGGCGACGTCCATTGAAAACGCTAGGGCGCCAATTAAACGGCTGATTATGATATATATCCGCCTTTTCCAAACCATATTGGGGTCGGCTTGCAGTCAAACCGGATGCAGCTGAATACCAGTATTTTTTAAGGAGCTACCCAGTAGCGTAGCTGGGGGGGGGGGAGGCTGCGGTCCGCCCCGGGTGACACCCGTTTAGGGGTGACACTGTTATGATGGTGTCTTTTGTCACGGTTGGGTGTCACCTCTAAACGGGTGATGCAATGAAACTTGTCCGTGGTGGAATACAACAATTTTCGATCTTACTTCGCTCGCTCTTGCATTCTGCACTCTCTTACTTCTTAAACTTTTCGGTGGGTGTCAACAAAATGACATCTATTAAAGAATGAATGATCAAAAGAAAATAAAACGGGGAGGTGGGATACAAAATTTATCGAGCTCGCTCTGGCATTCTACCATCTTTTAGTTCTTGAGCTTACTTCCATCAGTCAACAAAATTAATTCTATTCGAGTATGAATAATAATCAAAAGTACAGAGTACAGAGGCAGGGTGCAAAAATCTGCTGCACAAATGGAGCAACCCTCCTCCCAAATGAGTTGCAACTGCCGTTACCAGACCGAAAGTCGCACCCCATAATTATTTCTGGCTCCATTTGTGGGGCGATAGGTACCCTATTTTCTGCACCGGGAGTCACCCATGCTAGTTACGGCACTGCAGCCACCGTTCTACATACAATTAACATAAAACAAATCTGTTATTACCGTCGTTTACGATATCTGTTTGGACAAATACTTCGTCTTCTGGAATGGGCGAAGGGAGCTGAAGAAGAAATATCATATTATATTGTCGTTAATACTCTGGCTCAAATTATACAAGGTGGAGACGATGATACGACAATAAATCAAAACACTGGCAATACTAGTTCATAATATGTTGTCTTTTATCACAGATTTGATGTCACTAACTGCAACAGACTGCTTGGAATATTTCGTCAGAATAGTGGTCACTATCCTTGACTAGTTTGAGTTTTTTTTGACGTTTTATGCAATTGGAAAGTTTATTTTTAATTTCGGTGACAGGGTTTAAGATAGTTTCATAATATTCCTATTAACTAGTATTGTCGTATCGATGTCGCCACATTGCATGTATAAAAATAAAAAGGTAGCATCAATAATGTCACCGGAAAATGGCAAACGCCGTAATATTGTAAAATATCGCGTGAAATTATAACTATTTTTTTTCTAAATAAGTCACGGATATATTGGAAACTATGGAATTTGTTTGGGATTTATTGTATACAAAACAATGTTTTCATAATACATCGAGAAATTATAATCTAATATAGATTTATTACAATCTTACGGATTCTGCAATTTTCCGGTGACATATACAACGTGTAACAGAATCAACGCAATACCTGAAACATTTACTATGTGATCGCGAAAAAAAAATCAGAGGTTCAGTGCATTTTATCGAGTTATGCACACAGAAATGTATGGGGGCGATCGTTTTTTTTTTTTTTAATTACAGAATGGCCTCGTTAGTAAGTTATTCATAATGATACTGTTACTCTGTTACACGTTGCATAAGTCAAAAAGCGAACCTAAAATTATTAACACACTACCGCAAGAAAGACGACTGTTGCCACCGATTTCAGTTTCATAAAGCAGTTTATATCACACGCGTACTTTTAACTTTGCATATTAGCTCTTGTGCGTAATAGAGCTTCACAAAATAACTATTTAAACCAGTGGTTCCCAACCTTTATTTGACCAGGGACCACTTTGATTTATTTGTTGTTTGTTAGCAGGGACCAGAAATCAAGAAGAAAATTAAACTGTACTTATCTTAAAAAAAACTTATATCCTAAACAATATAGATATTCAAAACTTGTAGCATAAAAACTACCTACATATGTAATCAAAGGTAAAGAGCATTGTCATAGAAAACACAATATTTCTGATAGAAACTTTAAAATCAGTTTGTATCAATGACATTTTTGAAGAGAAAGATTGAAATTGTTAACATTTCGCGGACCATATCTTGGCCCTTGCGGACCACCAGTGGTCCGCTGACCACAGGTGGGGAACCGCTGATTTAAACAATGGTGAACAGATATAATTTCAACTCAGAATCTCGGCAATGAGCCTCACGTATTTTATGGCCTAAAAGTTGAATGTTTGCCGAGGCTCGCATATAACGGGTGATTTTTTAATTTGATTTTCAAAAAAAACAAAAAATTTGAAAAATTTGATGAAATCTTTATTGGAATCGATAGAACGATCAATATAATTTAATGTTTGAAGATGATTTCATGCAAATGCTGGCCGCGGCTCCAGTTTAGATGGCCCATTCGCAAGGCCCAATTTCGGCACACTCTCTCCAACATATCAGCCGGTATATCACGAATAAATGCTTCAATATTGGCTCCCAGTGCGTCAATCGTTGCTGGTTTATCCCTGTAGACATGAGCCTTAACATGGCCCCACAAGAAATAGTCCAAAGGCGTTAGATCACACGATCTAGGCGGCCAATTGACGGGCCCAAAACGTGAGATAAACTGTTCACCGAAGGCGGCTCTCAATTGGGACATTGTTTCGCGTGCCGTGTGGCATGTGGCACCGTCTTGTTGAAACCACATGTCAGGCATGTCCAATTCTTCCATTTTGGGCAAAAAAAAATCGCCAATCATCACACGGTAGCGCTCGCTTGGAAGAAGTGCGCGATGCACTCTCTTAACCGAGCATGCATTTTGATAGTAAAATTCAATCATTTGCAAGCGTTGTTCGTTCGTAAGTCGATTCATGGTTAAATTATAGACCAAACTGAACAAGTTTGACAATGACACAAGACACGATTCACGCGTGATCTGTCAAAAACAGTGTTGCCAAAAAGATACCAGCAAAAAAATCACCCGTTATAAATTTGAGGCTGCATTGCGCAAAAGTGCGGCATCCCTAATGCGAAGGATACGTGCAAGCTCCAACAGCATTCTGAAGGTTATTGTGGAGAGGCCAGACTGCCCTGTTCTGATGCACTGGTCCCACAGACATAGCTGCGGGCCTGGTACTGAGGAAAGATATTTGAACTGGTTTTTATATGTTCTGTATTTAGGTTTTATTAGACTAAGCGAAATTGAATTAGATTTAATTATTTAAATGTTTTTAAATCAAATTGAATGAAATTTGTTTATTCAGGAATGTTAAATTGGACAGTTGTATTAGTGTTTATTTTAAATTGATTTTTAATCATTATAATTAGAACTCTTTTCTCGTAAAGTCGTACTAACATAGCTCCTAAGTATTTGCTACTAACCCATAAGGACTCTTGTTCGAAATAAAGTTTAATTGATTGATGTAAAATAGAATATGAAAAATAAATAATAGGTGTGTTTAATTAGTTACTTAATATAAGTAGTCGATAGTAATATAAATAGTAATAAGTGTTCATTTTCAATGAAGTATTTTTGATGGCTCTTGTACCGCTCCTGCAAAATACGATTATTGTAGAAAAAAACTGCGAACCATAGTTTACAAATATATAAATCGTTATTATGATCAACAATTTTTTTCAAGGCATGAAGGTATCAATAAAGGCGAGATATATTTCAATAACTCTTTAAAAAAAAACAGATGTGCAGGGCAATTTGTCTGCCAGGGTTGCGGAATTTGTTCGAAAGAGTCACCGCGGCCCTGGAACGCAAAGGGCTTTAGAAGGAACACGAATTTGAAAAAGGGCATTTTTCATAGCTCGACTTAATGCGGGGAATGGCTGGTCATTCTTTTCTTTTAACCGACTTAAAAAAGAGAGCAGGGTTTAGGTTGGATTGTATGTACATATTGTTTTTTATGTGTGTCCACCGACTTCTCCGCCAATTGTGAACCGATTTTCAAAATTATATTATTTTATCGTAAGTTTTTTTTCCGTGTGGCTTGTTTTGGTTCCAAGTATTTGTTTCTCTAAGTATTCATTAACACATTACACGTACACAAACACATTCACACACATTGTTTCAATTATATCAGTTTATTCTTTTATTTACTTTAATTAGATGTAAAAATATTACTATATTAGTTTGATTGAAATTAACCGCCACCCGTCCATTGAAAGGTTCATTAGAAAACCAGCGTCAGACAGCATCAGTGTGTCTGACATATCGCTGAAATGGACCTTTTTAGTGCAGCCGTGAGACACACACTTGGTTCTTAGCATACCTACATTTTATTTTTTTTATTTCGTATATATCGTGCGAGTTTCATGTAAGTGCTACATAAAATTATTATTCTTTCTTTCTTTACTGGATGGCGCAAATTCACAATGGCGATGCTAGTGAGTGACGTCACACGCAATTAGTACCACCGCTGTTTATCACAGATTTTCAAACACTCGCAACTCGTGTCATTTTTTGAGTTTTTTAATTGTATATTTATTCTGCATTCGATCTTTTCAGAAAATACAAGCAAATCTCGAAATTTGAATTCAAATATTATTTACCTACTTACTTCTTGAGGGTATTTGCCACCTTGACTATGTCAAATCAACCGCGCCTGTTCTACATGGGGGGCCCCTTGTTGACCGGTGGGGCCCCCTATTATGGGCCTCCTTGACCAGCAAAGGCTGCTTTGCCTGCAAAAACAGAATACTAGGTTTATCACGAGATTTCAGGTGTCTATTTATTCGTTAGTAAGATAAGTACTTTATTAATAAATACACATATAGAGGTATGTGGTGTAGAGAGTAAAGTCCCGCATACCTCCACTGAAAATGGGAGGATCCTCAGAACTAGACGGTTGTTGTGTCTGGTGGGCAACTGGCCGATAGTTAATATTCGGACTGTTGTATGTGTTCATATCGCACGGAGAACTTTGCTTGCGCGATGCAGGATTTCATTGTTAGTTCGTCGTAGATGGCGCTGCGGTTCTTTTTGTTGCCGTACAAATTTCGCTTATTAGTTTTTCATGTGGCGGCATTGATGCCGCTACACACAACAAATACAAATATTATACTAATTTAATTCTATGGGTGCTATGGCGGTGTTATCTATACTATCTAGAGGTATACTAATATAATCAAGCTGAAGAGTTTGTTTGTTAGTTTGAACGCAATAATCTCTGGAACTACCACTAGGATTTGGAAAATTATTTTTGTAAATCATAAGACATTCATGAAACATGATACGGGAATGGAAAAAACGGGATATGCGTGTACGAAGTCGCAGACAAAAGCTGTATATATATTGTGAGAAGAATATCCTTCGTGCAATGTCACGCCTTGCACACGCGGGATTCGAAAAATCGGACCGCCACCATTTGTAACACCAGCGGCCTCACGCTAGTGCTACTTATTGATATTATTTTAAAATGAAATTATCTTTAATGTTTAAACTTCATTATATATTTGGCATCTACCTTCAAAGAACGTTGGTACCGGAGTCCCAAAAGAAAACAAAACATATTTTTATATTCCTATTTCAAATTCTCTTTTACTTTTCGCCAGACGCTTCCAAAGGCCTACCTTGTCTGCCAGAGACTTGGAACCAAGGATATCCTCCTCACAATATTTATATTTTTATGTGTCAATATTATAAAGATGAAGAGTTTGTTTGTTTGGTTGAACGCGCTAATCTCAGGAATTGAAAAATTCGTTTAGGATTTCATTATGAGAACATGGAAGTGTTTGTAGGCCCAGAGGACTAGAGGCCCGGGACGGGCCACCCTTTTATCGTCGATGGTTTATCAGATTATACAATTTTGTCTACGTTTATTGCTTCGATGGAGCCGTTGTTTAAGTCATTGACAGCGGTATTCGGACATTTGGGATACTCCAGAAAATTGGTAACAGTCTGAACCGCACCGCCGCACGCGCACTGGATATTTGATGAATCAATAATCTCTCATTTGCAGCGTCCTATTTAGAGATATGTAATAAGTATACAACCACGAGGCAAGTCAAGTATTTTATGGGCTTATTGTAATCGTGAAAGCGGACACGCCCTTTATATCTGGAGGCTTATATAGTTTTATTGAATATTGTTTTAATGCTTGAGTTCGTCTGATTATACCTCCACTGGAAATGAAAGGATCCTCCGACCAGACGGTTGTTGTGTCTGGTGGGCAACTGCCCGATACTTGATATTCGGACTGTTGTATATGTTCATATCGCACGGAGAACTTTGCTTGCACGATGCAGGATTTCGATGTTAGTTCGTCGTAGATGGCGCTGCGGTTCTTTTTGTTGCCGTACAAATTTCGCTTCTTAGTTTTTCATGTGGCGGCGGCATTGATGCCGCTCTACATGTGCTAACTTACAAGTAGCGAATAATTTAGTTTTAGGTTTTACGTGTTACCTTTTTTGTATTTTTTTCTTTGTAAGAATACTTTACATACAATTGTATAAATGCTAGTTCTTCTAACTCAACACACAGATGTGTTGCTGGGGAGTTTGTTGAGCCACTTCTTCCCAGTTAAAACACTAGGAATTGGTGACGGGCGGGCGTTTTGGGGGCCTGTCTTTATGTAGAACTTTGATGTTCAAAAAGCGCTGGCACTCAGCCTAATTTGAATAAATGACTTTTATTTTGATTTGATTTTTACTTTAGCTACGTACACGCGCGCGGGGTATAGGGTCGCGGTAGTGACCTTCTTTTTATGATGCTATTTCCATTGTTGCTGTAGTTTATTTGAAGGTCCTTTATCAACAGTAGTTATAATACTTGATGAAGATCTGATGAGTTTTAAACTTTTTTTTTTTATCAACAAATTTCTCTCATATTTGATTTTTGTGAGGCTGTGATGATAAAGTTGTAAAAAGTATTTTACAGAGGTCCTCACCTCACTGCCACTCGAAGCCTAGCTACGTGGCAACACCAAGCGCGACCAACATACTCTTCCCGATGGTACAAGCCATCACCGTCATTATTGCGGCCAGAGACCATTTGTCGCATTGCTCCTCGGACCTCCACATCCTCTCCTGTTGTATCCTGCCATCTGGGAATACCAATACGGCTAAGAACGTTCAAGAATAAAAAAAATATGTTTGCGCCAGACCGAACGCATACTGAAACTGAGGTGGAGTGAACTTGAAGTGAACTGTTCATCATCATCATATCAGTCGCCACGCTTGGCAGGCGGGTTGACGATCGCAGTGTAGCTGTCGCAATGCACAGAGAATGCTGCTGCCCATTCCCGGTGAGTCCCTTAGTCGCCGCTTACGACACCCACGGGAAGTGATGGGATGGTGCCAATTTACGTCCGACACCAAACAGAACGAAGTGAACTGTTATTCCACCTCGATTGGGCAGATTGAGAGCTTACTTCATGTTCACTTCACCTTATGCTAAGTCCACACGTGCGTACATGCTCGATGTTTTTACGTTCATCGAATGATGAATGTTCATCGAATGAGCGAGACCGTAATAACTTAGGACTCGAAATCAAACCAAAATGTTTGAAGAGTCGAACATCAACGTACGTGTAAAACCACCATTAGTTTTTTTTGACGCGAAAAAGGCTTACTAAGCCAGGCATTTTTACATACAAAAAAAACGAGACATACAGGGTGAATATCTATCTCTATATTATATTTGAGGAATATCGAAAAACACTGAGTGCATTATTGGATTTTTGAAATCTGTTTTGCTAGCCGGGTATCGAACCGATTGATAAATATAAAAATAAAACACACCTGTATTATTACACAATTCGAAAGTGTCGCCAATAAGGATCATATTCGGGGAAACAATAGCATATGGCAAACTGAGGGAAAGTGCTCATTTTCAACAAAACACTTTTTTAATTTTCAAAAAAAAAATTACCACAAAATTTTCTACAATTTTTTTTTTGTGATGAATTCACAGATGACAGAGACAAAGTCGACGATGGATGCAGTTTTCGTTTTCATCAACACTGGGCCCAAGAATCTACAACTGCATCATTGGTTTTTTGAAAAAATATCAGTTACTGTTTAAGTTAAGGTTTAGTCAGAAATCTTAAAAGTAATTTGTTCAAAATGGGAACTTTCCTTTAGTTTGCCATGTGTTATTACTTCCCAGAATTGATCCTTATTGGCGAGACTTTACTTCCCAGAATTTGGCCCTTATTGGCGACACTTACGAAGGGTGTAATAATACAGGGTGTGTTTTATTTTTCTAAATAAACTAGTTGTCAAACAGGTGTCAAACGCACATGGCAGCGAAGCTACACATCCTCATAACACTAAGCTATTTCGTACATCTCTGGTGGAATAGCACCCTGAAGGGTTTAGCCTTAACCACTGGGCCAATAAGACATATTGCATTCAAATGGATACAGCCAGGGTGAAGCGGGAGTGGGCTGGCCACGTCGCAAGAATGCACCCGGAGATGTTGGCGAACATCGTCACTCACTGGAGGCTTGAGGAAGGACGTCGCCATCTCGACCACGGCGAAGGTGGTGTGACGATCTGAACGCGTTTGGGGGTCTAACTTGGCCAGAGATCACAAGGAGGGGCAAGGAGAGACCCTTTGCACCCAACAATGGGTAAAGAAATAGGCTAGCAAAAAAATACGACTTAATTCATAATTTGAGATCATTACAATCTATCGCCATCAACTCAAGTATCGACTTTAGCATGTGTAATTTAAGTCCATTTTGAAATTACCTTATATATCAAAAAGGCTATAAAAATTACAGGCTGCAATGAATTTTGAACATTGTCTCTTAAGTACAAAGAGTTTGTTGTTCCAAAATTTGAAAATTATCTCGAATTTTGAATCTATATAAAAGGAAAACTGGCTGACTGACATGAAATGTCGCACAAGGCTTCCAAGCACTGAGAAGGGATTTTTTGAAATTCAACCTTAAAGGGGGAGAATCGTTTGTACTGAATCGAAGTCGCGAGCTAGTTCAATATGTATGTTAAGTTAGTACTCTGTCTCTCCTCAGTCTCCTCTTCCTCAACTTCTTCTTCACAACGGTCCATCACATCGTCATACGGGGGCGGCTGTTCTTCCTTCAACCGAGGATATGCCTGATGGAGAAGAATAGTATATTCTGATGCAAGCAGTAGGTATACCTACAGTGACAAGGTCGGTTCGGATCGGTTCTTTTGGAGGCTAACAATTCTTTGGAGAGTGTATCAACTTTGTTTTTAAGTTGTTTGGACTTAAAAAATAATACAAAATTAACCTTGTTTCGAAAAGCGTAGGGTATCATTTGTTTTACACAAGTGGCGCGAATATAATCTATATATAAAAATCTATATATATAAAAATGAATCCCTATTTCTCTTGGTCACGGCATCACCTGTGAGCGGCTGGACCGATTTCGCTCATTCGTTTTTTGTTGTGTTTTTTATTGTCAGGAGAAGGTACTTAAGAAAAAATTTAAAAAAAAATATATACAGTTTTTGATAAATACCACGATGAACAAACAAGACGAATAAATAAAGTAGGTATTATTCCTCTAAGGTATTTTGTTACAAAATATTTGCAAACAGTTTTTTTTACGGGCTCAGTATTCGCAGACCCTTGAAGCTGCAATACAGCCTAAAGTTAAAAATAATAATTTTTAATGCTGTTGTTAATATTTATTTATTTATTTATAAAACCCTAATGAATGTTAATTTTGTGATAAATGTAGGTATATAATTTAATGAAATATATAGAGTTTATTATTATCATTATTTAATTAAACTAGTTTGATTATGTTTGGCCTGAAAAGGCATGAGGCTCTTTAAAGAGATTAATAAAAAAACGCACTTGTCTTAATGACGTTCGGCTAGCTTATAGTTATCTGTGGTGCTCTTTTTGGCACGAGTGCTAATTTAATATACATTTAATGTACACGTGTAAAATGCACTGCATTACGAACCTAAGACTGAAATAACGGACTCTTTTTGAGGGAGCGTGTTAAAATATTTTATTACCATCAAAGTATTAATTTAAAACGAGTTTATGTGCAAAGAAAGTTTAAAACAGTCGACGTAGGCCTAGTTTCTGGAGCGAAATTGATTGCTAAATCGCAAAAAATATGTCACTGATTATATTTTCAACATCCAATAGTTGACTTATGGGTTTATGTTGAGACGCGTCGACAATTCATTTGCAAAAACTGTGCCTAGGTTGACCGCCGTCTCTAGGCCCGTTTCTGAATTAAGAATTTGAAGTTAAGAACGTGTCAAATCTAATGCTAAATTTTGTCATGTTTCCAGCATAAGTAATAATTTTTTCAACACATTTGCTCAAAAAATGCATTTACGGCGCCTGTATACATTGTAAGAAAGTTAAAAATTACGCACCATACATTGGACCGTGCGGTAAAATAGGTACTCTCATCTAAGTAGGTACCTATTTTACCGCGCACTCCTCGGTGTATAGCGCTGTGCGTATTGAAAGTATTTAATTACCATTAAAAAATATAAGAATTTTACCAAGGACTTTCATGTTAGTAGAATAAATAAGCTGATCGAACCTCCTTGGAAGCGCTTTTGCTCAATAAATTTGTCTCATTTTAATAATGAAGAGAAAATGAGGCGAAATATGTAGTTCTAATTTTCATCACGCGCACTTGGCTCCATTTGTAAATTCGCGCTATTTTCACATTATGGAACGTCAAAGATTGTTGCAACTTTCCGACTGATATTTAAAAACTAAAAGATTTTTTCATTACCTATAATGTAGTTTTCTCGCAAATGTGTTAAAATGGCACACGTGCAGAAATTGGTTTTTACAACTCGTGACTATGCCGATGTCGACAATTCTGTCAATGTCAAATGTGTTACGGAAAAACGTGTGAGACCAAAGACATTAAACAAAGATTTAAAATAGAGCAACGTCAAATTCTTTGTCGTTCAGAAATCGGGGTCTGTCAAATCTACAGTCTTATTAACTCCCAAGGGCTATAAAAAAAATCTCTTTACCTGCGGGTACGGGTATAAGTCTTCATGCCGACGATAACGGTTATTCTGAGCAAAGTTCCAGCCTTGAGGGTAGTCCTCGGCTTTTGGGGGTCTTTCGGCCTTCGGTCCTTCGCCCTCTGGGTTGATCCCTTCCTTAGGGAGTGTAAGACCACTTGGAGGGATACTGTCTGGAGGGGAAGTTGGCCCTTGAACAGCTACTTGACTCTCTCGAGGGCTGCTGGCAGATTCTCTTGGTATGATTGGGGCTTGAGCCGCAAGGGCCACTATTTGTACACCACCCAATTGCTTTGGGGATCGGCTGTGTTTCTTTTTCTGCTTTTCGCTTTTCCTGAAGATGCTTCTCCGACTTTTCGGACGTTCTTGACCATTGCCTTCAACCTGCATTAGTAGACCACTTACAACATTAATTTGAGAAAAGATATATATACAGGGTTGCAGGTAATTGAGTGAGTTCCTTCAAATGGGAAGTTCTAAGGCTTATTTGCAACGATTTTGACCCTGCTAATTTGGGAACCAATTTTTATTTCGCAGCGATTCGACGAGTGACATTGACGAGCAAATATAGTTTGGAAAAGGCTAAGCAGATGAAACTGACAGAGGCAACTCATTGAAAAACACATTTTAAAATTCACCCTCATATTTAATAGTTTCTTGAGTAAATTCGATTCAAAAACATAACGATAACATTTTCCGACCAGGGTTGCGGAATAGTACGAAAGAGTTACCGCAGACCTGGACCGCAAAAGGCATTTGAAGTAACACGGATGGGTTTTAGTCAGTAAGAGTCTGACACAACCTCCCGCTCCCCACCCATCCATCCACACCATCCACCCCCCTACCCATCCACAAAAAAAGTAGTATAATTTCAAGTTGCTTACCTGCTGAGGGTTCTGGCCATCTTGACCGTGCCCATTCGCGTCAGTCAAAATTGGCTGTCTCAGTTGAAGAGGCGAACCACTGATAGATGGGACCCTCTGTTCATCTTGGGTCAAAGGGCTCTGCTGACCATCGAGGGACCTTGACGAAAGCCGTGGCTGTAAGAAAATATTAGACTTGAATTGAGTGGCAATATACGGTTCTTAGCTAGGGTTTAAACAAAGCAGATTTATTTATTTTTCTCTGCAATTGTTGATGAAATTTCAATTTTTTTTTTCACTTTTAGATTGCTGATCGATCAATCGGTGGTGGGTATCATAGGATACTTTATCTCGAAAAAGGCCAAGCGAGTCGGATACGCGCCGAACGAATGAAATTCCCTATAACATGTTATTTTAAGATCAAAGGTTTTTTTTTCTTAATTTTCGTTTCAGTTTTGTAGATAATGATAGTACTTAGTAAATTTTTACCGATTTTCTTAAAAAACTTCAAAATTGAAAAATAATATGTAAAAAATTTAAACCCTCAAACTCCGTTCTATATCACACACCATATTTTTCAAATCGGATGTGACGGACGGACAGATAAACACACGAATGCTCATGTGTTTCTTTATTTTCATTTTGACGTTCGGAACCCTAAACACGCATGGTTCTTGTGGAATAAGCAGCGCGGATGAAGCTAAGTTTTATCAAGGTAAGTGAACGCTTTTCAAAACCTGGGGCTCTTTATTACTTCTAAAGCAAGCGTGGGCCATCGTCGACCACATCATCGCTTACCATCAGGAGAGGTTGTGGTCAAACACGAGTCTTAACAATAGTAAAACAAAAAAACAAACCAACCGAATTCCCCATCTTGACAGGTTTTTATAAATTATCGGAGATACGGCTTGATGTTATGTTTTGTTTACGGAGTATTCTTGAAAATCTTCGTCCATGTTTTTTTGATTTTCCATTTGGGTTTTGGTTGTACTAAGAATTTAAATAAATTATTTTAAACGGAGCCATTTTACTTTACGGCATCTTTTACTAGAATTTGACAAATATCTGTCAGTTCTTCAATGGAAGAAGAATACAGGGATTTTTAAAAAGTAAATTATTTTTAATTTATTTAACGTCTTTTGGAAGAATAGAAAAGAGGTCGCAGTTTCAAATCGAGAACGATTCGCAAACTTTTTTTTCTAACGGCGAGAATATTGAACCTTTTTGAAAAAAGTTTAGAGAGAAAGAGTTCGAGCGGTTCCGCACTGCATCCGATCCGAATCCGTTAAAGTACGTTCCGAAGTAGTCATAGAATTATTTGTGTGGTAGTTTATGCACTAGATCCGACTTCCGTCATCCGATTTCTCTCCGTCATCCGTGAGTCTCCAACTCGGGAGAATATTGACGGACCGAAGTAGCCGTATAATAATAATATAATATTATAATAATAAGAATATAATAGTAGTTTATTGGGTTATAAAAAGTGTAACAATATTTAGGTGAAACACTGGATCCCGCACTAGGATACCCTGTGTCGCAGGATCCAGCCTCTTTCGACGGATAATTTGAATCATGAAATTTAGGTTAACAAATGCGATGGTTTAATATAATTCACTAAAATGTATCCGTTTGTATGAACACTTTCGTATTACCTCGGATTCAAATCGGACTTATCCGCGCGGCTCGACAGCGGGGACCGGACAGACCGGATTAATGCGTTAGCGATATCCGAATTCGATTCGAGTTAATTTAGACTCTAGATCCATATTTTCACGAGTTCGAATCGGGATACAGTAAGAAAAGCAAAATCCGAATTCGGTCAGTTTTTTATATCCATAATTTTTGACATTACCTACTATTATTATTTTTGCATTTTTCATGTCAATATTTAATTTATTTTAATTTAAATTTTAATGTAATTTGCATGCCCATGTATGTGACGGTACAATATGGAGGACTTATTATAAATGAAACGCCTGTACGAATTACCCATGTTTGCAAAAGAATAAATAATTATGATTATGATATTTTCACGAATTCGGATCGGATGCAGTGCGTGACCGCTCTAAAAGAGGGCTCATTATATTTTTTTTGTATGAAAATGAAAATCGTCTATCAACCAATCTGCATACCTTTTCCAAACTACAACTCAGCTACATCCGGATAAACTGGAAGCTGCCCCTTTCAGCCTCCAGTCTAACCGGGATGCCGCAGCTGAGTACCAATATTATACATGTAACGACCACAACACAGTAACAGAGGAACACGTCACTCCTTGGCAAGACTGCTGTCTAATTTGGCGTACAGCTAAGGAGTGGAATTCCCTGCCTTAGTCTGTGTTTCCTGATAGCTACAACCTGGGAGTCTTTAAGTCAAGAGTGAATAGGTTACTTCTAGGCAAGCGTGCTCCATCGTCGACCACATCATCGCTTACCATCAGGTGAGATTGTGGTCTAAGGCGTTTGTCAACCAACCAGATGGGAGGCTGCAAAACACTCCTGGTCTCCTCTATTGATTGGAATTCAAATTATGATCTACTAGCTGTGGCAGTCAAAAAATGAAGTAGTCTATAACCGTCTCCAGGGTTATATTATATCTGATCTGTGTTCTGTATACCAAAATTGGTACAGTGATTGTTGAAGATTTTGGAAGAAATCATGGCGACTAGGAGCTTATTATACATGGGTACCTATGTGTTCTGCTACCCGTCCGAAGCAGGGGTGGGTTGCTAGTTTTTTAGGGATCTGTACCCTAATGGTAACCAACGGAACCCTATTACTCAGCCTCCGCAGTCAGTCCGTCCGTCCGTCCGTCCGTCCGTCCGTCCAAATTTTCACAGAGTGTGTATTTCTATTGCCGCTATAACAAAAAATAATAAAAATTAAATAGAATTCAAAATAACAGGAAATCCCAACCCATACAAGAAACGTGTTTTTTCGGTTTATGGTACGGAACCCTTCACAAGTCCGACTCGCACTTGGCTTGACTTAAATGGAGTTCAAAGTGACTTACCTACTATTCTACGAGTATGGTACGTGTCTTCCAGGTGCCACTGGCTTCACCGAGCTGCTGTACTGGACGCCTTTGTTCTAGGCTTCATAATTACTGTCGTCTAAGTTGATGCAGGGACACAAACATTGCAGACAAACGCCCAGCACGCAGCATCTTTCCATCATAGGATCCTGAGTGAAAACCTGAATATCCTAAGATAATCTTAAATTAGAGACAGGTTTGGACACTTCCCATTGATCTTGTTAACGTGTAACAGAATTAACGCAAATCCTGAACGTTGTATTCATTATTATAACTAGAAAGACAACTAGAGTCACTATAGTAGGCGCCAGATAATCGTGGAATAACGGTCATTGACCCACCTACAATTATTGACATTTTTAATTTGAAAAACGGAATTAATGACACAAAGCTGTCCCGAATCATCATCTCTCGTGATCCTTAACATTGTCTAATAATGAAAAACGATTCATATTTAATTGTTCAGGTACCTATGAACAGTTATTAGGGAAAGGTCAATATACTTTATTCCACATTTATCTGGCGCCTACTATAATATTTTAATTTCAAGCTGTAAATTTATAAAAATAAATAATAATAAAGGCTAAACCTAGTTCTAACCGAAGATAAGAGGATACATCTATGTTTAACCGCATGTGGCCGGCTGCACCCAGTTTTAGCCGGCTAGAACTAGGTGTAGCCGCACTTCGGGTATTAGCCGTAACATATATAAAAATATATACTAATATAATAGTATAGATTTTTGTTGAAAACTATATCTAATTCTGAATCCAAAATTAGGTATATAAACATAACACTTTTAATTATTACACGCTGGAAATAACAGAATATAATGGACTTATATTATGTAGCTGTAACACCTTGTAAATTTATAATTATTATTATATTATTACGACTGCCCAAAAAAAGGAGTGTTATTAATTATTATACAAACCGTTCATAAAACAAAGAGGTCCAATGCGGTTCCAATGGCAGTCGCTCAGTTGAAGTCGTCATCACTGGCCAGGTAAGGCAATCAGGCCACGATAGCCTGTCAGATGACTCAGGCCAGGTAAAACCCTCATGCCAGGTCAAACCAGCACAAGTCAGGTCATTTCCCCAGGTCAGGTAATCTGCCTTAGTCAGGGTATCAACCAAACTCAGGCCGGGCAGCAGGAACAGCGTAGAGACATGCCGAGGTCCATGCATGCCGCAGATTCGCACCCCTCTCAAGTACCACTTTTTTATTTCAGGGACAGATGACCTGGAATATTGAGCGTGTGTCGTGACTTCTACAGGGATTGAGGTTAAGTCAAATTAAACATAAAGTCATCTATGTAGACAATTGTAACAGAATATACCTGAAAAGGGGTGATTTTACTTATCATTATGAACAACTTTTACGGGGCCAACATTGGAACGCGAAAAAAATCAGCCGTTCAGTACATTTTGACGAGTTATAAATAAATAAAATAAAATAAAATATTTTTATTTCAGACCTTGATCCATATGATGTTAGTAATACACGCTACTTAAAAACTATGTTAGTAACAGACACAATACAACACTGGTTTTAATTCATATATTTATTGCGCTCACCTGACGCACCGGGCACATGCACATGTGTATGTTCCCAGTGCGCCATGATGGCACAACACGGCTTATCACTAATGACCCTCAGTATGCTGTTGAGGGCGGTTATGCGCACAGAAATATTAATTTCACAAAGAAGATCACATTGCACTGTACATTGTAGATATAACCTGAACATGTGTCACACGGTAAGCACAATTATTTAGACTCTATCCCTTAAACTAGGTCTAGCCTGTATCTTAAGAGATAGGGTTCAGCCATATAGGTACAGTAAATAATATAATTGGCATTTTGCAACAAGTGAAGCGGTGTCGATGTTATACATATATGCGTAAATTTATTCTATGAAATAAGTGTAGGTAAGTAAAGTAACTGTTACTTAATGTGTTGTGTATGTAAGTGAGTTCGTGTAAGTGAATGTGTGTGTATATGCGTGCATGGATGTGTGTATGTGCGTGGATTTTGCGATTGAATATTCACGAGATGTATGTTAGAAGATTCTCTGTTGTTAGGTAGTCCTGTTGTAGTAACCATTGAGTGATTTTTTGTTTTAGCGTGTCTCTGTTTAAATCTAGTATGTTAATGTTGTGTACTTTCTTATAAATATACTGTAAATCACACTGTAAATGTGAGGCCGTCGATTTTGTTTTCGCTAAGTATATCATTGTTGGTCCGATAGTAAAAGTTGTTCATAATGATGTGAACAATGCCTCCTTTACAGGGATTGCGTTTATTCCCTAAAGTAACAAAAGCTTTTATAACCAAGGCGTTTTATCACCAAACAGTGATATACTTAGTATAAAACTTTTTTCAACACTTAGCTCAAAAAATGCATTTACGAAGCTTGTATACATTGTTCGAAAGTTAAAATTTACGCGCAATGGAAAATGCGGTAAAATAGGTGCACTCATCTAAGTACCTATTTTACCGCACTCCTCGTTAAAGAGCACCGTGCGTATCCTTTTACGGTTTTTTTTTAATTTTCCAAAAAAAATAAGAATTTCATCTAGAAATTTCAATTATTACTTGTGGCATCACAGGCCCTGTCAGAATACCAGCGCTGAGTTATTTACTTTTATAAATAACTCAGCATATGCTGAGATAGGGACCTTTGTGACCTCGCACATAATGTATTAAATTCAAGCTATTCTTTCTTGTTTCTATTAGTTATTAATTTATTATTTATGACTGTTCGTTTTAATTTATTTTACTTTTCTATTTGTTTTGTGCGAGTCCCAAATAAATATTTTTCATTCTTTCTTTCTTAAATGATCGACCCTCTTTGGAAGCGCTATTGCTTGATACGTTTGTCTCATTTTAATACTAAAAAGAAAATGCGACGAAAAATGTAGTTCTAATTTTCACCATGATGTAGGTGAGCAATAAGAAGGGATTTTTGGAAATTTAACCTTTAAGGGGTTAAAAAGAGGGAAATCGTTATTTTTTGTTTAATTTGAGATAGGTTTGCTCTTGACTCTAGTCTAGGTCAGAGATGACAGAGACAAAGTCGACGATGGAGCGAGCTTACCCAGAATAAGCCTGTTCACTCTAATTTTAAAGAGATTAGGGATGTATACGTTTGAGAACACGGACGCAGGCAGAGAGTTCACTCAATCACGCCAAAACGGCTGAACGGATCTAGATGAAATTTGGCACAGAGAGATCATACCGTCTGGAATAGCAAAGGTTTTATCCCGGGATTATAGAATACTTAGGATAAAAAGTTTTTATTTCAGACCGGAGCCCATTCACATCTCACAGTATTCCTTATTGTCTCATATCACTAGTACGTAAGCAATTCAGACACAATATTTTCAGTGTTGTACTACTTGGCAATTAACTATGTAAAACTTAACAGACAATGTACATGTGTTGCTGGGGAGTTTGTTGCGCCACTTCTTCTTCCCAGCTATAACACTAGGAAGTGGTGACGGGCGGGCGTTTTGTGGGACTGTCTTTATGTAGAACTTTGACGTTCAAAAAGTGCTGGCACTCAGCCTAATTGGAATAAATGAATTTTGATTTTGATTTTGATTTTGACTTTGATTTTGATTTTGATTTTGCATATTGTGATGAAAATAAACTTATTATTATTTTAGGGTTAGTAAAAATTTTACTTAACTTCTAATGTTAGAAGGTTCCAGACACATGAAAATATCCAATCACAATCACTGTATGAGCTACGCTGTACGTTGAACTTTGTTCCAGTTTGTACGTCACACTCAAGAATGCACACATTGTTTAGCTGTGCATTTAACATAGCATTTAAGAGGAACAATTGTGATTATATTTAGTAGCAATAAATCTGTCAAGGGAATCGTTCGTCTACCCATTTTACATAACATAACATTTATTTATTTATTTACTTATTATAAAGACACTATATTTACAGGCAGACCCAATACAACACACACTACACACTACTAATACTATAAGTAATTAAAACACTAAACTTTAAAAATAACTTGTAAAACACAAACAAACAAACAAAAACAACAACACAAAAAAAGTAAAAATTAAATATAAGAAACAAAATTCAACAAAACTCTTGTGAATTCACTCAAGTTGCACGAAAATATGTCTATCCTCTCATGCACTTAATTCACTACATGTAATGTGCGGGTGAGGGGTGTTTTTGACAGCAGGATTAAGCTGTCTTTTATTTGTATCTACAATGTGTGTCTGTGTGTGCCAAATAAACTAGTCTTCTTTCTTTCTTTCTTTCTTTCAGGTTGGTTTTGGCAACAGGCACGGCCAGCAGTGGCGGTCGCCGCCGCCTCCACACGCACCGGTCCAGCACGCACAGCTTCAGGTCTCGCAGCACTCCCGGGTTATGTGTAACACCACATATTCACTCTTGGGCATTACAACCCCAACATTTGGTCCTTCGAGCCGGATATGACGTTCAGTTCGTCCCGTAGCTGTTCTGGCGCAATGAGGTGTAATTCAGCAGGGAGCTGCACCCACCTCCGCAACGTCGAGGAATCCCACCGATCCGCGAATACACTGAGAATACTGTTGGTGCTGCCGCGAACACGCGTCATCAGGGATATATTATATTGCCTTGGGTTAATTTCCGACATTTACGAGGGCCAAGCCGCTACCAGAAGTTAGCAAATGTTTAAAGGCGAGAAGTAGGTACTACTTCCACGAGGGTGGAACCGGAAGCTGCAACTAATAGTTTAAAATAATAATAAATTACACCAGTGACTGATCGTTACTAGTAAATATATTATTATTTATCTTATATTATTATTTAAGTAGTATGTATTAGTATGATGTTTTTTTTTGTGTTTTTATGTTAGTGTAACTTTTACACACGATGTCTACATCTCTTTTATTCGACTCTCCTTTCGCAGGTATGCTGGAAGAGATTTCTTTAGAAATAAGCATCACCTTTGTACCTATTTTTCTGTTCCCTTCTTATCTATTTGTTAAATGTGTGTACAAAAACTGTAAAATTAATAAATAATCAATCGTTTAGTACCATAAAAGTCTTGAAGTTAAAATATGTCCCGGTTTACTGTGGACAGGGTCCTCTCTGATCTTGGACCCGTACTGCAGGCGTTTTAAGTACGGTCCACTTTGCATCAGATACGGGCCCCCTTGTGGGTACCCCTGGGGCTCACACTTGAGCCCTAACTGTGGGCGTACAGGACGGGTCTTTCCGTGCCAGGACTGAGGCCAACCTGATTCGCGGTTGTACTGGGGCCAATTTTGGAAGTTACACCAGCCCTGTGAACATAAATAGTCTTATTAATGAAACTTGCTATGGTTTTTAGGGTTCCAAATGTCCGTATAAAACGGAACCCTTATAGGATCACTCGGCTGTCTGGCTGTCTGCTTGTCTGTCCTTCTGCCACAGCCAATTTTCTCTGAATCTACTGGACCAATTATGAGGGAATTTGGTACACATATGATGAACAACTGTGACCCACAGACAGATGCGTTTTATTGTATAATTCGTGTGACATATCAAAAGAAAGGTCGTGTGAGGGTTTCAAATATATTTTTTTCATAATATAAAAATAAATTATTTTAAGTTTTTAAGAAATTTGATGAAAAATTACCATTACCACCCATATCTCCGAAACTACTGAGTCAATTTTTTTTTATAAATGCATATCTTTTCCTACAGATTACAGGAAAACCTATAAGAATCCATGATTTTAAAGAAAAATGTCATAATTCGTTCGGAACCCTTTACACGCGAGTCTGACTCGCACTTGCCCGGTTTTTGTAAACATCTCACCGAGAAAATTCAGGTGAAGTTTGGCTATAAATAATAAAAATAAGTAATAAAAATAATTACAAATGCGAAAGTGTGTCTGTCTGTCTGTCTGTCTGTCTGTTAATTTTTTCACGCTTAAACCGCTGAACCGATTTTGATGAAATTTGGTATAGAGATAGTTTGTGTCAAGGACATAGGATAGTTTTTATCCCGGGAGTATGTTCCGTTGGGATAATTTTCGACGTCTACGCGGGCGGTGCCGCGGGCGCTGCCGCTGGCGGTAGCTAGTATTTTATATTTCATTGACAACAACATAGTTGCAACTTAGGAAAAGGCTAGGCAGATGATAAAAAATAAAATTATTTCACTCACTACGCTAACCATATTGGAACTTGAATTAGAAATGACACTCTTTTAAAAATTAAAATTTAGAATAATATTAAACATTTTTGTGTAGTCCATAACTGTTATATTGCTAATTTTGGCTGAATTTTTCTTTTTTGAACATTTTTGGGTGACCAGACGGCTTGGGAAATTTTGACTGAACCTGTCAATTTATGTTTTTTTTTCTACTGTTTTTCACTGTTTTTTTTCAGAGACTATTAAGTATTTTCTGACAGACTTAAAAGAGGATAATACTCCAAGGTCGTTCCTAAGTTGATTAGTAGGTTCTATCATTAAAATATTTGGATAGATAGATACTTAATATTCATCATCATACCAGCCGAAAGACGTCCACTGGACATAGGCCTCCCCCAAGGGGTTTGCCATAATCACCACGCCTTGGTCTCGCAGGCGGGTTGGTGATCGTAGTGTGGCTGTTGCAATGCACAGAGAATGCTGCTGCCCATTCTCTGGTGAGAGGTTTGTTTGATCGCGCTAACTACCCGTCGGATTTGGATTATTCTTTTTATATATGATAGCCACATTAGGCTCTCTCTCAATCTCTCTCCGCTCTCTCTCAATGTCGTCATCGTCCTTAAGGACATTGAGAGAGAGCGGAGGGCGCTGTCGGTCAGAGCGAATATAATAATAATACTATCTTGGGACAACTGACACACGGTCATCTGATCCCAAACTAGGCAGAGCCTGTGCTATGGCAACCAGACAACTGATAAACATGCTTATATATTTCTAAATACATGCATATTATAGACAAATTACACCCAGAAACAGAACAAATGATCGTGCTCATCACACAAAGATTTGTCCTGGGTGGGAATCGAACCCACGACCTCCGGTTTAGCAGTCAGGGTCACTAACCACTCGACCAACAGGCCAGTTTAAATGATTGCCTACAGGTTTAAGCGCGCTTCTACGGAGGTTAAAAAAACACTTTTTAGAACCTTCTGTTCTTCATTCTACACCTGTAGCCTGTGGGTATATTTTACGCAGAAATCGTACAGTGCCCTTCGCATACAGTACAATAATGCTTTCAGGGTGTTGATGGGGCTGCCTCGCTTCTGTAGCGCATCAGGGATGTTCGCGGAGATGCATATTGATTGCTTTTATGCATTAATGCGTAAAAGATGTGCGTCCTTGGTGCGCAGGGTGCGAGCCAGTTCCAACAGCATACTGGGCATGATTACTGGCAGGCTGGACTGCCGAATTGTAAGTCGTTGCTCCAGTATCTCAGCTGGAATGCTGAAGTAATGATTTTATTTGTTGTGTGTGTTTTTCTAATTGTTGTTGTGTCACTAACATAGTTATAAGTTTATTTATTGTTACTAACACTATATGAGTCATTGTTGCTCTCAATAAATAATTTATTAATATTTTTATTATATGGGAAGCCACACTACTTATAGGGAACGGGAAAAATCGAGTCGCGGGCTAAACCTAGTGAAGTATAATTGAGAAAAAACAAGCAACTCCATCAGACTGCTGGAAGACTGCTTTTTAGGAAGTTTTTAGTGGTCTTTTTAAATACCAAAATAACCGGACAAGTGCGAGTCAGACTCGCGCACCGAGGGTTCCGATCGAGTCTTGATTTTCTCCGAGTATACTTTACCTACGGAAATTTCTCTCTCATTACTGTGACAAAAATATAGCAGGTAAGATTGAAGGACAAAATATTTAACTTAGTTGTTGAAAAAATGTTCTCCCATAGATACTTACATCGATGTACGTCACGGTCAATCCTTCATCGGAAAATATAAATTTGTATTCGAAAGTTGGGAATTTGTAGTTTTATTATATAATTATTTTAATTATATAATAAAACTACAAATTCCCAACTTTCATACTTTTTCCTGTACTTGTCGACGGTCGATGGGAAGTACCCTAGGGGCCGTTCAAGTATTACGTAAGCAGATTTATTGCAATTATTTACCCCCCCATCCCCCTTGTCAGCAAAAGTAAGCAAAGCTCTTACCCCCTCCCCCCATGCTTACGTAAACATTTGTCAATTAATGTATTGTTTTTTTAATTTTATAATGTTATAATTATAATTTGAAAAATAAGAAAATAGATTTAGGATAGAGATTATATTTTACTGAAACGGTATTCAACATAGAGTAAAGGACAAAAATATTATATCTTACTAACATAACAAACTTATTTTAAATTTTTGGTACATATATTAAATTCAAATTAACAGTCTTCAGTCCATGAAACCCGAATCCATGATTCTAAGTTTTCGATGACATTGGATTGCTTCGATTGCTGCTCAGTGTTGTGAGTCTGCTCGCTTTCATCCGATTTTGGAATGTCTACGTCATTCTCATCGAGCCATTCAACATCATGGTGCTCTAAATTTTGAATAATGCACATCAGTTCATTAGCACGACGAGCAGCGACTCTTACAGGTCTAACTTTCCTATCAGTGTGCGTGTTTACTTTCTTATGGATCTTTTCGATGTGACGATTTAGTGACTTGACGGAAGCATGATAAAGACCACACGTTTTGCATGTTCGACTTGATAGCCTCAATTGTACCGTCGGACAAAAATAATCGTATGGCATTTGCAGGAAATCTTTGAGTGAAGCACTTAAGCGTAGAGCTAAATTGACTGGAAGATTAAGAAATTGCCCTCCTTCATCTAAAACCAAGTCATCAACTGTTTGTTTTACTTTTACAGGTGGTGGAAGAAACCTGTTGTCTAGTAATCTAAATAGTCCACTTCTTGGACGACAGCATTCTGTATTTCTACATTTTACAATTTGGAGCAAGTATTGGCTTTCACGCACATGTTCTGAATACCATTTAATGTCTGGAAAATCAGGAAGATCTTGTTCACCTGCCCCAACATATTTTGCATTAACATTATAGCCATCAATTTCCATTGAACTCCATACTTCAGCTAATACTTTTCCTGCAAATTCGAAATTAGATCTTTCTAAATGTTCATCAATTGTAACGCCACGTTCATCCAAATGAGACCCAAAATGGTCATGAGGCAATATTAAACCAGCCAGTTCCCGACTAAGAGGAGCCATTCTGCGCTCTACTCTGTTATACGCACTTCTTCCGGGAGCATTGGTAGCTAAAAACAATGCATCGAGATCATGTCGCTTAAAGTGTTGTATAGCAAACCCTATGACTTTTTGATAACGCGGATTTTCATCTGGCCCTCCATCAACCGTCATGATTACCACTGGTTTTACTAGTCCATGGTCAGTTTTAGCTAATGGTCGAAACTCTTCAAGTTCGAGAAGCGTCTCGAAATCCTGAGCATGAGTATTAGCAGTAGATGAACTATGCTTTCCACTTCGAATAGCGATGTATGTTGGTCCAGAATATCCAACGGCTTGCGGTTGTCCTAGCATATTGGAAGTGATTTTGATACCAGCATAAACAGATGGTATTAATTTATGACGCTCAGCGATTACCCAATCGTGATCAGGCAATTTGATTCTATATTCCATGTGCATTAGAAGAGGTGCTTGCTTATTTGCCGCAGTTACGCCAATAGGGACTCGAGCTTTATCATCTTGAGATATGAAAAATACTTGATCTGGTCCTAGTATGGATGCTATGTTCTCTAAATAATGGATTGATGTTTCAGCGAACTTGCTATCTAAGTGGCTCTTGTGGTGATCAGTTTGAGCCCGAATGAGCTTAACAGGGACTGTCGATANGAGATAAACGGAGCATAAACGGCCTTATCTTTAGTTTGGATTGACTTTTTTTTTTTTTTAAGGATGGGAAATCATCAAATGACTTCTTCCGCTCTAGGTGGAGCGAAGGGCGTGTCAGACTCTTACTGACTAAAACCCATCCGTGTTCCTTCTAAAGCCCTTTGCGTTCCAGGGCCGCGGTGACTCTTTCGAACAAATTCCGCAACCTTGGCAGGCTATGGCCCTAGCGGGCCCCGTCTTCTATGCTGACATCTCTTTGAGGCGAGCGTGAAACACAACGCGCCATCGACCCGGGCCTGGTGGTGATCGGACAGCGAGCCACCCAACGCTCGCCGTCCGCAGGCCTGCGCCTACGGTGGCCAGGGATCGCCCTGTGACTCCCGACACCCGGGGCGTCTTCTCCTGTAGCGGCGGTTCGGGCGAAGGCCTTGTCTCTCCCTCGCGCGGCCCGCCTCCTCCTTCGCTAGCATTACTGCTTCGCAGAAGGAGGTGACCGCTTCCCAAAGATTGCATTGACTTAGAAGTTTGATTTTTTCACTGCTCCAAGGTATAGCAGTTCTAAGTAGGTATTTGATATTAATTTCAGCTCGATTCCTGCACGCGTTCCTGAGAAAAAGGGTCTTGACAGACAGATAGACGGAAAGAAAGACAGACGGACAACTAAGTAATCGTATTAGGGTTCCGTTTTTGCCGACTGAGGTATGGAACCCTAAAAATGTATGGTTTCTGCATGATGACAAGTCGTGGTGAAAGAGAATGATCTAATCTATATATTATATAAAAATGAATTCCTATTTCCCATGGTCACGTCATCACGCGTGAACGGCTGGACCAATTTCACTAATTCTTTTTTTGTTGTTTGTTATTGTCAGGAGAAGGTTCTTATGAAGGAAAATTTTGAAAATACATATACATTCGGGCGAAGCCGGGATGGATCACTGGTTATTGATAAAATTGAATTAATCGAGTGAAGATTTTACAGTTGTTTTCTTTTACAACCTTTTTTTTTTCCAAAACTGCGATGTAACGGCTACGAGGCGAAATGATTTGTTTCGCAATATTTTCCATACAAATGACATCACTTGTGCTTACTCCCGATAGTCGTAAATATAAACTCAAGGAGAATCTAATTTTCCATAGGTAAAATGAGCAATTCGTGCGTTGATAACTAATGTAATAAGGTTGGGTTTCGTTAATGCGATCGCGCGGTTTTTTTTAGGGAATTTTTAGATAGGATAGCTCGTGTGACTGCATGGCTAGCTGTTTTCACTGCTAATTTGTCCCGAATCTACTGGACCGATTCGGTTTAAATTAGACACACATATGAACTTCTGTGATCCAAACGCGGTCGAGAAAAGAAAAAAAAAAATTTTTTTTGAGAACATGGTCACTTTTGGGAGACTTAGAAAATGAAAAATGAAAGGGTTATTGTGTGAGAAATTATTTTTAAAATATATAAGTAATTTAATTTTTTAAAAAACCTTTCCTTATTAAATGTCAGAAACTGCCGAGCCAAAAACTTCGGAAAAATACACACAATGATTATTTTTAAAATAACATGTTAAAAAAATATGATTCTTTCGAAACCCATATGCGCGATGCCGCCGTCTCGAACTTGGCAGGTTTTTTATTTTCCACTATACGTTTCTTTTCTTTCTCTTGAAGTTTCTATCTTGCATAATGAATAGATTCGGCGAGTGCCAGACACGACTTGCATTAATAGAAAAAAAAGATATTGTTTTTAGTAGGTTACTGCTTAGAATGAGATTTCTTACCGACAAATTACGATTTATTACTGCCCACACGTAACCGCTCTTTCAATAATTTTTACCGCCCATTTAATTATTTTCCTGCTCAATATATTCACTGATCCATTTCATTATTTTTTATTACTCATTTTTGTTTACTTTACTGCTTAGTTTTAACTGCTGAATTAGTTATTAAACGTGCCATTTATAATTTTTAACTTACCAAATGCTAATTACAACTGCCTCTTTAAATCAGTGCCTTTATTTATTATCTAATAGCATAGTTTCCAAGCTGTGCAATGTATTTTAATCTTAGCATGTGTTTATCTGGCGATAAGCCAAGATAGCTCGCTGTCATCTGGAAGTATAGACCTGTATAGATTTTAGTATGTAGGTATCTAACATGGATTTTATTTATAACTAGAAAAGGTTTAATTTCACTGCCACGTTAAGTAATACTTTTTAATTGGTTTTGAGGAAACGAATTAGACGAATAGCTATTCAATATAGGATATTAATATTAGTAAATATCTTTCTTTCATCCATTTTTTTTCTTCTACTTTACCGTAACCCGGCCAGAACCCAATTGCCTTCATTAAGCGTACAGAAAAAATATTTTGACTTATTTAAGACGATTCATAGTGTTTCTTGACATTCTCATCTATATGAATCTCGATATGGTTTTCAACAGTACCTTAAAGTACCCCTGTCCTAGTCATTTTGTTACTATTTCATAATAAAGGCCTAATTTAATTGCACTTAACACACGAACTTGACTCAGAGTTTATTGCTAACACGGTTACTTAAATAAAAAATATTTGATAGAGACATAATAAGCCCGTATTAGCAACAAAATCGGAGTCGATAAGATAACTCTGGTTGGTGCAAGCGGGCCTAAAACAGCTAAACGAATATTCATCAATAATTTTAAACTTCCCCAACAAAAAACAAAAGCGCATTTCAGCACTTTCAGAACCACTCACAAACTAACTTAATACATTACTGTGTTGACAATACCCAACCACTAACAAGGCAACCTAATTACTTAAAAACCTTCTACCAACGTCTTACAGCGTCGCTTAGTCGCGCTAATAGAACCGCACCTTAATTTATCCGGTAGCGAACTTGTAGCGAAATAAACTCGACGCGCGTTTGTACTTCAGTTTCGTGCTATACGGTGTGGAGTGCGCACGTGTTTACAAGATGTCTACTAACGTACCTATTATTTTGAACAATGGAAGGACTTGCCCTGTACTGGGGCTTGGGACTTGGAAGGTTAGTTTCTTACAAAATATCTGTTTTTAAAATGTATGTAAGTTTGGGCGAGATTTTTTTGTATGTAGTTAACTTAATCTAATAGTGGTCAAAAATTGTGGGTGAATTTAGTTATAACGCGTGTTTTGATCAATTTTCAGTTGTTAAATAATGGTTTTTTTTTTTTTTTTTTTTTTTTAATATGGGTTTGCTCTTGACTCTAGTCTAGGTCATAGATGACAGAGTGGTTATTTATTTTACCATTGTTCGAGCTAAATTAACTAAATTTTTGATTTATTGGTTACCTATGGATCAAACAATACGCCATTATAGGTGTAGGTACTACTTGTATGTATGTACAGGCGCCAGCACATAAAGCGACAACATTTTTTTAAACTTTAATAGATTTTCAATATTATCGCTAAAGCATTAGGTTCAAGGTTAATTGGGAAAATTTGACAGTTTCGGGTTGCTTGATGTACTGGCGCCTGTACCTAATTTAAATGAAGGTAATTCAACGCGGTAATTAAAATTATTTTGTTAGATAACGGCATTACCTACTTATTCGCATTTGACCACAAATTCACTTGATAGTAAGCGATGATGTGGTCGACGATGGAGCACGCTTGCCTAGAAGTAACCTATTCACTGTTGACTTAAAGACTCCCGGGTTGTAGCTTTCAGGGAGTTGATCTCAACCGCACAACGCCAGCTTCGACGGACAGAAAAAATATATAAACAAAAAGTATTTAATTGCCACAAAACGACATACTTACATACCTACATAAGTACTTCATAAACGATAGTGTTAGTAGTTCTTAAATTATATTAGTAAACACACGTTAAAAACTGAATAAGAAAAAAAAAATTACAAAAGTATGAGTAGGTATAAATAAAGTGGATGCATGTCGTGATTGTGGCAAAAGGATCCTCAGCATAATGCTGTGCCGTGGGGAACCCACAGCACGGCGCTGATTTTCAGTGGTCGCCTTGGACATGACGTACGGCACCCAAGTCTGTTGGTCGTCGAACTAATTTGTGAGCGTGGGTTCAAGATTATTTTTTCTAATAAACTTCCAGTTTGACGGCAATGACGATGGTTGTCTTTGAGAAGCAAACAAAAAAAAAACTTACAATACTTAAAATAAAATTTAATAAATTTGATTAAGAATAGTGTAAAAAAGAAATGAATGTACATTATTGTTAAAAAGCGTGGGGTGCATTTAAAGTCCTTTTTAAGTTATTATCAAAGTGATGATTCTTCTACTCATTATCTGTCAATAAAATGTTTATAACTATTGACACTATGCACCCCACGCTTTTTTACAATAATGTACATTCATTCCTTTTTTAAACTTTTCTTAATCAAATTTATTAAATTTTATTTTCTGTTTTTTAGTTGGATTTTTCTATAAAAGCGTGTTTTTTAGTGTTTTTAAACTATTTTTTTTTTTTATATTCAAGTATGAATGTATTTATTTCTCTTACCCACGTCCATGTGTGACTGCAGGGTGCCAACTGAAAACCAGAGCTGGGTGTCTGACGCCCAGCAAATGCTGAGATGGTAACCCTTTCGGTATAGGCACGCTCAGCTAGCGGCTCGCTAGATAATTGTTATGTCTTATGATTGTTCTCTTTTTTACTTTGTGTTTTTTTGCTGTTGTGTTGTGTCTGTATCGAATAAAAGTTTTCTATTCTATTCTATTTTAAAATTTTACCACCTCTCAGTCAACTCGATTACTTTTAGGGTTTTTTATCAACTATATTCTACCAGCGACTACGCGGGCGACCGCGTGCTCTTCGGAAATTATACCATAGGGAACATACTCCCGGGATAAAAAGCATCCTATGTGGAGAGCTGGGCAAAAAACATGCTTTGCTTTAATTAACATACAAATTACAAAATACTATCTCGCATGTATTTAAAATATAAAATACAGTATTAAAAATGCAAAATACTAATTACAAAATACTGTCAGGTGTTAGGTTAGGCTAGCCTTTTTGCTTACGAGAGCTATCGAGCGCTGTTTTCTGCAGATCGCACCCATTAATAAGATTGCTAAATGTATTTATGTTCAAATGTATTTTGAAGTCAAAAGTATTTGAAATACTAACTAAAAAATACCCCAGCGTCATGTTTTTCAAATACCAAATACATATTTGTATTTCAATTACGTATTTTGATTACAAGTAATTCAAATACTGCCCAACCCTGCCTATATGCTATTCCAGACTATAATCTACATCTGTGCCAAACAGCCAGCCGGTCGATTCTATAAACATATCGAAGTGAAGGCTTGGGTGAAGTGATCACGAGATGAGCTGTCAATCCATATAATCAAGATGGAATGACAATGCACTCCGTGATCACGTGACATCTTGATTGTTTGGATTGACAGCTCACCCTCGTGATCACTTCAACCAAGCCTTCACTTCGATATGTTTACAGAATCGACCGGCAGATCTGTCCAGCAGTTGTGGCGTGATTGAGAAATAAACATACACCCACAGAAACTTTCGCATTTATAATAATAGTAAGAAGTAAGATAAGATCATAACAAGTTCGACGTTCTGTAGTTTCTACCTCCCCCATGAAAATGAGTTTATGAATGTCTACGTCCGTTACCGGCCAATGGCAAACTCCGTAAGATTATAAAATAACTTGAGAGATTGTAAACTCTCGATAAATCGTTAACTGAACTGATGTGAGCTCACACCAACTAAGTTTTTAATGTAACTGTCACACCAAAACAGATAAATTGTAGATTGGTCGCCAGTTTATAACAGTCCACAATTTCTCGGACCGGCACGGAGATATTATAGAATACAAGATTTTGATTTGTATAATTGTAGAACAAATGTTCAGTTGACAATTTATCGAGTGTTTACAATCTCTCAAGATATTTTGTAATCTTAAGCAGTTTGCAATTATCCGGTGAGTAAGTTAATAACAGTGGGACTTCGATGATTTGTTCTTCTTCGTTTGTCCAGTTGTTTTAAAAACACAAATTCTGACTCAAGCGCAAAGTATTTATTTTAAAATATTTTCTTCCCGCGGGTTCACTCACGAATTCGATGCTAAATAATAATAGTCCGGATCGGTCTTCGACCTCAAGCTAAGTTTTTTTTTAAGGATGGGAATTCATCAAATATCTTCTTCCGCTCTGGGTGGAGCGGAATGTGAAACTCTTATTGACTAAAACCCATCCGTGTTCCTTCTAAAGCCCTTTGCGTTCCAGAGCCGTGGTGACTCTTTCGAACAAATTCCGCAACCCTGGCAGGCTCTGGCCCTAGCGGGCTCCGTCTCCTATGCTGACATCTCTTTGAGGCGCGCGTGGAAAACAACGCGCAATCGACCCGGGCCTTGCGGTGATTGGACAAAGCGCCATCCAACGCTCGCCATCCGCAGGCCCGTGTCTACGGTGGCCGGGGATCGCCCTGCGACTTTCAGGGTTAAGCTACGCTTGCCAAAGTCGGTTGTAAAAAAATAAACTCATAAAGAAGTAACCTTAAAATATGGCTACGCTTTGAACTGGAAGTGTGCCCAAAAGACTGGCGGCATTGTCACGTTGTATGGAGCAATGCTTATCCTCTGTGACTGTCGAAGGTAAACGCCAGGAATTGTAACTCATCATTTAGAAACTTTAAAATTACATGACTAAAATGGATTTCTAGACATATAATTTAAAAGTGTTTGTTGTGTGTGTTTGTCATATTCAGCGAAAGACGTCCACTGGTGGACATAGGCCAACAACCGGTCCTGTGCGTCTCGCATCCATCGGCTACCCGCGACCCTCACCAGGTCATCGGTCCACCTTGTGGGCCTGCCTAGCCTTTTGCCGACTAGGTATATTAGAGTCGAACCAGTCGAACCGGATCCAGCTGCATACCAGTATTTTACATGGAGCGACTGCCTACCAGACCTCCACAACCCATCAACTGGGTAACACGGTACTTCTAGGCAAGACTGGTGTCAGATTTTCTGGCTTCTAACAATCCGTAACGACTGCCAATGATATACAAATGATAGCCGGGACCAACGGCTTAACGTGCTTTCCGAGGCACGGAGGAATCTCAGTATATTAAGATGATCACCCATCCACAGACCGACCTCGGCAAGCGTGGCTTAATTACCTATTTAGCCACGACCTCCGATAATTCAAAAATGTTTGTTCAACCCAATTCACAGAAATAATAAGTACCTCACTACGTATAATTATGGCCGCGGCATTTGCCATCTAGTAAAATATTCAAAAGCATTTTTCCACCAAGTCGTGTTTACTAACATAATATGAGAAATCGGTTCTCGGAATACCGTACGACTATCAAAATGACAGTAAATCGATTGGGGTGGTTTGGGGTGGTAGCGGCCTCCGGCATGCAATTTGTAAACCATATAGCTACCTATTGGAGGAGCTAAGCTGCTAAACCGCGCTTTACGCTTGACGAGGTAGGGTTAACCATCGATTATATGTATAGGGAACGTGTTCGGCGTTGACTATGCCATCTAGTGTTGCATATTCGAAACTTTAACGTTAATAATACTTGACATTGACGCTTCTGTGCTGCCACCTATAATTTTATGTTATAGGGAATATGCATAAAAAATAAATTATTATCTAAACAGTTTATCTAAAAATATACAAAAATATAATACTAACAGTGAAAATAGAATCGAAATTGACCGAAAAATAAACGAAATAAAACTGTTTTAAACAAATATATCTGTCCCTCACGCGAAGGCGCTGTTTTGTTTGGCAGCTGTATAGGCGACAATATAGTATTTGACGTCAGAGTTCGTATCGGACTTGTCAACTTTGAAGCTCAATAACTTCATCGCTGATGAAGGTATTTTAAAAATTCTTTCATAATTGTTTACTAGAGATAATAAGTATTTTATTTTGCAAATTAAAAAATTGAATGCATAGTCCCTATTGTAGCAACTGCCTTTTAAGATGAAGTTTGCTAAGGACGCTTTTCCGGTCTAGGACGGCCTGTAGGCATTCGAAAATTTCTTTTGAAAGTTCCTATGTACGCTCCGTTTAAGGGAGGGGTGCACGAAGTGGCCTTTGCCATGTAGCAGTATAAATTATTTTTCTTTCGATGCAATTTCGAAACTTGTCAGTAAAATATACTTGACAATGACACTCCTGTGCTCCCACCTATAATTCCCGCACGTTCCCTAAACCGAGACTTCTCAGTGCCTCAGAAAACACGCTGCGCCGTTGGTCCCGGCTGTCATTTGAACATCTTTGACAGCTGTTACGGGTAATGAAGAGCCACTAAATCTGACAACAGCCTTTCAAAAGGTTTCGTGTTACCCAGTTACTGGGTGTCGCTCCTTGTAAAATACTGCCCGACTATTCCTTCGACCTGGCTTAGTGGGCCTATCATGAGCCTTTCTGGTCACATAAAAACACATATAATTTTTTTTTGGGTGGTAGGTCATCAAATGCCTCCTCTCGCTCTGGGGGCGGGAGGGAGTAACAGACAGCCAGACTCTAACTGACTAAAACCCACCCATGTTCCTTCAAATGCCGTTTGCGTTCCAGGGCCGCGGTAACTCTTTCAAGCAATTCTGTAAAATATAAATCTCTAGACTGCCTCTCATATCGGCAGCCTTCAATAAATCAAGTTCAACAGAAATGCTGGTAAGATTGCTACTGCTTTGATAGTATTATTATTATTATTATTTTTTTTCTCAGGTAAGTACCTGGTATTTGCTAAAATCTCACGGGTGTGAACCAAGGTGAAGATCCTAGTTATTATTATTATTCGATGGCAAATTACTCTTATTATTATTATTTATTTCTTCTTCAACTAATTTACATTTGTGTCGAAAACTTAGTGGTTTAAACAATAAATATGTAGGCAACACAAAAATTAAAATCCATCCATGATTGCAGGTATTATCACTACCAATATTAGTTTTACTGGAGTACGAGATAAACAACAATCCATACTTCAGAACTTGGTATTAGGATTTACCTATGATGTTGCCATTTTTGAAGTGATAACTTCTTTTGGGAGAGTAAAGCGCTTCGTAACGTAACGCGTTACGGCGCCAGTCAGTCTGGCTTTCCTTTCTCTCACGCATACGGCAGCTGTAGGCAGGCTCTTCCTCTCTCACTCTAACCCACAGCGCTAGTCGTATTTCGGACAGACGCTGTTTTTATGTCACCAAAATGGTGGACACAGACAGCGTTTTTGGCGGGAAAAAGTTTTAAATTTTAATGAAATTTATGGCAAGAAGGCGTGTTTTTTGCCGTAATATTTTAGAAAATCAGCATTTTGAAGTACTTTTCAAACACTACACAACAATACCCTATTATTTATTTAGATTTAGATTTCGTTATATCGCCATATATATAACCCTTTTTGTTCCAGGAGTATGTCCCGTTGCACATAAACATAATAATATTTTAATATTGCGACTTCTCACTGTAACATAAACATACTGGCTTTTAAAACTGTCTCCTGGATCCAATTTATCTTTGTATCAAATTTAATTAAAATCGGTTCAGCTATTTAGGCGTGAAAGCGAACCAAACAATATCACTTTCGCAGTTTATGATTCTACCTATTAGTTAGGTCGGATTATTTTGAGAATTTGCTCGCAATTTTATTCTTACGAGAATAACGTCCGATAACCTAAAACCTGTCTTCTATACTTTATAAATCAGTTTGATAACCATGTCTCAAGGCCAACCGGAGTTTTTATTTAATAATATTAGTCGTTCAGCTTGCGCCTAGCCCGTTCCGTCATCACATCAGACTACAAGACGTACGGCGATGCGCCAACGGTAGATGATGGACATCCCACCCATACGTACAAAACATTTAAGAATACTTTCATTGTGCGTACAGCTAAGGAGTGGAATTCTCTCCCATAGTCTGTGTTTCCTGATAGCTACAACCTGGGGGTCTTTAAGTCAACAGTGAACAGGTTACTTCGAGGCAAGCGTGCTCCATCGTCGACCTTGTGATTGTGGTCAAACGTGAGCCAAAGAATCAATGTTTGAAAACTACTAATCTAGGTGCTTATGTACTTCAAAAACATTATGCAATATGGTGATAAGGAAGTTGATCTTTTTATTAAACCGCGAGATTAGTTTGCAGTCATCGTGACTTTATTAAAAAGTTAATAACATAACATCATAACATGTCTGTGCCCTGACTCATTTTGTTTATTCCGAATACAATGTTGGCATTGTATCGAAATGTTACACTAAATACACTATAAAAAAAAAATGTAACCGACTTCCAAATAAAAAACACTAGGTACAGAGTATAAAATAACTTTAATTTCGGCAGTCGGTATTAAAAAACAAAGAAACAACCAAAAACACCGACTTCCGAAATAAAAGTTATTTTATACTTTGTAGGTAGTGTTTTTTTTTTTATTTGGAAGTCGGATGTATGTTTTAATGCTCCGCCTTGGATAGGTAAGATTTTCTTTTGAGCATTCAAATATTATGATACAAGTCGGCAATGACAGAGGTCATTGCGGAGTCTCGGCTCCATGACGGCCTGCCGGTCGATTCTGTAAACATTTCGAAGTGAAAACTTAGGCGAAGTGAACGACAAGTGAGCTGTCAAACCATACCAACAAAATGGAAAGACAGCTCACTTGTCGTTCACTCCACCTAAGTGTACACGGTGAGATGTCGACAGAATCGACCGGCTGGACTTTGGCTCGGCCGAAGACGTGTAAAGTACTTTATTCAACAAAATTATTCGAAATAAAAAACAAAGTGAATATAGGCGGAGTTCTAATAAACTATTTTTGTTGAGTATGGTGTTATTATTTGGTAAAAAAATATGATTCTTTCGAAACCCTATCCGAGCGAACCCGACTCTCACTTGGGCGGTTTTTCAACCTCTTTTGTTCCTCTGCAGTCCCAGCCCGGACAAGTGACGGAAGCAGTGAAGGCCGCCATTGACGCCGGCTACCGCCACATTGACTGCGCACACGTCTATCTCAACGAGCCGGAGGTTGGTGCCGCACTGAGGGCTAAGTTCGACGAGGGAGTCATTAAGAGGTACCCTTAGTTTCTACTTCATCTTCCTTAATATATGTGTTACGGGCAACGTGATTAACTGGGCATTATTAATAAGAACCGGCCATTATTAATAATGCCCGACGGCCCGTATTATGAATAATTCCCTACTTGTAGCCGGGCAATGTGATAAATTGGACTATACCAGATATAGATCGAGCCAAGACGGATAGTCGTAATATAATTGCTATTATTATATCTGTCGAAAAAGAAAAACTTTACATACTTGGAACTAAACACGGTATTTAAAACCAACTGTACTCCAGAAATGAGTTTACTGTGTGTAAAGAAAAGTTCATTTCGATCGACGATGTTCCAAAAGTTGATATTACTCTTCTCGAATGTGCTCGAAGAGACTCTCATTTTGATGGACAAGGCTTCCAGCCTGTAGTGGTGACTGCAATCCAAAACGTTTTAAATGCAAGAAATCAAAAATTCTTTGCAATTCCAAATGTCACAAAAGCTCATCTTGCAAGAACAAATAATTCTAAACTCAATAACTTTCTTGCACAGTCCTTAATTATTAGATATTTCTGTTGATTTTTCCCAGTTTACTCATTTTTAAACTATTGTTAAAAAGTAATATTTTTATCAAAATAAAAGTAGTTAACTAAAGATGTTATTACATTTTTAACTTTTATTTTTTAACTACTATGTTCAATAGTTTATTTTTTGTTAACTTCTCATGAAAATTTTGTAAGTTTAATTTCATTTAATAAACAAAAACACTACAATTCACCTACTTTATTACTTTGCCCAAGATAGGGTGGGCATTATTCATAATGGCCGGGAAAAGTGATTAATCATGCTGTTTTAATCACATTGCCCAATTGAGTCGGGCATTATGAATACAGATCGGCCATTATTAATAGTGTCCGGACTTATCAAATTGCCCGTAACATATGCATACATAATATAATATACACGCTGAAGTTTTAATGGTTGTTTTCCCGCAGCAGAACGATTGGCCATTAGTACTATCGAAATATAAAGTTAAACTTGAAAAATAAAACTTTTTGTTTTCATGTAATTTAAAAAATATTCATAAATTCGAAAGTGTGAGAAGCAGTTGTTACTCACTAGACGTGACGTAGGTAGGCAGATCGGCGGCGCACCGACAATGTGAAAAGCGATTCATAAATGTTCAAAACAAAATAAACTGTCGCGCGTAGTAATACGGCATTAACTTGCCTGCAAGCACGCGGCGAGTGAAGCCCCGCGCATTGCGCGCGGCATCCTTTTATGTTTAACCTATCAGCTCGTAGATACGCGAAGGGCAACGACCGCGGCAGCAAAATAATTTTTCAATGCGAACCAGTTGTTCCTGAGATTACGCGCAACCAAACAAACTTCTCTTCACCTTTATAATATTAGTTACTGTTTATATAGTGTGTTTCAGAAGTGCGTGGTCATATTTAAGGGTGATTTTCTGTATCTGATATGCAGGAAACAATAGCAAAAATAAAAAATATTTAATTTTTCAAAAAAACCTGACTGCAAAAAAATTAAACTAAAAAGTTCCATGCAAATCACTTTTCAAACAGTATCTTGAATCTGGTGGCATTTATTAAGTTCAATCACAAATTTGATGTCACCAATCTGTATCAATCTGCTTGAAAATTGCTTTTTTTTTTTACTTTATTGCCGGCGCTTGGGGTCGAAATTTGGTATAAAAGTCGATGTTTTTTTATATGATAGGTACACAGATCGTAATCCTGTATTATGAATTTCCTCTAAATATATATCATCTAGCAGTAGTTCATCATCATATTAACGTCCCAACAGCCTTGATCTTCATTGGAAGTATAGAATTGTAATATAGCCTATAGAATAATTAAAGATTTAAAAAAAAACAGCGAGTTTACCAATATTAAGTTTTTTTTTTTTAAATATAAGTAGGCTATGGAATCTTTATTTACATATACTTATGCCAATAAAAGTTTATAAAATAACTTTTTCATCGCAAATCTGTGTAATTATTCCTCCTACTGAGTGTGATTCACAGCATTGATTTAAAGTAGGTAAAGCCAACAAATCGCTTTGTTTGCCTGTACCGACTTGAATACGTAGCGGAGTGTCGTGTAAGATGTTTGCAATTAAAATTATCACCGATGTTTTAAAGACCTATTGTGTTTGATTCATGTTCATAAAGGTTATAAAAAACCCATTGTCGCACTCTCCTAGATTGCTTTGCTAAAACTGAAGTGTTTTTTTTTAAGGTTCCTTCTTATATTCAAGTTCGTTGGGACTTGCAGTTTAAAATACAAATTAACTTTACAGCATGTTATACCAAATTTTCAAAATCGGTTCTAAACAACTTTTATTTTTGAATTTATTATTTTTTGTAGATAATGTCGCCATATTTATAAACCTTTTTGTGATGAAATTTAAGAAAAGTCGTGTTATTTTTTTATATTAATTCCACTTCGGACCTAGAATCATGAAAGTTCGCAAGAAGCAAGTTCTCCTAATGGTTCGGAACCCAACATATGCGAGTCCGAATCGCACTTGACCGGTTTTTCACTAAGCTCTGCACTCTCTAGCAGATATTATAAATATTACCACGTACTTCTGGAGCACCCTATATAAACAAACATTTCATGATAGAACTAAATATTTTTTTTATTCGGACCCACAGTTGGGCAAAGGGCTATCCCATTTTTTTTTTACTTTGCCTCACACTAGGAATTTCTCCTGTATCGTGGGTAACTCACGTACACAAACAGCCAGAACCGGAACAACTATATGTAGGCCATACAAATACTTGATCCGTGCAGGAATTTGACCCACGACACGCAGCACAGCAGCCAATCGTCATCTTTCCAGATATTCTTTTCCCGAAAAATGCATAAAATTAAATCGGTCTGACCGGTTTCAGGGAAGACATCTTCATCACATCCAAGCTGTGGTGCACCTTCCATCGGCCGGACCTCGTCGAGGGTGCCATCAAGGTCACTCTCCAGAACCTTGGGTTGGAGTACCTGGACCTGTACCTCATTCATTGGCCCCAGGCTTTCAAGGTAAGTCTTTGGGAAATTAATGTCTCCAAGTAATGTATCAAATGACTCCTCCTGCTCTGGGCACGTTGGGAGGGAGTGTCAGACTCTTACTGACTAAGCCCGGCCACACACCTACCGTTTCTTTTCTACTTAGAACACATCAGAACAGAATTGAAACCGGGGTATCGTCACACCGGTCACCGGGCTTTCTTGATTTGCGCTCAGTCGTAATCTAGCGCTTGCCGAGGTATACTAATACGTAGTACCTTTGCGTTGTGATAAATCGATCGCTTTCGATTTCGCCATTTTTCGTAACTCCGCAACAACTTCAAAACAATTAAATCACAAGATGTACCTACTCAGGCACTGCTGCAGGCGTACTGACTACTGAGGCAGAATTTGAGGCCGACGATATACGGAGCTAGTACGTAAACCATGCCTCTTTCTTACCGGCCAGAACGTTCTAATCGGCGACGACGGCCGGTTGCTTTCTTACCGGTGTGCGTCGGTAGGTGCGTGACAGTGTGACGAGTGGTACATTTTGTTGCCTTCCGGTTTCATTCAATTCTGATCTGTTCTAGGTAGAAAAGAAAAGAAACGGTAGGTGTGTGGACGGGCTAAACCCACCCGTGTTCCTCCAAATACCCTTTGCGTTCCAGCGTCGCGGTAACTCTTTCCAATAATACCACAACCCTGGCAGATTGAAATAAGCCTACGGTACATTCAACATCACAATAAACTAAGGGTTTGGTACTTTGGTAATTGAGTGCGTTCCTTCAAATGGGATGTTCTTTTTGTTACTTTTTTACTCCGGACGCTTTTATCGTGCACGTCTTTTACATCGGCATCGTTCTCACATAATATATGTACCTATAATTTCGACAAGAACAATGTAATCACCACAATATTGTAACAATTTGTTGGTTTACAAGAGTGTCCGTGGAGTTTTTTGCACGTTGCAAGAAACTCCACGGATACTCTTGTAAACCATAGTGATCCACGCTTTCGAACATGCAAATAGCTTTTTCATCTCTTTGTCTGACCGACCTTGACAATTCAAAAATGCGTGTAAATGGTATAATTGAAATAAATACTTTGAGTTTTGAATATGCAACGATTTTGATTCCGGTAACTTGGGGGCCAAATTGGGATGTTTTCGAGCAATTGAACTCTTGTTTGTACAAGTGGAGTTTCAAGAAATTTGCATAGCTTGAAGTGTACTACGCTTAATTTCCAAAGTAATGCATATTTTGTTTTCTTAATTAATATATAAATTATTTATGTAATAAGTAATTCATGAGCGTTTGCAAAAGTATACTTTACAATTATTTCTCACAATTATTTTTTTGATCGTGAGGAAAATAACTAAAAACACTTAAAAAAACAAAGGTTTTAGGAAAATGATTACTTAAAAAAAAACAACGGGTTGCACTCAGTGCCGGCAGAAGTGAAAACTTGAACATTAAAGTTGTGCATTTTTGATATTTTGGAATGGTAAGGGAATAATTTCGCACGAATTGCTTTAATTATCAGTACAAAAGTACAATCATTTATGTGATAAAATACAATATTCATTTATTGCGCTATCGTACAAAAACATGACAATTTATATTACATTAAAAATTTACCCCAAGCTGATCAAAAAGGTATCGGGGTCAAAACCGATGCACATTAGTTCTAGAACATCCCATTTGAAAAAAGAACGTATGTACTCAATTACCAGTCATCAAACGTGACATTGGCTAAATGCACAAAACGTGCGAAGCCAAAGAAAAAAAAAAATACCAGTCACCCTGCGAAGAGGATATACTGTACGCAATCCACACGAACAAGATGGATTGACAGTTCACTTCATGTTCACTCCACCTAAGTTAATTTTATTTTATAAGTGTTAATTATTATTTACGTTTACTACTTTAAAAACTAACTAATTTCTTTTAATTTTTTGCATTTTTGTGTAACTACGCGATACGCATTTTAACTACAACTTTTGTCATAATGATTATTTTGTCTATTCTGTCTCCTGGACTGAAAGAGACTAGATCCCATGACACAGGGAATCCCTGTGTGGGGTCTAGGGTCTAAATTTAGTTTGTAATCTGTATTTTTGGCATAATATTTTTTTTTATTATTATTTATTATTAAGTTTACTCAGTGAGATGTTGTCAGAATAGACCGGCTGAATTTTTCAAGTATGTATGCGTGGATGGCTGGTAGAAGCTACTTTTTAAGGTTCCAACGAAACCCTATTACCAAGCCTCGCTGTCCGTCTGTCTGTCAGCGGGCTGTATCTCAAGAACCGTAATAGGTAGACCGTTGAAATTTTCACAGATTGTGAATTTCTATTGTCACTATAAACCTTCCTTCGTGTGAGAGTCCGACTCGCACTTGGCTGGTTTATTTCACACTAGTGGCCCGCCACGGGCTCGCCGGATGTATTTATTTCAATATTTTTTTCATATAAACCTCGCCCTGATAATTAAAAACACAACAAATAAATAATATTTAAATCGTTCAAGTCTTTATCAAGTTATGCGCGTACATACAAAAATTTCGGCGATTCATTTTTATTTATTCTGTGCGTTACAGGAGGGTGATGAGCTGTTCCCGAGAGACCCCGACGATGGCCAGCTGATTCCGTCTCCAGTAAACTTCCTGGACACCTACAAAGCCATGGAGACACTTGTCGAAAAAGGCTTAACGAAGAGCATCGGGCTCTCGAACTTCAACAAGAGCCAGATCGAAAAGGTTTTGGGAATCGCCAGGATTAAGCCGGCGATGTTGCAGGTACGTTTTGTTTTATTTTCACAGCACCAATTGGAATCAGGATTGCACCACTATTCCGCCTAGGCCGTTCCGCGATCGGACTGCAAGATGTACGGCGATGCGCCACCGGTACATGGTCCCAATCATATGCACCCAAACGTTTCGGGAATACTTTCACTGTGCGTACAGCTAAGGAGTTGAATTCCCTGCTGGAGACTGTGTTTCCTGATAGCTACAACCTGAGGGTCTTTAAGTCAATTTCAAAGTCAAAACGTTTATTTCAAGGAGGCCATTAAACGGCGCTTTTGAACGTCATCATTTAGAGTTCAGTAAAATAATAATATTACATTAATAAAGTGACTCTACTGAGTCTTAAGTTAAGAGTGAATAGGTTACTTCTAGGCAAGCGTGCTACATCTTCGACCATATCATCGCTTACCATCAGGTGAGATTGTGGTCAAACGCGTGCCTATCAATAGTAAAAAGAACTTGTAGATAAGCATATCTTTAAAAAAACAGAAAACGATCGTAGTCTAGTCCACAAATAAACTATTATCAATAATATCTAAGGTTCCCATCTAATTCATACTGTTATCTTGTGATTTTTCAGTCGCGCCCTGTTATATGTCTGATTTGAAACACAGCGTGTGTAGTTCTGATGAAAATGCAGTAAATAAAATTTAGAGATAATGCTTCATGATCAAAACTAACAAAATAAGGCAAAATTGTTTATTTGTAAAATGTAATCTATGGAAGTTTAATTATTTCGGTCGTAAAAAAATCACTAGGTACGTATAAAAGTTTGCATACAGTATGTTTGTATATTAAAGTAGGTAGTATACCCACGACACTTATGACAAATAAAAATTTTTTTGCCTGTTTGTTTGTTCCGGCTAATCTTTGAAACGGCTGTAACGATTTTGATGGGACTTTCACAAGGAGATAGCAGATGTTATAAGGAGTAACTTAGGCTATAAGATAAACGAATACCAACTGATTTCCGTGCAAAAAAAATTAAACCCAAAAAAATTGGTGGAACCGCGGGCAAATGCTAGTATTAGATCTATGACTTTAGATAAGATATAGATGACTTATGTAAACTAATATATGTAAACTATATCTAACTAGCTTATTCCCGTGACTTCGTTCGCGCAAATCCCGGTTTTTCCCGTTCCCGTAGGAATTTCAGGAAATCCTCTCTTAGTGCTCCTCTACACTCCCCAAGGAAGCTACATGCCAAATTTCAGCTTTCTACGACCAGTAGTGTCAGCTGTGCGTTGTCTATCAGTCACTCAGTAACGGAACAGTTATAATTGATAGAAATTCCAAATGGAAAAGGCTACCCATTATATAAAATAGCATGCCATCATAGAAAAGGTTATTCGTCATAGTAGCCGAATGACGTCTACTGCTAGACATAAGCTTCCCCCATGAAGAGATTAGGGTTGTTTGCGTTCGTTCTCGTATTCGCCTCTTACGACACCCACGGGAAGTGACGGGATGGTGCTGTTCTTTTACGTCCGACAACATACAGAAGAGATGATTATTGTGATAATAATGTTTAACATAATTATTCTCTCTGTTTCGGGAGGAAGAAGAAACAAAGGAATACGGTTTCTTGTAAAAAAAACCCTGAAAATTCTTTTCCCGCGAGCCAAGCAGCAGGCAGAACTAGTATTAAATATATTAGTTGAAATATGTTATCTACCAAGATGATGAGGCGATTTCGCTTCTGATAAACTGTCACATGCAGGTCAAAACAGTGCTTATATAAGTGAACGATAAACTACAAACAAGGTTTCTTTGATACGGAGTAAAAGACTCGGTTTGTAAGTACTTGAGATAGGTAACAACGACTTGGTCGAGGATGCTCGAGGAGGCTCACCAGTGGCCTCCACTTTGCATTACGCGATAAGACGCACAATGGAATCTTTGGCACGGCTGGCGTGGCATCCAGTATTGTTACGCGCCAGAATTAATGCCGGGTACATAACGACATTAGTTACTACTAGCGCCATCTAGTATCGAGTAGCAGAACTAGTAGATTCAAGTACCTTCTAGACTTTTCTATGCTAGAACATTCTAGGGTTCTCGTCATCTGGTCAGTCGGTACCGGTATTTAGGCGAACTTTCCAGATGTTTCAACAGTAGAAGGTTCTGGATTCTGGTTCTGAAGTGCGATTAAAGTGATCAGTAGTGCTATAATTAGTGTTTAAAATTGTAATTAGTGTTGTTAAGTTAAAGTGTAAAATTGTTGGTTATTTAATCGGCTGTTTTTATTGTCACGAACCCCAAGCTCGTAACAGTACCTATATATTTAAGTATGCGACCCTGTCACAGTTTTTTACCTACATGTATGTAGTATGTAGGTGCCAGATAAACTTCCAATAAAGTACATTGACCTTTCCCTAATATCCCTTTGTAGGTACACGAACAGTTTTTCATTACTAGAGAATTTAAAGGATCACGATAGAAGTCGATTCAGGACAGCTTTATGTCTTAATTTCTGTTTTTGATATTAAAACAGTCAATAAATGTATGTGGGTCAATGACCGTTATTGCACATTTATCTGCCGGTCGATTCTGTAAACATGCTGAAGTGAAGGCTTAGGTGAAGTGATCACGAGGTGAGCTGTCAATCCATATAATCAAGATGTCACATGATCACGAAGTGAGCTGCCATCTCACCTTGATTATATGGATGTCTATTATATCCAGCTTCAACATGTTTACAGAATCGACCAACTGAATTGACCGGCTAGGCGTGGTTGAGTAACAAACATATCCATCCAAACTTTCGCAATTATATTAGCAGTAAGATTTGCAAAATAAATATAATTTAAGACTTGCTATTTTCCGCCCAGATCGAGGTCCATCCGTACTTGAACCAGCAGCCTCTGATCGATTTCTGCAAGCAGCACGACATCGCCATCACCGCCTACTCTCCCCTAGGCTCTCCTGACAGACCCTGGGCCAAGCCTGATGACCCTCAGCTGCTGGAGGATCCTCGGATCAAGGCTGTGGCTGAGAAGTACGGGAAGAGCACGGCTCAGGTGTTGATCAGGTTAGTTTACAAAAGCTACCCATACCTTTAAGTACAAAAGTGGATCTACTGCCCTAGGCATGTAGCTGCATCTACATATATCCCCAAAAACAGAGCTGGGTAAACTAAATGCTTTGTTTTAAATAAATACAAATTACAAAATATTATCTCGCATGTATTTAAAATACTTTTAAGTCGTGTATTTAAATATAAAATACAAAATACAGTCTTTTAACTATTTTTATTTAAAATGCAAAATGCTAATTACAAAATACTGTCAGTTGTTAGGTTAGGCAAGACTTTTTCATTACGAAAGCTATCGAGCGCTGTTTTCGGCAGAACGCGCCCATTAATAAGATTGCTAAATGTATTTCATGTTCAAATGTATTTTGAAGTCTTAAGTATTTTAAAAACGAACTACAAAATACATACCTCAGCATCATGTATTTCAAATACCAACTACAAATTACATTTTAAAGAAGTAATTGAAATACAAATACCAAATACGTACGATATTTGTATTTCAATTACATATTTTAATTAAAAGTAATTCAAATACTGCCCAGCCCTGCCCACAAACATATTACAAAAACTGATCTGACGTCACAAATCACATAAATCGTACATCGCGCTATCAAAGGTCTCCGCGCGATTAGAACTTAGTTACCCACCAGGCATAACACCCGTCTGATCGGAGGATACTTTGTTTTACAATTGATAGGCCCGCGTCGACCACTATCTCACCTGCTGGTAAGCGATGATGTGGTCGAAGATGGAGCACGCACGCTTGCCCAGAAGTAACCTATTCATTCTTGACTAACGGCCGGTTTCAATAATGTATGTACCTTTAATCAACTGTCAAATTAGCTACCAACAGTAGCTGAAACGTCGTGTGTGAAAGGCAAATATGACGTTTCAGCTACTGTTGGTTACTGATTTGACAGTTGGTTAAAGGTAGATACGTTATTGAGGCCGGCCATTAAAGACTCCCAGCTTTCAGGAAACACAGATTCTGACAGGGAATCCTTCATTTTCAATAGAGTTTATGGGTCTTTACACCCAGATCCATTTTTTTAAATGATTATTTAGGGGTTTTTGCCCAATAAGTTATGTCAACCTCTTCATTCCTTATAACAATGTAAATTAACTAAGTAATATAATCCACAGGAAAAAAAAAACATAATTATAGTAGGTAGTAGGTACTAAAAACAGCTGCTTCTCATCGTTGAACGATTATTGCTAAACTTCATAATTGTTCAGCTGCCTCCGATTTAGGGTTTTCTAAAATGCTTTGAATCAGACCTACATCCAGACTGTTTAACTTATTCGTTTAGTAGCGAGTCACGTACATCTTTATTCCGGACACATTCCGTCAGCAAATACTAAAATTTACTATTAATTTGCCTGTACTGTGAAAAACTAGACATCTGAGACATTAACCTACATGGTTCTCAAACAATTTAACCATTACATGTTTACGATTGTATGGATTTTAAAAGAAACTTTGATCTCTGAGTTTATTTCGGTGTTTCATCTCGGAGCAGACAGCTAGGAAACACCGATCTCATCTAGTTTAAATTGACGAAAATCTCGGGGCAGACAGCTAGGAAACACCGGCCTCATCTAGTTTAAATTGACGAAAATCTCGGGGCAGACAGCTAGGAAACACCGGCCTCATCTAGTTTAAATTGACGAAAATCTCGGGGCAGACAGCTAGGAAACACCGGCCTCATCTAGTTTAAATTGACGAAAATCTCGGGGCAGACAGCTAGGAAACACCGGCCTCATCTAGTTTAAATTGACGAAAATCTCGGGGCAGACAGCTAGGAAACACCGGCCTCATCTAGTTTAAATTGACGAAAATCTCGGGGCAGACAGCTAGGAAACACCGGTCTCATCTAGTTTAAATTGACGAAAATTTACGATTTATGTTTTTTTCGTTCCTTCTCCCTCAGATACGCGATCGACCGCGGCATCGTAGTCATCCCGAAGTCCGTCACGCAGTCGCGTATTGTCGACAACTTCAATGTGTTCGACTTCCAGCTGACCCTGGATGATATCAAGTCCATCGCTGCCTTGGAGTGCAACGGACGAGTCTGCATGATGGGAGAGTGAGTATTATTTACCAGCTATGCTTTTCTCCTTGGCTTATCTCGCAGCAACGGTACATTGTTCCGGGATCAGTAATATAGTGTAGATTCTCTAGATTCATTATTCTAAATATACCTTCTTCATATATACTTCTTTTCGAGTTGATGGTTAACTCGTTAAATTGGCCCAGTGGGTGGCTACGTTAATTGCAGCATCATCAAAACCCCCAAAAATACTAAACGAAAGTACTAAAGAAATTTCAAAATGAAAGCATAATGCTTTCATTTTGAAATTTCAATCTTATTCGTTGCGTATTTTACGTTGTTGAGTAGACAAATTTTAAAACATATGAAACAATAGATCAGCCGGTCTATTCTGTCAACATCTCACCATGTACTTAGGCGGAGAGAGTATGAAGTGAACTGTCATTTAACCTTGTTTGTATGGATTGACAGCTCACTTCATGTACACTTATGTATTGGATCATACAGCCGGTCGATTCTGTAAACATGTTGAAGTGAAGGCTTGGGTGAAGTGATCACGAGGTGAGCTGTCAATCCATATAATCAAGATGGAATGACAGCTCACTTCGTGATCACGGGACATCTTGATTATATGGATTGATCACTTCACCCAAGCCTTCACTTCGACATGTTTACCTACGAAATCGACCGGCAGTTCCCTTTAAAATGGTTGCTGAATGGTACTGATGCACGCGTCATGTTCGTGAACGGGCGCCATCACTGATGACAGGTCATCTCTTAGCTGTCACTAGCTTATTTCAATATTTTTGATACTTTTTTTTTTTTTTCTTTCTTCACATTGTTCTCACATATAGAAGCAATAACCTTAATGTAACCAGGATGTTTGTAAAACATAAAATTATTTAAAAGAGTGTCCGGGAATTTCTTGCACGTTCTTCTCCATAGAGATCTACGCTTTGGAACGTGCAAATAGCTTCATGTGACTTTTTGTAAACGCACCCACGATACAGGAGAAATTCCTAGTGTGGGGCAACGCTTTTTTTTAAAAAAAAAGAAAGATTATGTTTTTGACTGACTAATTTTGACAATTCAAAAGTCAGGTGCTTTTTAAATGGTTTATTAATGCTTTAACTTTGACTTCACCTAACCTTATACGATGAGATGTTGACAGAATCGCACTGCTGCTAGAATTCCGATTACGAAAGTGTTTGCCTATTAATGAGTTACGCAAATGGGTGCTGGTAATAATCTTCGGCTTGGGTTAAATTCTAGCGAGTTACCCTCGAATTTTTCAGTAGCAGCTTGCTGTCGAGATATGTGTGATGGCAGTAGGGTCGCCCCCGTAGCGTAGGACTAAACGTATACCACGTATACTGGCGAAAACGGAGTGTAGGTACTATCCTGTAATAATAATACCCCGCTGTCTCCTCAGGTCTCGGGCGTGATGTATTATTGTCCTGCTATTTTACCTCCTATCATTATTTATTTATTTCCAGCCTGTTACATCCCACTGCTGGGCAAAAGCCTCCCTTTCTTCCTTTCATTCCTCCTGGTTTTGGGCAAGTGTGGAGCAATTCTGCCGATAGGAGTCAAACTCGTCCCACCATCTTGGCCTGGGTCTCCTAGCATTCTACTTGATATTATAATCTCGCTTCTGCCCTGGTTCGTTTGTGTGAAAAGTGTTTTGTTTTATCCAAAGGGAATGTACTGCCAGGTTAAATGTGTCGTAAGTGCTAATCCAGGTTATGGTCTATCCGTGTGCCGATTCGTCAAAATCGATGCAGCAGTTTAGACGTGAAAACGTGACAGACAGACAGACATAGTTCTCATTAGTAATATTTGGTCTTGATTGAATTGTCCTGTTGGTCTCGTGTTATGCGTGACTGCCAAGCGTAGAGCCCTGGTTTGAATTGCCAGGTCGGGCAAAAAAAAATTTTCGGGGGGCTTTTTCTATTAGGAACTTCTTAGTAGCAACCCGGAGTTTGGAAGTAAGTGGCGTGATGCGCCGTGCCTCAGATGACACGTCATCATCATCATCAGCCGAAAGACGTCCACTGCTGGACATAGGCCTCCCCTAAAAGGTGGGGAGGGAGTGTTTGCCATAATCGCCACGCTTGGCAGGCGGATAGCGATCGGGAAATTCTATTTAAATTTTCAGTCAATTACACCTCAACGGCTGAATAGACTAAGAAGAAATTTGACACACGGGTAGACCTCCTGTATTAAAACAAAGGATACTTTTGTCCCGGTAGTAAAATCGTCTGGCATAATTACCGACTTTCACGCGATCGAAAAAGCTAATATCTACGTGTAACTAACCTCTTTTTATTTTCTGTTTCAGCACCCACCACCCAGACTATCCGTTTCACGATGAATATTGAAGAAACACATTCCTTGTTTAATTAATTAAGTATAAAACTATTATTTTATGAGCACTGTGTGATAAAACGAAATAAAAGTAAAAAAACTGCTTTACAAAAATCACTGCAAGCCGGTTTACCTTAGCTAATAAGAAAAATCAATAAAAGATTGGTCTTGCAAATCTCGTCAAATATCGTGCATAATGCATATACCGATAGGTACATATTTACTTTTCTTTATTATTTCATGGCCATGTTATTTATTGTTCTTCAATTTATTTCTCACGATAATTTTAACTAAATGTTCAATTAGCAATTTCATGTTGTTAATTTTTCTAAATTGCTGCACTGTGTGCGCTTAATGTTACCTATAATTTGGCGAAAATTTAAATAAATACTATTTAAATTATGTTCTTCGTTTTATTTTCCGACATATCTAAACATTTTTCCCATAGTCTTCAACCACATTATTTTTTCTCAAAAAAAAACTAAATAATTTGTCCTGGCAACACCGAAAGTTGTTAGGGTGATTTTAGTTCGCGTCTGGTCACCCTAAGCTGTCAGAAACCGGCTATACTCGACTGACGAAATTAACCAAAACAAGTTATTTATACTCAAAATGTGTGACGAACTGTGTCGATTGTGTTTATCGAAAGAGAACTTGATGCCATTATTCACAAATATAGTAGAAAAGGATAATTTTAGCCAAGTTTTGTATTTAACAACTGGATTAAAAGTAAGTTTTAAAGTTCATTGACTTTTTATTGTTTGTAGCATGCTGTGCAAATGAATAACAATTTGGTATACCTTGCATGTTATTTTTTGTTACAATTTATTGAAACCTTTTACCTAGGTATATCTTGATTAGGGTTTTAGTCATGTCTGTTATTACGAAATAAACTAGGTACCTAGGTTCGTGCTCAATTTACCTGAAAACCTTTATATAAGTAGGTAGATAATGTCTTTGGTTCAAGGATCGTATTCATTTGCGAATCGCAGTTCTATTGTTATTAAATAGTTTGTTGTAGTACCTAAGTAGGTACCTGTCAAAGGTTATTATAAAGAGTAGGTATAATAACTAATAAAGGAGTTATTGTTCAGATTATTCAGAACCTTATTTAAGTCACCGGAAAATTGCAGACTGTGTAAGATTGTAATAAATCTATATAGAAAGAAAGAAAGAAAGAAAACTAGTTTATTTGGCACACACACAGACACACATTGTAGATGCAAATAAAAGACAGCTTAATTTTAAAACAAAAACATTGTATGCCCCGCGGCTGCGCCAAATATGTAGGTCCAGTTCAGCAAAATGCCAGACAACTAGGAGTTGCCTGACGCTGGTTTTCAACTGAACCTTCGTTGAAGTGTATGGATGTAAATCAGTTTTGTAGGTGTGAAATGCAAAAGTAGATAAATATAATTATAAATGTTAATGTGTAGTAAACGATATATATAAGTTAGTGTAAATAACAAACAAAATAAAATAAAAGAAAGCAGTTTGAACAGTTTATATAATATTATAATTAGGTACTCGATATATAATGAAAAAATCGTTTTGTATACAATAAATCCCATCCAAATTAAATAGTTTCCAATATATCCGTGTCTTGTTAAGAAAAAATAGTTTACAATTTCACGCGATATTTTACAATCTTACGGCGTTTGCAATTTTCCGGTGACATTTATATTTTATTTTCTACACTCCTACTACAGTGTAGACTTCATAACATAAACGTTGACTTGCAGAGAAAGCCTTGTAACATTAAGTTTACTACTGACTCGGTATTATATATTCTTGGGTACAAGTTAAATAAATTTAATACATTTTAAGATCGATGTATTTTACCGAAAAAATCTGATTACTTAGTCCGTCAGATCAGATCAGAGACGCAGTAAATAGGTATACCTATTCATATAGGTACATTTTTTATATTAGTAGTCAATTGCCCAATAGATTCCCACCGTAGGGCTCGGTTTTTAACTTCTATAAATATAAATAATACCTTTTGTTTGTCTAGATTAAGCACGATGATGGGTTTCCTCAAAACATTTGTGGGAAATGCAAAGAAGGCGTCAATTCAGCGTTACGTCTCCGAAATAGGAGCCAAGAAAGTGAACAGAAATTAACAGAACTTGTCTACCAAAGAAATATCGAAAACACCAACGTTTTTAACGAGAATATAGTCAAAACTGATGAATTAATGCAACAAATAGTCGAAAACCCTGATACAAACAATGAAATCTATGAGGATTCACAAAATTACGACGGATTTCCCGAGTTGAAAGTAGAAATCGAGTTTGACAGGTTAGACCAAGATGGCAGCGAAACAAAATGGTCGCCAGACGGATCTGTCAAAAAATTATCGAAAAAGGAAAAACGGCAGCAGTATTTGGATATGGTGGATGGCAAATTCGATCCTGAAGGGCCATTGAGATGTAAAATGTGTAAAAAGTCCGTCAGTAACTGGAAATGTTTTATCAGCCACGCGAAATTGCATTTGGGATTCAATTTCGTGTGTGAAGTAAGTATCCCAGATTGTTAAACCTCCTTGAAAATGAGCTCGTAATGAGTTATTCCGCTGCCTTTATTGAGCATTGGTGGCATAAAGGTACAATCGCATGATATACGCGCACGAACCCGGGCGGGCACTATTTTGTGTTTTTTTTTATCACCACGGTAATCAAAACGGTGAAGGAAACCCTTAGGAAACCGATATGATGGGCGACGAGGGGCAGGTGTAAGCTGTAAGCGCATCGCCTTGGCTTTCAATAAAATAAACAAAACATTCAAAGATATAAAAACATCTCATATAAGAGAACTTAGTTTATCCGATGCGAAATGCAAACGTTTTCGAGCTCGCTTCGCTCGCTCTCGCATCCTTCCACCCTCGGTTTGTAAATTTCTGCACAAATCTTCAAAGTTAGTTCTAAATCCGTATGAAAAAGCAACAGAAAACTCATCCTATTTAGGGCCAGGTGCTGAAGACAGACCCCACTGAAAACGGTCCTGCCGGCACCCATGAACAAGACCTATCCACCAATCGACGCTGTACCCGCTTGGTGGCCATCTCTCAGGCAAAGCCTGGGTCTCTGCACAGGAAATGGATTAAGATGCCAGAGCCGCTAAACTTAAAATGCGTGGGATAGAATAGTGTTAATACGCACTTTTAACGTACTTACCTGCTAGCTTGGGCCGACGGCCAATTTACAAAACTTTATAGACCAATTTAAGCTAACGAGTTATTTAAATCATTTCAGTTTTGCGGCAAAAGTTTCATTTCTACAACACAGCTGAAACGTCACTGTAGATCCTATCACGGCATGACGAGGGAGCTGCCTTGCCAACACTGCAGCTATCTCGCTCTTGATAACGCCCAGCTCAAGGTGAGGGAAAGAGACACTTAATCTGCTCAGCATTTCACCACTCGTATGTCGGGGTCGGCTTCCAGGGTAACTGGATGCAGCTGAGCACCAGTATTTTACATGGAGCGTCTACCTAACCTAGATAGGAACGCAATAGCCCTCATTACTTGGTACTTAGATAAGTACTAATTAATTAGGGCGTCTGAATTCGCCGCTAGAGGCGCTAGTGTAACGTGAGGTCTTCGAAATGTCTTTCCTTGTTGGTTGGCTATTGACGTGTGTTTATATACTTACTAGTGGTCCTGGCGGACTTCGTACCGCCTGAAAATCAATTTTTGCCGTGGTTTGGTTTTGTTTGTCATACATGTATCAGAAATGGAATTGTATTCGAAAATTATTTTTCTACCTATATATTCTTTCTTTAATTTTTTTAAATATTTTAATAGTTATTCTGCTATTCAGAGCAAAGACAAATCTGATTCTCCCTTCCGCTCCGCCTTTGCGAAAGGAATCATTGATTTCCCATCCAAAAAAATAAAAAAGGGCGGGACACTACGGGTACCTACCTATTACCCTTTTTTTAATTATGGGAAATCATCAAATGACTCGTGCCGCGGAACGGAAGGAATACCCATAGCTTTTTAATTATTCTCCTTTGATCTCTTACTACAGCTGTCTCAATATCTTTCAGCTCCACGAGCGCCGAGTGCACACATTCGAGCGACCTTTCGGCTGTGCCGAATGCGGGGCTTCGTACCATAGCCGACGATGCCTGGTGCAGCATATTGAGAGTCATCGCACTGTCGCTACTGTGCAGGTTACTGGCTCCTTCAATAATTTACTAATAAAGGTTTTAAAATTCAAAGTTCTAAAGTCATTTATTCAAATTAGGCTGAGTGCCAGCACTTTTTTAACGTCAAAGTTCTACATAAAGACAGTCCCCCAAAACGCCCGCCCGTCACCACTTCCTAGTGTTGTAGCTGGGAAGAAGAAGTGGCGCAACAAACTCCCCAGCAACTAACATTCTTCGGGTATAGACTATAGAGGTATAACAGCGTGTAAAGTCCCGCAAACCTCCATTGAAAAGGAAGTATCCTCCGACCAGACAGGTATTGTGTCTGGTGGGTAACTGCCCGATGGTCGGCTGTGCTGAGTGCAAAGCTTCATACCAGTCGAAGAAGCCTGGTGTAGGATATTGAGAGCCATCGCACGGTCATGTCTGTGCAGATGACTAGCTCGCGCTACTCGTAAGTATTTGTAATTATAGAAATGGTGCAGATGTCGACAATTCTCCCTCACTGACTCACCGACTATCTCCCTCTTTATATAAGACACCAGCTTCTGCACGCGGCTTCGCCCCGTGAAAAGTTTTTTAAGGAGTTTAATTTTTTATTTGGAGGTAACCCTTATCCTTTATCTGAAAACAAGAAGTCCCGCCAAAATCAGTCCAGCCGTTTCGGAGATAAGCCGGAAAAGAACTGTCACCCTGTATTATTCTATTGACGTATGAATAAGCAAGCTTTTTGTTTCAGTGTGAACACTGCCCTCAAACGTTCAAATCGGCGCGTCAGCTGTCACGCCACCGTTATCGAGCACACAAGAGAACGATACCTCACGCAGTCAAGATGTGTACTGATGCCGATTGAAGATCCCCTGACCTGGACCGCCACGCAGACGCACGGCCAAGCTATGCTAGGCTTCCTGCCAGGGTTGCGGCATTGTTCAAAAGGGTTACCCTTACCGCGGTCCTGGAACGCAAAGGGCATTTGAAGGACCACGGGTGGGTTTTAGTCAGTAAGGGTCTGACACTTCTTCCCGCTCCGCCCAAAGCTGGAGAAGCCATTTGATGATATCCATCCAGAAAAAAATGGCGAACATAAAAGTACGGGGCATTATTATTCGTTTTTTTACATGAAATTTCGAGGAGCTCGGACCTAAATAGTAACAGCCACAACCGCAGAGACCGGTCCATGGATGGGTGACCATTTATTGCATACTGAGAGTCCTCCGTGACTCGGAAAGCAAGTGAAGCCACTGGTCCCGGCTGTTATTTCTAGATCTTTGGCAGTAGTAGCCGATAGTCAGAAGCCAGAAAATATGACACCAGTCTTGCCATGGAGTATCGTGTTACCCAGCTAGTAAGCAGTCCCTTCTTGTAAAATACTGGTATTCAGCTGCATCCTATTTGATTGGAAGTCGACCCCGATATATTGGTAAAATGCAGATTGATTGACTCACGCAATCAAAGCTCGGTGTACCAGAGACTAAAAGCCGCAAGTTTTCTTGGATGCGTGAGTCCATCTGACAGCAACACCACCTCGAAGATCCGTCCTTTAGCCAGAGAATTTCAAGCCTGCTGACTATTTCACCGGGATATCGAAGAGCCTTCCGCCCTGGCACGCGTTACCATATCCGACCTGGGAAAACTTTAAATAGAATCCGCACTTATGTATGTCAGCCGCAGATTGGACGTTTTGGGAATCTGACGTTTCGGGGAGCTGTCGTTTTGGGAATCTGACGTTTTGGGGAGCTGTCGTCTTGGGAATCTGACTTTTTGGGGAGCTGTCGTTTTGGGAATTGATGTTTTGGAAATGTGAAAAAATGGGAACAAATGGTAAAGACAACCACAGGCTGGTTCTCAAATGGCTCCAATTTTGATTAATGTTTAATCCCCGCAGTTTCGACGTTTTGGGAATCGCCCCTTATTATATTCTATTTTTGTTTATGGCAGGGAATCGACGTTTTGGGAATCAGATTTTTTGTGGTTAATTTGAAAAATGGAAACAAAAGGTAAAGACAACCGCGGGTGGTCCTCAAATGGCTCCAATTTTGATGAATGTTTAATCCTAGTACCTATTAGTGTTAATAAACATGTTAATTGTTCTCATAGTTTCATTGCATACGTAGCAGTCCTATTTGCAGCAGTTTTGTAATGTTTGTTTTTTTCTTTTGTCCTTTTTGATTATTGATTATCTTCCGATTTCTGAATTAAGATTTTGAACCCGGAAAATGTTTAAAGTCCAAATTTTCAATGCAATATCCTGCCCTAAGGCAAGAGTTCTCAAGTCTAGTATCGGATTATTCTAGTATAGTATGAGGAGTCACTGACACTCTGCAGTGGGCACTCTCCATGGAGGATTAGCAGTCACTGACAGCCCACTCTGCAGAGCCTGCATGGAGGATTAGGAGTCACTGACAGCCCACTCTGCAGAGCCTGCATGGAGGAGGACGAGACAGCAGCTCATCTACTTCTAAACTGCCCGGTAGTCGCGGATTATTGGGCTAAGTACTTCGGAAACCCAGGTACCCCCTGTGAGATAGTTAGTAACACCAAGGCGTAGCTGGCCTTCCTTGGGGAGCTGGGGTGGGTCGAATGACACATTTGTCCCACCTGGGGAGTTTGTTGCGCCACTTCTTCTTCCCAGCTATAACACTAGGAAGTGGTGACGGGCGGGCGTTTTGGGGGACTGTCTTTATGTCGAACTTCGTTAGACGTTCAAAAAGTACTGGCACCCAGCCTAATTTGAATAAATGACTTTTGATTTAATTTGATTTGCACGCAAAATACGCGCTTAGTTGTGGAGTTGCGGAAACCAGCCCGATTTATATATTTATTTGCATATCGGATTAGACCTTTAATTTGGCCTTAAAGTTCTTGGGCTTGGCTCGACTCAGGGGTTCTACTCTCTAAGCCCGAAGTCCGTAGTTTCGGGCTTGGTTGCAGGCGTATTAGTAACTCGACGATTTGACAGTACCTAACTGTCAAATCGTGTTGTCATTCATTCTTAGTTCGGGTTCGGAACTAATCGTAAGTCCGTAGGTGAGACGGAGTAGAATACGCCCGCAACTAAGCCCGAAACTACGGACTTCGGGCTTAGAGAGTAGCCCCCCTGGAACAGATAAAAATCAATCAATTTTCGGCTATTTTAGGATAAAAATAAATAAAACAATGCCACATTTAAACATAATTTATTGTACATATAACAGTGTAAAAGCCACACGAGTGCTTCAACCATTACATGCCCCCCTACCATGACGGGAGTCCGCTGTGAATATGGTTTAGCGCTATTCGTGATGCATAGGTCCGTCTCTCTCTCACAACGGTAACATGATGACTTTCGCGCGTCATAGTAGGGAGGCTAAACTCTTACTTAAGTAACATATAGTACCGGGCGTTTATATGACGCTTCGTGGCTTAGAAATATCGCATATGTGTGAGTTATACACGACGTTTTCAAAAGGTCAATGAGCCATGTCTACGACCAGATACTGTTGATACAAGGATTAAATTAAATTAGTTAATAATATCTGATGGTAATAAAACAAAAAAAAAATACTAAACCCTGTACAATTACTAGAAATAATTAACAAAAATAATAATCTACTAGAAATATAAATTACAACAATAAAAATAAAATACAATTAAAGTTAACTACAAAATAGGGTAGATATGTAATATTTTAGATTTAATAACAGATATGCAATCCAACATGATTTCAGAAATCTAAATGGACACAGTTTTATAATGCCAAGACATTCTTAAGTGTCACTTACTAAATCAATATTTATATTAAAAGATGTAGGTAATAAAATATATTATTATTTATTCTGTACTGTCCCACTGTTGGTCAAAAGGCTCCCACCATTCCTTCCATTGCTGTTCCCAAATGTTTAAATAAAATATTCATCATCACCATCACCATCCCATATTTAAGACTCCCCCAAGGGGGTGTTGCCATAATCGCCATGCTTGGTAGGCGGGTTGTTTGGGGCGGATTAGTGGGTTGGTTGGGAAATAAAATGTTCGTGAACTAAAATAAAGAACCCTAGTCATACATAATATTACTAGTACCTAGTTTAATAACCAGAGGTCGGAATTAGGTAGAGTTATTTATGTTCGAAATGTTCAATCCGATGTCGTTGACGTAAATTTGGCAAAGTCACGTACGTTTGGCAGTGGTTTAAATTGTGTAAAATTAAATAACTTTTTTATTTAATAAATCACGGAATTTTCTGCTCTTTAAAATTAATCCCGGGATTTGAGGCCACTTTATTCTTTCGCTGTATGAAATCAGTGTAAGAACATAAATAACTACCTAATTCCGACCTCTGTTAATAAGATAAGTAAGTAGTAAGTTTAAGCTGCGATCATAAAACGCTAGTCCAAAACACAATATTCAGAATTTAATTACATATGTACTACATATTCAATGTCTAGCGGCCGGTTTCGATAACGTAACTATCTTTAACCAACTGTCAAATTAGCTACCAGCAGTAGCTGAAACGTCATGTTTGAAAGGCAAACATGACGTTTTAGCTACCTACTGTTAGTAGCTAATTTGCCAGTTGGTCAAAGAGGTTCTGGAGACCGCCCTCTAATCGCACGTACTAAGACTTCTCGATTTCTTTAAGATGATAATGGTGAAAATAACTTCGTCTCCTAAAGGGCTGTGTTTATTTGCCCAGTTCTAAGTACACGATGGAGAGTACTTTACGATGTATTGTTTTGATTTATTTTTCAACTGTTCATTTAATTACGGTACGGTAGCTTTTAGTTTTGATGACCACAGAACGAGAGGTGGGCTCGTAAATCTTGTGTTTTCAGGAAACTGGCCACGCTCGTTCGAATTTAATAAGGTATAATTGATCTTCGAATCTTGTGATTGCTGACCTAAAATCGGCGACGACTTGGAATTGGAAAGAACTGGCCGACGAAGAACAATGGAAGGAACAGAGGGAGGCCTCTGCCCAGCGATGGAGCAGTATAAGCTAGCTAGAATAATAATATCCATAGAAAAATATTTGGTGCTTCTTCAATGACAATGTCGCTCATCAACTCCGAGTATTGCTACTTGTACTTCGCAGGGGTATAAGGCGGGATAGCGCAGCACAGCTGAGAGGCTGTCAGACGTAGGGGCATGTGAGTAGGGGCACAGAGCACCGCTCAACAGCTCAGCACCGGCAGCTACTAGAACCGCGCAGAGCAAAGATTTCAGGTACAATTTATTTTCGCACCACCTTCTCGAAAACGTCAACAGTAGGTATAAACGCCGCCATTTTAGTCGTCTTACAATGGCAGCCCACTTCATCTATCCAATGACTACTACGCATTCATTAAAAAAAAAAAAATCTAAGAACATTTAAATTATTAAAAAAATAAATTTTATTCAATATCATGACGCATGACGTGGTTTGAAACATCCTATAGCGAACACAATCCGAGCCTTGTGCTCCAAGGAGGGCGCGGAATGGAGCGGCGACGCATCCTCGCGCTACTCAATTTCCTCGCACATCTCTGGTGGAAACGCACCTTTACAAAGGCGGCCCACTTAATTTACCCGACGTAAACTACCTCTAGGCGCGATTATTTTTTAAAAGTTATTCATTAAGATAGATACAACAAAAATTAATAGTGCATTAGAATTTTCATAATTCTAATGCATTATTTTTATTTTTATTGTGTAGTTTACGTCTGGTACATTAAGTGGGCCGCCTTTGTAAAGGTGCGTTTCCACCAGAGATGTACGAGGAAAATGAGTAGCGCGAGGATGCTTAACGAAGCTGTGAAACGATTTGAGCGTTTTTACGAGAGATGTGCGAGTTAGCTGAGTGGCGCGAGGATGCGTAGCGACGCTGTGAAACGATGTGCAGATGACCTATGCGAGGTTGTGTAGCAGATAGGCAGTTGTTTTGGGGGACTGTCTTTATGTAGAACTTTGACGATCAAAAAGTGCTGGCACTCAGCCTAATTTGAATGACTTTTGAGTTTGATTTGGACTCTTTTCAGAATCTCGCTCGCGTCCATCCCTTGCACACATCTCTTGCACACTGCTTGTTTTGTACGTGCAAAAACCTCGCCCTCGCTCTTCGTCGCTAAGCCGTTTCCACCGGAGCTGCGAAGAGCGAAGCTAGGTGAATGGAGTGATTTTATTGGTTTTTACCAAACACATCTCTCGCTACGCATCCTCGCACATCTCTGGTGGACGCACCATAAGACGACTAAAATGTCACCGTGTCTATGTCATGCAAACCTAAGTCATTATCATTACTCATTACCAGAGATCGGAATAAGTAGACTATATTTAAGTAATGTTCGTGGAAGTAAGTAACATAGAGTTGATAATACCTCCTGTAAAATCCCGGAATCATAAATGGAATCACAATAATTAAAACCCGGGAATATAAAAACATGAACTAGAATCATAACAATTAAAAAAACCCGGGATTATAAAAACATGAACTGGAGAGTATTGTTACAAATTATTAATTTGAAGAATCAAAAGAAGAGTTGTACGAAAACAAAGCTATTTAATTTAACAGTTTTAGTAGGTACGGAACTCTAAAAACATAATAAGATTCTTCAATATAATAATTCTAAAGAAGAAGAAGAGAAGAAGAGTCTAATTTTTAAGAGATTAGCGTTGTATGCGTTCAGACACAGACGCAGGCAGAGAGTTCTACTCCTTTGCTGTGCGCATTATAAAAGACGTTTAGAAACGTTTAGTGCGAATTGGTGGAATAGCAACAAGGTAGGGATGGTAACTTGCAGTGCGTCTAGATGTCCGATGGTAGAAGGGGGCCGGTGAGATGAGGTCGTGGAGTTCCTAGACACTCTCCCCGAAGTACAATCTGTAGAAGACCGACAAGCAGGCAAACTTGCGGCGATGAGTCAAGCTGTGAAGCTTGACATCCACCAGTTTTACGTCGCCAATGCCTCTTAGCTCTGCGTTCCACCGAGTCAAGCGCGGCAAGTCTGGAGTGGCGACAGCGTACCGGAAGACGCAGCGTTGGAAGGCCTCCCACAAGGTGGACCGATGACCTGGTGAGGGTCGTGGGTAGCCGATGGATGCGAGATGCACAGTTGTTGTGGCGAAACTTGGGGGAGGCCTATGTCCAGCAGTGGACGTCTTTCGGCTGATATGATTACGTAAGAATAGGAGACGGGGTAAGGGCTTTCCTTAATTCGGCTAACAAGGAAGGAGGGGAGCTAAAAATTTCAAAAATTTTGCTAACGTTTTGCATGAACGGCCCCTTAAAATCTGGAGTCATCTTTCATTACGGTCGGGTGTCAATATGGCGCCCGTGACATAAAATACTGCTTTATCCTCTCGATACATAATGTATTATTGAGTAAATGGAGACACTCACAGATAGTCTTGACAATTTCGTCTCTAGTAGCGGCCGGAGAGGTATCTGGGTGCACTGTGAGGTAAGAGACAATTGACAGCTCACCTCGCGTTCACTTCACCCAAGCCTTCACTTCGATATGTTTACAGAATCGAACGGCAGACCTTTTTAATATAAGTACTTACAACGTGTAACAGAATAAACGCAATACCTCTTAAGGGGATATTATGAACAACTTTTACAATGGGACCAAGACCGAAATTGCGAAAAAAAATCGTCTCCCCCATACATTTCTGTGCGCTCAACTCGACAAAATGTACTGAATGATTTCGGGGTTGGTCCCATAGAAAAAGTTGTTCAAAATGATGAGTACAATGACCCCTTTACAGGTCTAGCGTTAATTCTGTTACACGTTGTTTATAGTCAACAAAGCTATTTGGTATGCAGGCAGCTAACTTGCAACTAATTTTAAACAATATTGTGAGTGTGCTGAGTGGACACTGATTGTACACCACACTCGTAAGTATGTCATAACCTTAAAAAGGTATAATGCAAACATTTTTTTTTTTTTTTTTATGTATGGGAAATCATCAAATGACTTCTTCCGCTCTGGGCGGAGCGGAAGGGCGTGTCAGACTCTTACTGACTAAAACCCATCCGTGTTCCTTCTAAAGCCCTTTGCGTTCCAGGGCCGCGGTGACTCTTTCGAACAAATTCCGCAACCCTGGCAGGCTCCGGCCCTAGCGGGCCCCGTCTTTTATGCTGACATCTCTTTGAGGCGCGCGTGAAACACAACGCGCCAATAATGCACACATTACATATAAATATTGGCAGTGCAGTGGAAAAATTGATTATTTTGCCTGTATACCAAATAGCATTGTTGACTGTACATTATTGTCACCGGGTTATTGCAAACGCCATAAGTTTATAATAAATGGCGTAAGATCGTTAACTCGATTTATTTTTGTTGCTAAAATTATTTGTTCACAATATTTCTAGAGTTAACAATCTAGTAATATTAAGATTGAAGTATAACAATTTCGGTCTATGTATATACAATAAAGTATATTTTATAATCCAAGTTCCTAATTATGACTAGAAAACACTGTTTGCATTTTTATTCGGAATCCCATCACAACTGTGTACACTTAAAGGTGGAGTGAGCATGGATTGACAGCTCACTTCATGTTCACATCACCTAAGGGCCTTTGCACACGGTGTTTTTGTAAGGCGCCGATGACGCGCGCTGACGCGCTAAAAACGCAATTCAGACGCGTACAAAAGTTTAGTGACGCATTTGTATCCACGACAAACGCGCTGATACGGCGATACAGACGCGCTACAGTCGCGCGTATGAACTATTTCTGCTGTTTCGTGGAATGCTAAACAATCCGCAAATTTGGTATCGTTAGGATTACTCGTTCCAAACAGTAGGCTGCGGTTGGGGCCGAGGGAGTCTGTTTAAAACTCCGGTAGCCCGTACAAACCTATTGTTACGCGCCAGAATTAATGTCGGGTACATTAAGTTACTACTAGCGCCATCTAGTATCGAGTAGCAGAACTAGTAGAGTCAAGTACCTTCTAGACATTTCTTTGCCAGAACATTCTACACTTCTCGGTATCTGGTCAGTCGGCAGCGGTAGTTACGAGTACTTTCCAGATGTTTCGAGAATGGAAGTTTCTAGAATAAACTGACCTATAAAAGGAGCGCGTATTCCGCGACCGAGTCAGTATTGGATTAGCGATACAAGCGAATACTTCGGAAGCGATCTTCAAGTGCGAATAAAGTGATCAGTGGTGAACTTGTGTTTAATAATTAGTGAGTTTAAAGTTGTAATTAGTGTTTTTAAATTAAAGTGTCATTTTGGTTATTTAATCGGCTGTTTTTATTGTCACGAACTCCAAGCTCGTAACTCTATTAAATTTTGCACCCGTGTGTCGGGCAGTTAAGAATATTAATAGTATCTCTCAGCGGTAAGACACTACATAGCTACCAATAGTGTCAATTAATTTCATTTAATTTGATTTACAGTTTGAATATTTTATTTTCTGTGTCATGTATTGTAAAATGCTTTGCATACTACTGTATAAATTCAAGTTTTTTAAACTTAACAGACAGATGTGTTGCTGGGGAGTTTGTTGCGCCACTTCTTCTTCCCAGCTATAACACTAGGAAGTGGTGACGGGCGGGGGTTTTAGGGGACTGTCTTTATGTAGAACTTTGACGTTCAAAAAGTGCTGGCACTCAGCCTAATTTGAATAAATGACTTGATTTTGATTTTTTCCTGCTCATTGGCGGAATTCCAGAGTGACAGTTAGTGTATTGTCCTCTATGTAACTTGTGCCGGCACACGGAGCCGTTACTTGGGACTGGACAATCATAGACGCAAGGTCTGTGATCAGTTTTTGAGGGGTGTCTCTGGGTCTCGCATTGTATGACTACTTTTATTACCTTGGGTTCAGCCTGTAAATTAAATGTTTCTCCGACAAACAAAAGCAATACGGACGAGCTTTGAAGGCGCTTCTTGCGCGTGTTTGTATCGCGTTGTACGCGCGCTTGTATCGATAAAAATGCGATTATCTGCTTTTTGGTAATTCACAGCGCCGTGAGCGCGCGTTCGTAAAACGCGCGTCGTCCGCGCGTATAAAAAACGCCGTGTGCATAGGCTCTAAAAATACAATTCCGTGCAATGCGGCCGATCGCAGCCGCGCGCGATCTATAAAAAAAAAGCTTAATATTTTTGTACTTTCATAGCTTATCATCATCTGCCTAGCCTTTTCCCAATTATATTGGGGTCGGCTTCCAGTCAAACCAGTTTTACGTGGAGCGGCTGCCTACTAGACCTCCACAACCCATTAACTAGGTAACACGGTACTCGTTGGTAAGACTGGTGTCAGATTTTCTGGCTTCTGACTATCCGTAACGACTGCCAAAGATCTACAAATGAAAGCCGGGACCAATGGCTTAACGTGCTTTCCGAGGCACGGAGGAGTCTCAATATGTTAAGATGGTCACCCATCCACAGACCAACCTCGGCAAGCGTTGCTTAACCTTGAAGATCGACCCGTGCGGCTGTTATTATTTAGCCACAAGCTCTTCTACTACTAACATAGCTTATAAGTTAGTATAATACTAACATACTATGGATCAAGGTCTGAAATACAGTTTTTTTTTTTTTTTATAGCTTGCGATAATTGTCAGGGTATGAGAATGTATGGCGCCGTTTCCGAGACTTCAGAAGGCCGTGATGCACGGAATTCTACATTTAGCTTACACCGTGAGACGAATACAGAATCTTTACAGCTCCGCCAAGCAATGAAGCCGTAACACACACCACACTTGTGCTAAATAAGTTTGTAACCACAAAAAAATCAATCAGTCAGAGATTTAGCTGATCACTATTTGTGGTAATTTAGTCATCAGACTATAAAGACTTTAGACTATAAAGGCACCAACTAGTGCCAAAGGGAGGCCAAAGTACCTTTAGTCCATCCAGTCATCCCCATCGAAGTCGACGGACTCGGAGAATGATGATACTTCTTGTACCTGAATAACAAATTTAAATTCAAGTCTAGGAAAAAGGCAAAAAAAATACCACGTTTTTTTAAGGACGGGAAATCATCAAATGACTTCTTCCGCTCTGGGTGGAGCGGAAGGGCGTGTCAGACTCTTACTGACTAAAACCCATCTGTGTTCCTTCCAAAGTCCTTTGCGTTCCAGGGCAGCGGTGATTTTTTCGAACAAATTCCGCAACCCTGGCAGGCTCTGGCCCTACCGGCCCCGTCTTCTATGCTGACATCTCTTTGAGGCGCGCGTGAAACACAACGCGCCATCGACCCGGGCCTGGTGGTGATCGGCAGCGAGCCACCCAAAGCTCGCCGTCCGCAGGCCCGCAAAAAAAAAATACCACTACAGACTGAAAAACGTTAACTTCGGAATTTGTTGGCTTCGCTTTCAGTTCGTTTAAATTTTTTCTGCTGCCGACTTCCAAAACTTTACGGAGGAATCGGTGGTGAAACTCATGTGCTACATTTGTAAACAATCAGCGACCACATGGGTGTGTGAGAAGGTTAATCCGACTCTTAAACTTCTGAGCAACATAAGAGCGACTTCCGAAATACACTAAAACACCTGAGCTACATTAGAGCGTCTCCTGAAATACACTAAAACACCTGAGCTACATTAGAGCGACTCCTGAAATATGTACACTAAAACACCTGAGCTACATTAGAACGACTCCTGAAATACACTAAAACACCGGAGCTACATTAGAGCGACTCCTTAAATACACTAAAACACCGGAGCTACATTAGAGCGACTGCTGACATACACTAAAACACCTGAGCTACATTAGAGCGACTCCTGAAATACACTAAAACACCTGAGCTACATTAGAGCGTCTCCTGAAATACACTAAAACACCTGAGCTACATTAGAGCGTCTCCTGAAATACACTAAAACACCTGAGCTACATTAGAGCGTCTCCTGAAATACACTAAAACACCTGAGCTACATTAGAGCGTCTCCTGAAATACACTAAAACACCTGAGCTACATTAGAGCGTCTCCTGAAATACACTAAAACACCTGAGCTACATTAGAGCGTCTCCTGAAATACACTAAAACACCTGAGCTACATTAGAGCGTCTCCTGAAATACACTAAAACACCTGAGCTACATTAGAGCGTCTCCTGAAATACACTAAAACACCTGAGCTACATTAGAGCGTCTCCTGAAATACACTAAAACACCTGAGCTACATTAGAGCGTCTCCTGAAATACACTAAAACACCTGAGCTACATTAGAGCGTCTCCTGAAATACACTAAAACACCTGAGCTACATTAGAGCGTCTCCTGAAATACACTAAAACACCTGAGCTACATTAGAGCGTCTCCTGAAATACACTAAAACACCTGAGCTACATTAGAGCGTCTCCTGAAATACACTAAAACACCTGAGCTACATTAGAGCGTCTCCTGAAATACACTAAAACACCTGAGCTACATTAGAGCGTCTCCTGAAATACACTAAAACACCTGAGCTACATTAGAGCGTCTCCTGAAATACACTAAAACACCTGAGCTACATTAGAGCGTCTCCTGAAATACACTAAAACACCTGAGCTACATTAGAGCGTCTCCTGAAATACACTAAAACACCTGAGCTACATTAGAGCGTCTCCTGAAATACACTAAAACACCTGAGCTACATTAGAGCGACTCCTGAAATACACTAAAACACCTGAGCTACATTAGAGCGACTGCTGACATACACTAAAACACCTGAGCTACATTAGAGCGACTCCTGAAATACACTAAAACACCGGAGCTACATTAGAGCGCTCCTGAAATACACTAAAACAGCTGAGCTACATTAGAGCGACTCCTGAAAGACACTAAAATTTCTGAGCTACATAACACTAAACTGACTCCTGAAACTAAATTGACCCTGTACACAACTTGTAACAGACTGAATGCAATATTGCGTAAGAATATCTTCTGGGAAAGCTCGCTCCATCGTCGACTTTGTCTGTCATCATTGACCTAGACTAAAGTCAAGAGCAAACTCATCTCAAATAAAATAATACCTGAAAAGAGTTTATTATACTCATTATTGAACAGCATTTACTATGGGTTGGCTGAGGCTACTGAAATCGTGAAAAAATGACCTTTTTTTTTTTTGACGATTACCACTCGCAGTTCAGCACACTAAGGCTGGTTACTGCTTAACCGGACTATCCTGTGGTGGCCTTAAATGACTCTAAGGCCCCCAGCCAGGGCTTACAAACTAAAATAAAACTAAAACTAAATGACCGCTCGCTAGGGCATCCCCTGTGGGATAAGGACCTCGGCTAGCGGCGTCATTTGGGAGGAACAGCAAGGGACAGGCTGGGTCGTAACATTATTTGGGGAGTTTAAAACTACTGGCTCAGCGACGCGGGCTGGCTCGGTAATCAAAGGTCGGGGAGGGTTATTACTGGGACGTCGCGACGGGCCCCGGCGGCGGGGCCGGAAAACGGAACGCGGTCTGTGTCGTGTGTGTTTTCGAAGAGTGCTGGTTTCCCTACGGCTCTCTTGAATCNGTAGGGTAGGTATGTAGGGTAGGTATGTAGGGTAGGTATGTAGGGTAGGTATGTAGGGTAGGTATGTAGGGTAGGTATGTAGGGTAGGTATGTAGGGTAGGTATGTAGGGTAGGTATGTAGGGTAGGTATGTAGGGTAGGTATGTAGGGTAGGTATGTAGGGTAGGTATGTAGGGTAGGTATGTAGGGTAGGTATGTAGGGTAGGTATGTAGGGTAGGTATGTAGGGTAGGTATGTAGGGTAGGTATGTAGGGTAGGTATGTAGGGTAGGTATGTAGGGTAGGTATGTAGGGTAGGTATGTAGGGTAGGTATGTAGGGTAGGTATGTAGGGTAGGTATGTAGGGTAGGTATGTAGGGTAGGTATGTAGGGTAGGTATGTAGGGTAGGTATGTAGGGTAGGTATGTAGGGTAGGTATGTAGGGTAGGTATGTAGGGTAGGTATGTAGGGTAGGTATGTAGGGTAGGTATGTAGGGTAGGTATGTAGGGTAGGTATGTAGGGTAGGTATGTAGGGTAGGTATGTAGGGTAGGTATGTAGGGTAGGTATGTAGGGTAGGTATGTAGGGTAGGTATGTAGGGTAGGTATGTAGGGTAGGTATGTAGGGTAGGTATGTAGGGTAGGTATGTAGGGTAGGTATGTAGGGTAGGTATGTAGGGTAGGTATGTAGGGTAGGTATGTAGGGTAGGTATGTAGGGTAGGTATGTAGGGTAGGTATGTAGGGTAGGTATGTAGGGTAGGTATGTAGGGTAGGTATGTAGGGTAGGTATGTAGGGTAGGTATGTAGGGTAGGTATGTAGGGTAGGTATGTAGGGTAGGTATGTAGGGTAGGTATGTAGGGTAGGTATGTAGGGTAGGTATGTAGGGTAGGTATGTAGGGTAGGTATGTAGGGTAGGTATGTAGGGTAGGTATGTAGGGTAGGTATGTAGGGTAGGTATGTAGGGTAGGTATGTAGGGTAGGTATGTAGGGTAGGTATGTAGGGTAGGTATGTAGGGTAGGTATGTAGGGTAGGTATGTAGGGTAGGTATGTAGGGTAGGTATGTAGGGTAGGTATGTAGGGTAGGTATGTAGGGTAGGTATGTAGGGTAGGTATGTAGGGTAGGTATGTAGGGTAGGTATGTAGGGTAGGTATGTAGGGTAGGTATGTAGGGTAGGTATGTAGGGTAGGTATGTAGGGTAGGTATGTAGGGTAGGTATGTAGGGTAGGTATGTAGGGTAGGTATGTAGGGTAGGTATGTAGGGTAGGTATGTAGGGTAGGTATGTAGGGTAGGTATGTAGGGTAGGTATGTAGGGTAGGTATGTAGGGTAGGTATGTAGGGTAGGTATGTAGGGTAGGTATGTAGGGTAGGTATGTAGGGTAGGTATGTAGGGTAGGTATGTAGGGTAGGTATGTAGGGTAGGTATGTAGGGTAGGTATGTAGGGTAGGTATGTAGGGTAGGTATGTAGGGTAGGTATGTAGGGTAGGTATGTAGGGTAGGTATGTAGGGTAGGTATGTAGGGTAGGTATGTAGGGTAGGTATGTAGGGTAGGTATGTAGGGTAGGTATGTAGGGTAGGTATGTAGGGTAGGTATGTAGGGTAGGTATGTAGGGTAGGTATGTAGGGTAGGTATGTAGGGTAGGTATGTAGGGTAGGTATGTAGGGTAGGTATGTAGGGTAGGTATGTAGGGTAGGTATGTAGGGTAGGTATGTAGGGTAGGTATGTAGGGTAGGTATGTAGGGTAGGTATGTAGGGTAGGTATGTAGGGTAGGTATGTAGGGTAGGTATGTAGGGTAGGTATGTAGGGTAGGTATGTAGGGTAGGTATGTAGGGGAGGTATGTAGGGTAGGTACGTAGGGTAGGTATGTAGGGTAGGTATATGGGGTGGGTAGAGTAGGGTAGGTAACGGTTGACGGTTGTTGGTGAAGGGAGCGAAGCCGCGGACACAGCTTGTTGTACTAAAAGTTTCAACAAATATAACAGCCCAAATAATTAAAATCAACCAGTGGGCAATTGCCCAGCAGACACAACACCCATCTGGTCGGAGGATCCTCCCTTCTCAATGGAGGTGCGCGACTTTACACCCTGTACCGCATACCTCTATATGACCTTATAATTAAATCGCGTCTGAGTGTTAATGTGAGAATAATTTTGACTTACCTCAAAATCCTCCTTTTGGGATAATTAAAAAGAAAATACAGTTATAAGTAAACACAGCACAGCTGGTCGATTCTTTAAACATGTCGAAGTGAAGGGTTGGGTGAAGTGATCACGAGGTGAGCTGTCAATCCATATAATCAAGATGTCACGTGATCACGAAGTGAGCTGTGAATCCCTCTTGATTCTTCACCCAAGCCTTCACTTCGACATGTTTACAGAATCGATCGGCTGTACAACTTACAAGGTATAAATGAAATAACTAAAAACGTCTAAAGAGTTCATTAGTCCCACCTTTGAGAACAATTTTTATGCAAGAAAACGAAAAATTAAATTAGTTGTTCCATAATTTTATGTTCGCCTAATGGTATATAGTCCGTCATATACATTTTCAAAAAATATCGGACACGTATATTTTGTCTTGACAAATCAATATAAATTGCCAAAATTAAAGCGCATCAAAGTACACGAATGAGCTGGTGAGTACCCATGTCGTCACGCAAAATTTGACATATGTGTTTACGTAACAAAAGAAAAAATAAATAATCCTGCTAATATTATAAACGCGAAAGATGGTATGGATGGATCGATGAAGGTTTGTTACTCTTTCACGCAAAAACTACTGAATGGATTTTGATGAAATTTGGCACAGTGGTAGATTATAGTCTGGAATAACACATAGGATACTTTTTATCTCGGGAATATGTTCCCTTGGGATAATTTTCGACAATCGCGCGGGCGGAGCCGCGGGCGGCAACTAGTAAATATGAATTAATAAATAAATATATGTCCAATAAGTTTTGGTTCAATAGCGGACCAAAGAGTTTATTTCAGGAAAATACCTTATCTAACCTTTATAATAACTTACTTTTGAATATGTGTCCGCCATTTTTTTTTTTCAAAAGCAAGATAACCGTTTTTTGAGAAATCAAACAGGGGTTTGACAGCTTCTGTATAGAAAATATGTCAAACTACCATATTTATTTTTCAGGCAATTTTTCTGAATGGGGATAACGTCATCGTCAGCCGCATTTATTTCCTATTTTCAGATTTTTTTCATTTCAGGGGTTTGCCAAAATAGTCTATTGTTTCTTCTGGCTCTCATGCGGTGGAGAAATTTTGCTAACGTAATACTTGAATGGCCCCCAACCGATATGAAGAGAGAATAAAGGACTCTGAATTGAATAGTTTTTTTAACTTCACGCTACCGAGTCTTAAACTGAACCCAAATCTGACTTACTTCATCATAATCCTCCTTAATGGCAAGATGGCAAAAAAAAAATATTAGTAGTAAACACAATCATTTCAGAATTTTATCGAAACTGCGAGAAAATCATTTGACAAGCAGGTAAGATAAGGTAAGATACTAGTACTGCCTTTATAAAAAATCATGCGAGTGCAGTAGGCTACAGTAAGGGTAGGCCAGCGCATACTTAATGCCCAAAACAAAATTTTCGTCCACTTTTATAGTGCGGGCGAAAAGTTCGCATCGTCAGTATCGTGATTTCAACCCTGAATAATGTGGTGAGTTTTTTTTTGGGCATTATATATGGGCTGGCCTACCCTTACTGTAAGCCTACTGCACGCTCATATATAAAGTCTGGCGAATCCGGCTGATCTGGTTAGTTTTGGGAGCAAGCAGCCCAAAACGCTCTTAAATGTGGCTATACGTTTGAATCCCAGCATCGCGCCTCCTTAAAAAAACTCTTAGAGGGACGTTCAATCGATGTGAGTCGTACGATCAGTCGTACGACCTGAATTATTTGATAGAAATGTGTATGGTAGGCGCCAGATAATCTTGCAATAAAGTACATTGACCCTTCTCTAAAATCCCTTCATAGATAGCCGAACAATAAATTTTGAACAGTTTTTCACTAGGTTGGTACTAAAAACCGTAAAGGATCACGATAAAAGTCGATTAAGGACAGCTGTATGTCATTACTACTGTTTTTGATATTTAACAAAGTCAATAAATATATGTAGGTCAATGACCGTTATTGCACATTTATCGGGTGTCTGGTGAGCCACGAAATATGGTATATCCGAGGGCTAAGTGCTAGTTTGTATACTTATTCGATCGCATTTACTTTAACTCAATTAGTATGGAGAAATTGTAAATCTCATTTTCAACACGAAACGGCGCTTGTTAAATTTCAGTATAGATCGAATTGCACTATTAAAAACTCGCACTAAATCCACTGTTCGGGTAACTTACCCCTCCTCCTCCTCCTCCTCCTCCTCCTCCTCCTCCTTCTCCTCCGACACCTTTGAAGCCCCCACCCGCGGCGTAGCCCGCCAGGCCTCCAGCGGCGAGGCCGGCGGCCCCCAAGACAGCCCCAAAATTACTGCCACCACCTCCGCTGCTTGCAGGCTGTCCGCCACCTTTTCCTCCTCCACCGCCACCTCGGCCTCCGCCTCTGCCACCGCCACCGCCGCCGCCACCACCATATCCGCCTCCAGGGGGGCCGTAGCCACCCCCAGGGGGACCGTATCCACCCCCCGGAGGACCGTAACCACCCCCAGGGGGATAGGTTCCACCACCAGGGGGATAGGTTCCACCCCCAGGGGGATAGGTTCCACCCCCAGGGGGATAGTTTCCACCCCCAGGGGGATAGTTTCCACCCCCAGGGGGATAGTTTCCACCCCCAGGGGGATAGTACCCACCCCCGCCGAAACCCTGGAAAGAAAATTAGTCATCAAAATCCTTGTCCCCAATACCCAAGAAACAAAGAATGAAACCAAGTAATTTCAATGAAGCTGGTATCACGACTAGTACTGTTAAAAAAGTCATAAAAGTGTCAGCTTAATTTGTAGGCTCTGAATGCCCACCACAGTGACTCCAGAGTAGACGGTGGCTCAGAGTTCATTTTCTGCCGTGTCCAGAGCGTCACGAAGAAGACCCACTGACAGGACAGCCTCCTCACAAATGTCACCGGAAAATGGCAAACTCCGTAAGATCATAAAATAACTTGAGAGGTTGTAAACGCTCGATAAATTGTCAACTGAACATTTGGAATACTTCTTTAAGCTACAAAATTTGATAATCTAAAATATCTCGAAGTAATTCCGAGGAATTGTGGACTGACATAAAATGGCGACCAATCAGAGCACAAGTCCATAGTTTATCCGTTTTCGTGTGATAGTAAACCTGGAAACAAGGCTCTCATTGGTCTGCTCTCAAGTGTCAGATATGACCTCACACCAACAAAGACCAATGAGGGTCCAAGTTTCCAATTTAACTATCACACGAAAACAGATAAATTGTAGACCAGAGTGCTGATTGGTCGCCAGTTTATGTCAGTCCACAATTTCATGAACCGACACGGAGATATTTACAGACTATCAAATTTTGATGCGTAAAATGGTATTCCAAATGTTCAGTTAACAATTTATCGAGAGTTTACAATCTCTCAAGTTATTATATAATCTTACGGAGTTTGCCATTTTCCAGAGACATATATAATATATACGTCATGATATTTTTTATTTTTTTTAAGGATGGGAAATCATCAAATGACTTCTTCCGCTCTGGGTGGAGCGGAAGGGCGTGTCAGACTTTTATTGACTAAAACCCATCCGTGTTCCTTCTAAAGCCCTTTGCGTTCCAGGGCCGCGGTGACTCTTTCGAAAAAATTCCGCAACCCTGGCAGGCTAGCGGACCTAGCGGGCCTCGTCTTCTCTGCTGACAACTCCTTGAGGCGCGCGTGAAACACAACGCGCCATCGACCCGGGCCTGGTGGTGATCGGACAGCGAGCCATCCAACGCTCGCCGTTCGCAGGCCCGCGCCTACGGTGGCCGGGGATCGCCCTGCGACTCCCGAAGCCCGGGCGTCTTCTCACGTCATGATATTGGAATACGTTTAATGCAAATTCCACACTCGCTGGTTTTAATCCCAAAATCCAGGCGTCTTTTGAACGCTTCCCTACCGAAAAGTAAAATAAAATACAAAACTGGAACTTACGCCGCCACCGGCCATAGCCATAGGTGGATACGCATGTGATGCACCTGCAACAGGTAAAGAGAAAAATAGTAAAGTAAAGTAAAGTAAAGAGTTAAGTGAGTAAAGTTGGTTAAGGCGTTGTCCGAAATCAGACCACCGAAAATGCCCATTTTTGCGTCGTATTGATCTCCGTAATGGTAACACATTTTCAAGCGGCAAAACTACAGCGTATAGTCAAGTCTTTAAAGTTTAGCATTTTACAAAGATATTATATAAAAATGGTATAGAACATTGAAAAGAATACATCACAAGAGATACTCTAAAGACATTTTTTCGTCGCGAAATGCTCGACATTTTGAGTGGTAACTATATCTTTTTTGTAACTATTCAATAGGAAATTTAATGAACCTTTGCATAAATAAAGTAAGCATTTTGATGTAATTTTATTTAAAAAGCGGTTTTCATCCGAACATGTCTGGTTTTTGTAAGCTGATTTGCGCTCCTGTACGCTCAGAGTCCTGCGAGGCGTCAAAACATTCGTACAGAGCGGCGCTGTTAAAAAAAAAAAAAACAAAAAAAAATACCCACCGTATTGAAAACCTCCTCCTTTTTTGGAAGTCGGATATATTATAAGAAGAACATATCAGATATTAAATTACAACAGCTGAGATAAGAATATGTCTTAATTTTATTATAGTTTTAGTTCATAATATTGTTACGCGCCAGAATTAATGCCGGGTACATATCGACATTAGTTACTTCTAGCGCCATCTCGTATCGCGTAGCAGAAGTAGTAGAGTCAAGTACCTTCTAGTGTTTTCAATGCTAGAATCTTCTAGGGTTCTCAAGATCTGGTCCGTCGGGACCGGTATTTAGGCGAACTTTCCAGATGTTTCGACAAGAGAAGGTTCTGGAATTAACTGACCTATATAAAGACCGCATATCTCACGACCGGGTCGGTATTGGATTTGCTATACAAGCGACTGGAGTTTACTCCTTGAAAACTATTATTGTGTAGATTATGTAAAAAGAGGGTAAATGAAAGCATCTTAAATAAGCTAAGTAGATATACTTTGTATAATATGTTACGGCTAATATCCGAAGTGCGGCTACACCTAGTTTTAGCCGCTAACCTAACCTAACCGAAGATAAGAGGATACATCTAAATTTAACCGCATGTGGCCGGCTACACCTAGTTTTCGCCGGCTAAAACTAGGTGTAGCCGCACTTCGGGTATTAGCCGTAACATATACCTACACACATACATAGTCTCAAAATGTAAGGTGCGCAAAGTACGTTGCGCAAAGGAACGTGACGCCTCACTTTTAGTTAACGCTCGATTTTACTCCTCATAAACTCCAAAAATTTACAAAACGCATTTTAAGAACGTCATCACATCTTTCTTTCTTGTAACGTTAATTAGAAATTATCATTTATTAAGTCTTTTAATTCACTTTTTTTTGACATAACATATATACTTACGTGTAAAATATCTTAGCAAAGTATTTAACATTGAAAATAAAAAATTGGTTGTCTGTAAAGTCGGTTTACGGACGATAGTTTAACGTGACAACGTCATAACAAAACATTGATGAAATGATCGTAACGTTACAATGAGCGTAACGTTACAATGAGTCATCCTTTTTCGTGCGTGCAGCCGGCGTTCATCGATTTATTTATTAGACGTCACGTCAAAATATTTAAAATCTTACATTTGATATACCTGTAATGTAATTTATAAACCAATTGTACAACTGAAATCGAAAAACCTCTACGTAGAAATAGGGACACAATGGTAACACAGTTGTTCAACAGTAACAAAGTTGTTTTTTTTTTTTAATATGGGCTTGCTCTTGACTCTAGTCTAGGTCATAGATGACAGAGACAAAGTCGACGATGGAGCGAGCTTACCCAGAAGGGACACCAAGGGACACCGGACACTGCTCACTGAATAAGCATTTCCACACACTAGGTATAACAGACAGTCCTCTGTGCAGAGCATGCATGGAGGAGGAGGAAACGGTGTCGCACGTGCTCCTTGAGTGCACAGGCGTCGCCGATATACGTAGACAAACGATAGGAACACCAAATTCACTCACAGACACCCTGAACTCTTTAGGAGGACTGATCTGCTTCTGGAGGGAGGTTGGCTTGTTGGAATGACGGCCGCCATGGTCCACGCACAATGGTCCAACATCAGGACTAAGTGCGGAAACCATACCCCAATAGATATGGTATGTTCGCTCAACTGCGTTTAGCTTTTATTTTAGATCTACGTTTTTTTCTGTAGACCTTAGCTTTGTCCCTTCTCACTTGTTTTAGCCCACGCTTCTTCGTAGAAACTGCTGATGAAGATGAAGTCACCGCTGATGTAGATGAAGTCACCGCCACTGATGTATTATTATTATTATTTACCATATACTTAATTGTACACCAAGAATAACATAAAAAGAAAACTACAAACTAAAACACATGTACAATGGGCGGGGTTATCGCATTCCGCGATCTCTTCCAGGCAACCTGGAATGGACAGTAATTGCCTGGACATAAAATGGGGCTGTCATCGGCGCAACTTCTTTACTACTTTGAATATAATATATACACAGATAAATACATATTATTAACAATAGATACATATATAGGCATTTAATAAATGACGAACATCGATATCAAAGCGACAGGTAATGTTCCTTCATGAGCCTTTTGAACACAGGTAACGATGGAGCGAGTCTTACTGGGACTGGCAATGCATTCCACAAACGAGCGGCTTGAACAGTAAAGCAATTTATCCAAGAAAGTTGTGGAATGCATTGGCATTTTAAGTCGTAAATTATCTGATGACCACAGAAGTTTAGTGTGGGATTCACAAAGAAACTGAAAACTTCTCTTAAGATATAAGATAGATGTAGATCGTTCCGTAGCCGAACGAGATGGACATAGTGATTTTCTGGCAAGAAGAAATTGGAGTTGGAGACAAAGTTGTCCACAATCTGCGAGAATGTGGAGTCGGATGATTTTCAGGAATAAAATGTGCATTTTGTCCTGGTGGTGGTGTGTTCACATGAGGTACACCTGGTTCCGGAGTCAATTCAGGGGTTTTTCTTGTAATAGATTAAAGAGCATCATTTTTTTTTAAAAGTTAGTGAATCATCAAATGACTTCTTCCGCTCTGGGTGGAGCGGAAGGGCGAGTCAGACTCTTACTGACTAAAACCCATCCGTGTTCCTTCTAAAGCCCTTTGCGTTTCAGGGTCGCGGTGACTCTTTCGAACAAATTCCGCCAACCTGGCAGTCTCTGGCCCTAGCGGGCCCCGTCTTCTATGCTGACATCTCTTTGAGGCGCGCGTGAAACACAACGCTCCATCGACCCGGGACATCGGACAGCGAGCCACCCAACGCTCGCCGTCCACAGGCCCGCGCCTACGGTGGCCGGGGATTGCCCTGCGACTCCCGACAGAGCACGAATGCGGTCCCTTCGTTTGCTGATTCTCGGCTACGTTTTGCTGTTAGCGACCCGGCATTGTCGTTTGGTTTCTTTCACAAGGCGATTTGTTTTGTAGTACCTACCTTTTTGCCAATAACCTACACATTAAGACGCTGTGTTTATGATAATGCCGTGTCCGTCCCAGTTCGTTTTGTTTTCAGCATTATCTAATGCGTTTGTCAACCGTTTCGAGTAGTTACGTCCAGCTGACTCACTACTCGACGCAGTATGTAATGCTGTTCAGTTTGTTGATCCTGGGTTGGTATTTCACTGTCGCCTGTTCATTTATATGTTATGATTGTTATAAATCTTGATTAAATTATAATTTCTCGATATATTATAAAAATCGTTTTGTATACAGTAAATCCCATCCAAATTACCTAAACAGTTTAAAAATCTATAATAAAAACATAAAAAAACGCGCGCATATTTAATAAACATATACTTAGATTTTTTTTCACGGGGCTGCTTTAAAAGAAAATTTTTTTTTTGGTTCAGTTTGTCTGCGCATTAGGACGGGGACATATTGCGTTACTATGAAAAACAACTATGTTACCAATCACCAAATATGTATCTTAAAATATACAAAAAAAAAAACAAATTTCAATGTTAATATATATGTTATAGATATTGCGGTGTGTATTTATTTTATTTTATTAAGAAAACGACAGTTTCAGATTTTCTTTAGATACCGGAGGACCCCAGTACGACCCTTGGCTTAAGGCTAAACTTCATTTATACATAAATATGCTATCAGTAGCCATAAAACCGGGAAACCTTTATCAAGTTGTTAAATAGGGGTCCGCGGTAACTCTTTGGAGCAATCCCGCAATCCGTTTTTTGAAGGCATCAAGGTCGTTGTTGCCTTGAAACCTACCTACCTAGTACCTACGATGTGATGATGATGATGATGACCCATTGACAAGGTTTGGCTCCTCCAGAAGTTCGCCGCGAGACAGTCGTATTGAGAAAAAGGAACCTTTGTTAGCCGGATGCAACTGAGGTTCCTGTAGCGGCATCAATGCCGCCACATGAAAAACTAAGAAGCGAAATTTGTACGGCAACCAAAAGAACCGCAGCGCCATCTACGACGAACTAATAACGAAATCCTGTATCGCGCAAGCAAAGTTCTCCGGGCGATTTGAACATATACAACAGTCCGAATATCAACTATCGGGGTCTCCCTTATTTGACCGAAAGGAATTTGACAAATTTTCACTTCCCAAAAAATTTTTCGCATAATTTCATTTGCCAAATAATTACTTAGCAAAAAATCTATTCACAAAAAATTGTAACGCAAACCTAATGTTTGGGAAATGAACGTTTAAACTATAACTTGTTTATCAACTAGTACTTTTAACATTTTTTATTTTGTCAAATATTTCAGTTGGAATAACAGTTTTTTTTTTAATAATTTAAGTAACCTAATCTAAATAGTTCAGTTCCGGGTAACCTACTAAAAACAATCTCTTTTTTCTATTAATGCAAGTCGTTTCTGGCACTCGCCGGCCGCTGCCGCGGCACCGCTCGCTTCGCTCGCTCGGCTCGTGCGTAGCAGATCACGGTTTTAACCTAACCTTACCTACCCATTTTGTTTAAAGAAGAAATTAACGTAATCTAAATAGTTTATTGTCTGAAGATTGTTTGCTGTATATAAATCACTTGATTAAAGATCAAATGCCATAATGACATTATACTTAGTAATATTTTGCCAAGTAAAACTTTGACCAAATAAAAATATGCGTACTAATTTGGGTACCTACTTGTTTGGGTAATGAAATTTTGTCAAAATCTTTTCGGCATAACGCCAGGATCCCCAACTATCGGGCAGTTGCCCACCAGACACAACAACAGTCTGGTTCGGAGGATCCTCCCATTTTTAGTGAAGGTGTGCGGGACTTTATTCTCTCAGTACCGCGTACCTTCATATTACCATTTCTCAGGATAAATCTGGAGATTTAGGTAGGTAATTATTTAAGCTCCCGACTTAAATTGGACTGGGCGGGTCACACCGGCCGCATGCACAGTGACCGCTGGGCAAGTCTCCACGCAATGGGTGCCAGAGGATTGACGGCGTCGCCCAGGCCAGTCCAGAAAGCGGTGGCGAGATGATCTGAACGCACACCGCGAAGGCTGGTTGAGGTGGCGTAAGAAAAGAGTGTCTGGAAAGATATGGGAGAGGCCTTTGCCCAGCAGTGACACAATAGGCTAATAAAAAAAGCTCCTGAGTGGAAAGCCGTCGGATTGTGGAAAACTTAATCAATGGTAGTCACTTGTCAGTCTTTAGGGCATAAAACCTGCCATTGTCTACGAATGACGGCAGAGGCTAGCAGTCAAGCGCGCTGTTCGCGAGACGGAGTGGCCTCGATTTGTACTGGATCGTCACCCATTTACGGACCGACCCAAGCCCCATCAAATTATAATCTCCAACCCGTCAAAGTCAAAGTCAAAACATGCTTTTAATATGAGTTTTAAATTTTCTTTCATTTAGTTTTAATAAGTCACAAGGTGTTTTGTTGTAACATTTAACACAGTATCCCATGATGAAAAAAAATACCTCTCCCAATTGTGAGGTGTGTGGAGTGCTAGAGGACATTGGAATGTGTTCACTATGAGGATGATAGGAGTAAGTTATTCAGGGCTTTGAAGTTGAACAAGAACGATATAGGTACATTCCACCAAATATTAAATAAGCCGAGCTCTGAAGATGCGAGAAAGTTGTTCGACTTTATGGCCCTGATACATTGATCAGTTGGAAGTATGTTGGATGTTTGTGTATATTGTATTAGGTTACGATGGGACTGGCATACGCTGTGCGTTATAAAAGTCCCTAAAATTCAAAGAATAAAAAAAAAAAAAAAAACAGTATCCCCTGAAAGATGTGCGTATTTTAGATAATCTATAAAATAGTTGATCTCATTTATCTTTATTTCTGGTATTAAAATTGTCTGTCACTATTTTTACTAAAAAGATGTCGATTTTCCCTTACATACACAATATTTTCATAAATAAATTGGTTAGGGACTGTCATAATATTAATGTTTTTTAAAAGTTCCCTGAGAGAATCGCGGCGACGTAGATTATAAAGGGCTCTGACAGCTCTCTTTTGAAAAATAAATATGGATTCAATGTCAGCAGCCCGACCCCACAGCAAAATGCCATACTTTTCATACCAACGCTCGTCTGTGATTATGCAGTTGTAAAACATCTATCTTTGATTTTTTTGAACTAACAGACATCTTGTGCGCTACCTATATCTAGGTTCCTATGAAAGCAAAAAAATAAAAATCTCCATAAATCTTCTGTTTTGCACAATTTTTACCTGAACTTTGGCCGGTCATAATACTCACAAATTGTAAAAGTAAATAAAACATCTGAAGATAAAAATCTTGCACGTGAGATTCAAAACTGAATATTTATTTCACAAACTTCTAAGGCTATTCAAAAAGACGTATTTCCTGGAACAAGTTTTCTTCGAAAACCATTTTTCGTTCAATATCGCGTTCTCACTTGCTTGTTACGTCAACAACAGGCTTTTCAACCACGTTGACGATAAGACAGACCGGGAAGGACCCTCTTAACACAACGACATAGGGCTCAATAAAAAACAACATAAATAATAAATTTAATATTTTTTTATTAACTTTAAAATATTAAATAATGCGACATACATACAAAAAGTAATACAACAGTTTATTTATTACATTTTAAATGCAAACATTGTGAGACTATAGAACTCGTACATAAACTTGTAATGCAAAATATTATTATTAGCAACAAAGAAAAGGGTGCCAGCTTAGTCACAGAACGCTTATGAACCGTCCACACGGTACACATTTATATAGATTTATATATAAACTTGCATAGAATGTTGTCAGCGTTCATTTTGCTGTGTTCAAGTGAACCCACCTCTATGAGGTCCCACTGAAATAGATGGACAAATTTTAAAACAGCTCGCAGTTTAGTACGTCTAACCAAAGATATCCAAGCAAAAAAACACTGATTCAAGTGATTTTATTTTGACCTTAAATAATAAATTGCTAACATGTTTTAGTGTATTTTCGTTAGCAGATATTATCTAATGCGTTTTCTTATATTTTTTTACCATTGTCCTTATTTTGGTGGTCTGAATGATTTCTTAAAGTTTGTCTATCTATTTTGATGGGACCTTTTATATTATTTTTTTTATAAGTAATAACTATGCCGTTAAGACTTTTAACCGTATTAAGTATCTTGACAGTTCGGGAGACACCACTTTGATTACAACTTTTAATTGAACTTGCAATGTCTGTTAGTATGTTTGGATCAAATCTTGCAAGCTGAATTAGAACCACTTCCTAAAAACACACAGAGTTGAAATTTTACGGGTTGGTTCAGTTCCGATGACAATTTATTTTTATGATAACGGTGACCTCATTCTCCATCTAGGGTTGGCTCCAGACGAAGTAACTCCTCAATGACCAGAAGCTTGTTATTAAAAAACTTTTTTACTTGTTATTAAATGTGGCTCTGGATGACCGAGCGTGGCTGCAAGCCACACTACCCATTCGTTTTGGTGGGCTCGGCATCCGCAAAATTTATTCCTGGTTCTGCACTCAAAAGTTTACCAAAAGGATTTTAACTCCTTCATTAGTTAACTGTGCAGTGTCGTGCTTGACCTATTTATTTGTTGATTTATTTTGTTTTTATACGCGTTTGTACATAATTTCGCGATTCTCCATTTAGTCTAGTTGTTTAAGTATTTAGTTGTTACTTGTATATATTATAGTTCGTTAAATGTAAAAAAAAAATACCAGGAATTATATTTGCTTTTAACTGTCAAGTTAAAAAATACGATAAAAATCGAATGTAAGTTTTGTTTTTTTTATGAATTACTTCCACCAGTTTGTCAAAACACCCTAATATTTTTACAATTCACTCAGTCCAAAATCAACATCTAAACGGAAAGAAAAATAATTAAGAAAACGCCAAATAGTTTATATTAAATGCGAAGCGTAAATGCGTTTTTAATTTAACAGGAATACACGTTTCTACTAACATTTATTTTTTATTTCGCATCTTTTATTATTTTTACACATTTATGTACGAAATAATAACAATAATTACAGACATCAGAATAAAAACACATAATATCCTAAACATCAAAGACTGAAAGAGAAGTGTTCCGTTGATTTAAAGTTTATCTTGCAAGTATAGTCAATTTATATCCCACAAAAGGAAAAAAAAAACGCAAAAATAAAACATTTCTTAAAAAATCGTCGAAACACTTCTGAAATAAGGAAATTTTTTTTGGCTATAATGGGCATTTGACTTATATCTACAAAGTATAAGATTCTTAACAAAATGCTGCCTGTTGCTTTGAAGATAGAACTGAGAATTTGTAGATTTATTTGAAAAATAAACCGTTAGGATAGAGAACGTGTAAGGCGTAGACTGCGCCATCTAGAGATGTAAATTTGAAACTTTTGCGTTATAAATACTTGACATTGACACTTCTGTGTTGCCACCTTATAGTTCCTGCACGCTCTCATTAGGGTAACGTGCTGGGCGTGCACAGTACCATCTAGTGGTGGAAAATCGAAACTTTTACGCTATAAATGCTTGACATTGACGCTTCTGTGCTGCCACCTATAGTTCCTGCACGCTCCCATTAAGGAAACGTGCCGGGCGTGCACAGTACCATCTAGTGGTGGAAAATCGAAACTTTTACGCTATAGATGCTTGATATTGATAGTTCTGTGCTGCCACCTATAGTTCCTGCACGCTCCCTATAGGGACGCAAATAAGCAATAACGTATCAACCCACACAGCTGCAAAGCTTAAGAAAAAATCGTGTGACCCTTTACTAAGGATCGATGCAAAACGATTTATTTCATAAAACCTTTCTCAATAAAGGATATACCTACTAAAAAATTAACTTATATTTGATACAAAAAACCTTCTTTGTTTGTGGGTTGAATTGTTCTTGCTTATTCACGTTCATTATTGATTTATTTTAAAAATACGAGCGTAAAATATTGTTTATTTATTAATAGACAGTGCCTTTAAGTCGCAGCCGTAAGGGCGATTTTTGTATTAAATAAAAGAGTCGCCATTAATGCTTGGTTGACTGTACAACGTTCAACTGTGAGCAGACAGACAGCAAAAGAATAGCTACAAATATAAAATGCAACTGATTTTCAAAAAAAACCTGTAAAATAAGTATTTAAAATACTCTTTTCCTGATTAAAAATAAAATAAGATAGATAATAATAAAACAGTGATTGTAAATAATTGTAAAATTTAAAAAAAAAAACACTACAACAAGGCAAGCTTATAATAAGAAACGGTGAAATTAAAAAACCGATTTTAAAGGAAAAAAAAAATGTTTAACCGCCGCTATTACCCGAGTAATGTTGGATTTCGGGTAAAATTGGTAACCAGTTTTTTTAAATATACAATTATGTTTTACATAAAGGAGATTCGAATTCGAGATGACCAAGTTTATGGAAAGAAATTTAAAGTTACAAATTGTCAAACGCGCGGTATCTGATACGATAGTAGAAAAAAAAAATGTCAGTTGCCAATGAAATGACATCACAGGGCTTGCCTTTAAAATTGGACGAATCAATTTATTGTTTCTTTCCAAAAACCGGGTCTCATTTAATTAAACATTTCCTTCATAATTCGGTTCATAATAAAAAAATATCATGAGTAACTTTGATTTTAAAATATTTAGTGCCATCTTGATTTTTAAAAGATTTTTTGTTATAATCTGAATAATAAATTTTCCATCATTTCGTCTTACTTTACAAGGCACCTGAAAAAGAAATGTAGATCATTAGTATTTTGTTATCATTGTTTTAATGTGAGAGTGAGACAGAGCTAGGCAGGACGAATAGCGCTGTCTCTTTTTCACAACGGAATCAGGATTGTACTGATACACACAATATGGATGTAGTATATACCTGAAATTGAATATAGCTAAATAATGCACTTATATATGTCACCGGAAAATTGCAGACTCCGTAAGATTGTAATAAATCTTTACAAGACTGCAAGTTTTGCATACAATAAATCCCATCGAAATTGTCATATTAAGAAAAAATAGTTTACAATTTCACGCGATATTTTACAATCTTACAGCGTTTGCTATTTTCCGGTGACATATACAAACTTTGTACTATTTTAAATGTAATAACTTGTTTTAAGAACACGATTTATACTATTTAAAATTGTATTTGAACTGTAAAATTACTGAATACAAATTAAAAGTCGAACTATAGATAAGGCTGGTGTTTCCTAGGACCTTGAGAAGGTCACCGAAAATCAGATGTCAAACATCTCTTTTTAAGCGCTGGTCTCAATAATGGTCATCTACCTTTAACCTTTTGAACGCCATTGTCACGTATACATGACAAGCAAGAGCGTGCCCTATAAGCCGAACGTCACAAATATGTGACAAAATGTACGGCGAATTTCTGGCTTGGCGTCGGAGGCACGCTGATGCGTTTATGCTCTGCGTTCAAAAGGTTAAGCAATTTTCAAATTAGCTACCAACAGTAGCTGAAACGTCATGTTTGCCTTTGCAACATGACATTTGACGTAAGTCTTTATAATGGTAAACATGTAATATTCAAATCATTTGAGTACCATGTAGGTTCATTCCTAAAGCGGTATTCTGAGGAGATAACTACACAGATTTTAGCGGACCTGTCCAGACAGTGCAAGCATTTGTCAGTTATCATGTAGCTCAACTTTCTTTCTCAATTTTTAGATTCAGTATTTTTTAATGGACAAAACTTTTTAATCCGCAATGTCTATAATAAATATAGCTATTATTATTGTGAACATATGTACCTAAAATTTATTTATTCTAAAATAATATTTTAAAATTTTATTCCAAAAATATATTTTAAAATTTTTGTTCTAAAATTATATTTTAAAATTTTATTCTAAAATAATATTTTAAAATTTTATTCTAAAATAATATTTTAAGAAGTAGATAAATGCTTGAGGAACTTTCAGGAATATTATGTGCCTAAAACAATTGTAACAAAAAATAAATACCTGTATATTTTGTGTCCACTATTGCAAGCACTTCAGTAGTATTGATAGCCTGAAGCAAAAGAAACATTACAAAATAAATATAAATAAGCATTGCCAACATAAGAATACACGATTTTTACCAGAGGCTACATAAACCGATATTTTACCAGAAATAACGATTGTCAAGTAATTCAATTAATGTACGGTATATTGACAAGTGCAACTGAAATGTCACGTGGTCAATCTCATACATATTAAACCTTTTGAACGCCATTGTCACGTATACATGACAAGCAAGCGCGTGCCCTGTACGCCAAACGTCACTAATATGTGACAAAAAGTACGGCGAATTTGTGGCTTGGCGTCGGGGGCACGCCGATGCGTTTATGCTCTGGCGTTCAAAAGGTTAAATCCGCCATTGTACCTAGGAAGTTTTAAATAAATACTTTTTGACAATCGTTGTAGTAAAATTATCTCTGGTAGAATATCAGTGTCTATATTCTAAATGGGAATTCGAGATAATCATAAAAATTTGGAACAACAAACTCTATCCCTTACATTACAAAGTTCAAATTCCATTGCTACACATACTTTTTTGAACTTTTTAAAATACACAACGTTAAAGTCGATACTTGAGTTGGTGACGATGGATTTAAATTATCTCGAATCATGTATCATGACGTTTTTGAACTATCACGACTCCGTTGAAAAAAAGAGACGGTGTTATCGGTCATGCATAGCGCTATCTCTCTGTCACAACGAAACAATGATAGATTTTACAGTAGTACAGCTTTTTACAGTAATACGAGAGCTTACTATAGCAACGAGATATATAAGGCGTTAAAAAATAAATGCAAGGAATTTGAGGAATTAAATAAAAAATAATCAGGAATTTTTTTTTTAAATACAACGTGTAACAGATTAAACGCAATACCTCTTAAGGGGTCATTGTACTCATCATTATGAACAACTATTATTATGGGACCAACACTGAAATCGCGAAAAAAAAATCGACTCGATCGCGTAACTCGACTAAATGTACTGAACAGCAGGTTTTTTTTTTCACGATTTCAGTGTTGGTCCCATAGTAAAAGTTGTTCATAATGATGAGTACAATGACCCCTTAAGATGTATTGCGTTTGTTCTGTTACACGTTGTATAACAATCCGTTTCATAGATATGCAATATTTTCACTACGTACAAATTTATTGATCTCAGCACTGTACTGCGACAGCGCGGTACAGTGCACATGAAAATATATTGCTAATTCATTTTTAAGTGTGAAAAAGTAACCCAAAAAAATTGGCTGTCTGTAAAATCGGTTTACGGACGATAGTTTAACGTGACAACGTCATAACAAAACATTGATGAAATTATGATAAATGAGTCATCCTTTTTCGTGCGTGCAGCCAGCGTTCATCGATTGATTAGACGTTGTCACGTCAAAAAAATATTTTTTTGGGTTTACTTTGTATAGATGATATCACCATGTACAAGAAATTTTTGCAATAGGTTTTTTAACACCTTATATATTTTATAATTTTGCATAAACTTGTGCGACTGCACAAACATGTGTGAAGTAAAGTCTAAATGTGTGAATTGAACATTGGACAGTGCGAAATGTCTTAATCTATATAAATAAAAATTAATCGCTACATGTGTTGCTAAGCGCAAAACGGCTGGACCAATTTCGCTAATTCATGTTTTGTTGTGTTTGTTATTGTCAGGAGAAGGTTCTTATGAAAGAAAATTTTGAAAAAGCGTTAATATCTGGGCGAAGCCGGGGCGGTCCACTAGTATGTGATAAATATCAATTTTCGGCTGCAAATAAACAGCTGGACTCTAACCTGACGGTTTAATCTTTTTTATGTCTTTAGGGTAAGAAAAATAAAAAAATAACCGGCCAAGTGCGAGTCGGACTCTCACATGAAGGGTTCCGTTACATAAACCGATAAAAAACACGTTTCTTGTATGGGAGCCGCCTTAATTTTTTTATTTTTATTATTTTTTGATTTAGCTGCAATAGAAACACTTACTCTGAAAATTTCAACTGTCTATTACGGTTCTTAAGATGCAGCCCGCTGGCAGACAGACGGACATCCGTGCCCGAAGGGCAACGGAACCTTATTACTAAGCCTCCGCTGTCCGTCCGTCCATCTGTCTGTCAGCGGGCTGTATCTCAAGAACCGTAATAGGTACAGTTGAAATTCTGTGTGTATTTATTTCTATTGACGCTATAACAATAAATAATTATTATAAAAATTAACCTTTTGAACGCCACAGCATAAACGCATCGGCGTGCCCCCGACGCCAAGGCACAAATTCGCTGTACTTTTTGTCACATATTTGTGACGTTTGGCGTACAGAGCACGCGCTTGCTTGTCACGTAAATGTGACAATGGCGTTCAAAAGGTTAAAATAAAAAATTAAGGGGGCTCACATTCAAGAAACGTATTTTTTTCGGTTTATGGTACAGAACCCTTCGTGTGAGAGCCCGACTCGCTCTCGGCCGGTTTTTTATGGTATACAACAAAGAGCATTTCTATACTAAATGACTCATTCATAATTTCTCAGAACTCGATAATATTTGTCGTTTACCGCATACTATATTAGTGGCCACGATCAATTACGACCTTGGAACAAATATCAACGTATGTGGCGGCCATTTCAATGACAAAAGCTGGATCGAAGTCGACCTTGGCTCAATAGTAATAATAACTTGGGACAACTCACACACGGTCATCCGATCCCAAACTAGGCAGAGCCTGTGCTATGGCAACCAGACAACTGATAAACATACTTATATATTTCTAAATACATACATATTATACACAAATTACACCCAGACACAGAACAAATGATCATGCTCGTTTAAAGGCATTAGATATTTAGTTAGATATAATTTTAGCAAATAACTCGTCAAAAGATAAATTGCTCTGAAAAGTTAACTCAGAGTTAGTGCTAAAACGACGTTAAATAACATAAAATTTCATACTATGTTAAATAATATATTTATGAAGATATCAGATTATGTTCTTGTTAAGTGATAGTAGTGTTAATAATAATTAACCGAATAATGTTGCCAGAATGGAAAATATTTAGAGTTATTAAATACAACACATACCCATTTAAAGCAAACAGCTTTTAGGAACCATGCATAAAACACAACTTTTCTAGCTAATCTCCATATTCCATATTAACAAAAAGCGAACAAAACCAAATAAAAATATATGTATAAATAAACCCACACTCATTCGAAATACAGGATAAGCACACTCAAAAACAACACAAAATAAAATAAAATACTTAGATAATAATAATAAAAAATATATATTATTTACAAAAAGGCATGACTTACCTTTTAATGTTAGTAATAAGTAAAATAAATAAAAAACACTCGCGTTTTCTTGAAAACGGGCAATGTTAAGTACTAACTGCACTTTGACCAGTTGAATTGAGAATTTATTAAATACAAAATTAAAATTAATTTATAAGAGATCTTGGAAAAAATAGTCAAGTTTTAAGTATTAAAAAGTGATTTTATAAAAAATTAAAAATATTATTATTTTATAAAAAACTAAAAATATTATTTTTACTATTTCAAAAACCCTGTCCTCGATTACTGAATTATAAATTTGAAGATTTGTCCAAACTACTTTAGTGTGATAACTCGCTTTGGTTTCGACAAGTTCTTAACAAAAATACTCAAATCAGAAACCGGCCCTACAATATGCACTTTGACAATAATATATTACATAACAAAGCTTATAAGTTAGTAGGTACAGCTACATTTAATTTAATAATAAAAATAATAATATGTATAAAAAGCATGCTTAGGCCATCTTGCTCAAACCAGAGTTATCTTATGAATTGACCTCGTGTTAAAACTCCGAGTTAAAAGATAACTTCTACTCATCATCTGCCTAGCCTTTTCCCAACTATATTGGGGTCGGCTTCCAGTCAAACCGGATTCAGCTGAATACCAGTATTTTACGTGGAGCGGCTGCCTACCAGACCTCCACAAACCTATTAACTGGGTAACACGGTAGTTCTTGGCAAGACTGGTGTCAGATTTTCTGGCTTCTGACTATCCGTAACGACTGCCAAAGATCTACAAATAACAGCCGGGACCGACGGCTTAACGTGCTTTCCGAGGCACGGAGGAGTCTCGATATGTTAAGATGGTCACCCATCCACAGACCTACCTCGGCAACCTTGAAGTTCGACTCGTGCGGCTGTTGTTATTAAGCCACGAGATAAAAGATAACTACTACTAATATTACTATTCTAGACGGTGCCATTTTAGTCGTCTTACACTTAATGTACCCGACATAAACTACCACTAGGCGCGTTTTTTTTTTTTTAATATTTAATTTAGGATAATAATTACAATAAAAATAATGAATGCATTAGAATTATGAAACACCCTGTTAATAATGTTTACGTATCAAAACAATGTCGCCGCTCCATACCGCGCCGTCCTTGGAACACAAGGCTCGGACTGCGCTCGCTACAGGATGTTTCAAACTACGTCATGCTTTTGAATAATATGTATTTTTTTTAACAATTCAAATGTTCATAAATATCTTTTTTTTTTTAATTAATGTGTAATAGTCATTAATATAATATTATATCTCTTGGGACAACTCACACACGGTCATCTGATTCTAAACTAGGCAGGGCCTGTGCTATGGCAACCAGACAACTGATAAACATACTTATATATTTCTATATACATACATATTATAGACAAATTACACCCAGACACAGAACAAATGATCACGCTCATCACACAGAGATTTGTCCTAGGTGGGAATTGAACCCACGACCTCCGGCTTAGCAGTCAGGGTCACTAACCACTCGACCAATAGGCCAGTCCAGTACATTGGACAGATGAAGTGGGTTGCCCTTTTAAGACGACTTAAATGGCAACGTGTATATTATGTTTGAAACCATTTACTCCGTCACTCGTCACACAAAGTTCATTGGAAGACCAGCGTCTGACAGCATCTGTCTGACAAAATTGCTGAAATGAACCTTTTTGGCGCAGCCGTGGGGCACGCACTGTTTTTACTGACATTTTTTTATTTTATTTATTTTTTTTTTTTTTTTTTTAATTAAAATAATAAGTTTAATGAAATATATATTAATCTAGGCCTATATAATAGTACTGTAATAATCTGTATAAAAACTTCGGTATGACAAATATAAAGGTTTATTTTGTACCCGGACTTTCGCCAAATAAATGTTTTTTTTTTGTCTTTCTATAACTGGTTTGCGCAAGAGAGCCTTAAAGGTTTAAATGATTAACAAAAACGAAGTTAAAATGTTAGTTAATACATATTTATTAGCCCTTATTTACACCGACAAGCATAGGGAGGCACTTATACGCTAGCACGAGGAGGCATTGCAAATATACCATAGTCAACATGTACCCGACACAATGTATAACAGAATTAACGCAATACCTAAAAAGGGGTCAAATTGAACAACTATTTACGATGGGACCAACACATGAGTCGCGACGATTGGTCCCATAGTAAAAGTGGTTCATAATGAGCAGTACAATGGCATTGCGTTTATTCTGTCACACGTTGTATATATCACCGGAAAATTGCAGACTCCGTAAGATTGTAATGAATCTTTATTAGATTATGATTTCTCGATATATTGTGAAAAAATCGTTTTGTACACAATAAATCCCATCCAAATTGTCTTTATAAGAAAAAATGGTTAACGATTTCACGAGATATTTTACAATCTTACGGCGTTTGCAGTTTTCCGGTGACATATACACTGTTTTTAGTATAGAGCAATACAATTCTACTTAGCTCCGATTCCTACTAGACCGATGACCGAAAGTATCGCAAGATAAGCCTAGAAGTACTTAATGAAGTAGGTAGCGTTACCTGGGGCGTAGCCACCGCCGCGTGCGGCTCCGTAGGCCGGGGGCGGAGCGTACGCGCCGCCGCCGGGGGCCTGCAATACGATGACATAATCTTACTTAAGGACTCCAATTATTTAGGGACACAATACAGGCAATTTTTTTTTTTTTTTCTAATTTCAATAACTTATAAATATGTTATGTGAGCCGTTTTTTAGTGCACGTGGTGTTAACCTGTAATTAATTGTTGCACTTGAATATGTTACTCTAGTTATTAAATCAGAAATGTATTTATTGTAAACAATTTTGGTTAACCTAACTATTAAATAGTTTAAATTTAAAATTTAAACTATTTAATAGTAACCGCAAATGTATTTGCGCCTTTTGAGGTTACCACGAAGTAATTTTTTTATTTTTGTTAATTCCTTTTTTACTTTCTTTCGTTACCAGTCAAACGTTAATCATATTTGTCTTTACTAACATAACATTAAAAATAATAATAATAATCAATTACATCATATTATTTAATTATTATTATTAAAAATAAGGAAGGAATTTTATTTTTATTTCCTTCATTTAGATAACCCGCAGCAATAATTATCATTTATGAACAATTATGTAAGCATTTTTTTCTTTCAATAATATAATTAATGAAGCTATACGCACCATGAAGCCCTGGCCCGTGGGACCGCCACCGGCGGCTCCTTCAAAGGAGATGACGTTGACCATGGCGTCCCCATCCACGGTGAGATACGAGATCCTTTGGAACGGGATGCGGTGAGGGAACTCCGCGAAATGAGCGCCGTTCAGAGCTATCTAGGGGAATAAAAAAAAATTTTGAAACACTTCCTCGAAAACTAACTCTTTTTGCGCCTCTTTTAGGCTGCATGTCCATTATTTCCATTAATACGGAGCGAGGGAGCGGAGTGGAGCAACGGAGTAATGCGGAGCGGAGTTGCGGACTGTGCGAAGGTCACGTGACGAGTTATTTGAGCGGGCGGCCGTTTTTTTTTTCGCCTTCCACGCTCCGCTGAGTCGCTCCGCTTCCCGGTTTTATATGATTTTTTTAAACTAGTTCGCAATTCCACTGAAGCGGAGCGTATATTTTATAACCAATGGAATCATTGGTTAAAATTCGCACAGCTCCACTCCGCTCCGGTCCGCTCCGTTCCAGTGGACAGTCAGCCTTAGGTTGGAAATACAGTGTACAATGCGTTTATTTTTCTATTTTCCGCGAAAAAGTCCGGCGACATTTGTCGTCGATCTCTCACACAAAGGGTTCCGTACCATACACGTTTCTTGTATGGAAGCTCCCTTAAATTTTTATTTATATTGGCAATAGATATAGTGGCAATAGAAATACAAACACTGAAAATTTCAACAATCTATCTACTACGGTTCTTGAGATACAGCCCCCTGACAGACAGACGGACGGACGGACAGCGGAGGCTTTGTAATATGGTTCCGTTAGTTACCCTTTGGGTTCGGAACCCGAACTGATTTCCAATTTTAAATTATTTTCTTAAAATGTCGGAAAAACGTTGCCCCACACTAGGAATTTCTCCCGTATCGTGGGTGCGTTTACAAACACATAAACTCACATACACAAACAGCCGGACCCGGAACAACTATCTGTAGGCCATACAAATATTTGCTCCGCACAGGGATCGAACCCGCGACACGCAGCGCAGCAGTCAATCGCACAACCACTGCGCCAACCGTGTCGTCAAACTTATTATATACAGATTACTTCGTTTTTACTTGACGGTAGCGTAATCAGATCTTTTTAGTGTTTTTATTTTCCTGTTAACTCACACACTGTTTAATTAATGGTTCCAATATTTGTAAATATGTGAGTACCATTTACCTAAAGTTATTTATAAAATGAAAAGTTTACCTCTGCTGGTAATACTTTGTTCCTATAAGTAGCATACTCTGGGTGCATCGTCCTCACATTATATTAAATTAATTTTTGTATACCAAATTTTGTAAAACCATTATTTGAAAAAAGTAACTATGGAGTTTCTTGTCCGTTCTTCTCCATAAGAATCTACCTTTCCGAATGGACAGTAGAGTCACTTTATTAATGTAATATTACTATTTTACTGAACTGTAAATGATGACGTTCAAAAGTACCGTTTAATGGCCTAATTGAAATAAACGTTTTGACTTTGAGGTAAAAATGTGTCTCGCACCTTCAGGCTTTGAGGCTCGCACAGCACCAAGACCTCAAAGTTGTCTCCCCTGCTCAGGGGCATGCCCCCATCAACGTCTTCGACCCCCCAGTTCATGGCGGTCATGTGGTTACGAACGACGCACATCTCGACGAAACGGAAGTTCAGGTGTAGAGCGATGTCGTCCCGAGGGTCAGTGTTGGGTCCACACTGGAGGTTGATGGCGAATCTGGAGAATAATAATACTGGTTAAGAATACTGACTACTTACATCATCATCATCATCATCCACAGCCCGACTTCGCCCACTGCTGAGCATAGGCCTCTCTTCTCTTGTGCCAATCCCCACGTGCCTGTGCCAGCCTCATCCAGGTTCTACCCGCGATGGCAACAATATCGTCCGCCCATCTCGCCATCGGCCGACCAACACTTCTTGTTCCAGTCCTCAGGCGCCACTCGGTCACTGTCACCTCCACCTATCATCACCGCGCCTTGGCAGGTGTCCTGCCCAGCCGCATTTTAGTTCCGCAATTCGTTTTCCGATGTCGAAAACCTACTTACTTACATACCTTTGTATAAATGCTATACTCTATCCGTTTAGGTAGTTAACTAAAGGTAAACAATATTGATGTGTCTTTTTACACAAATTCATATTAAACAAATAAACTACTTTTCAAACTTATGGTTCAATTGATTTAGTATTCGTTACTGTTGTATTTACTTTGGTTTTTACTTGCATTTTATTTTTAAACTGAGTTTTTAAGTAAAAAGTTACATCAAGATTGTTTACCTTTAGTTAACTACCTAAACGGATAGAGTATA